>JABUIW010000023.1:178816-286366 GCA_013363375.1 Menidia beryllina
AGAGTCTTTCTTCTGATAACTCTGTTCAATAAAAAGCTTGATAAAAAGGAACGGGGCGGGTGGCGTTCACCTCTGAGCCCTCGCCGGGCTCCACTTTGTGCTTGTGGAAGCACAAAACTTCCACACGAGACTCTCTGTGCATATTTGCTGAATGCGGCGCGGGGACAAGGCTGAGACGACGTGGCAGCGGCCTGCCGGATTAATTGTGCTCTCTCCACCGGTGATTGAATGAGTCTGGACAGGGTCGTGAAGTTTACATACTAGAAAACGGGACGTGCATTACGCTCCCCGTCTCGGGAATGTAAACGGATTGTGCGTCCGACTGCGTATCTGTGCGCACGCTGGGCCCGAATTAGAGTTTTTCCATTCACATTTAATGCTCTTATGACATCTTACGCCCCGTGCGCGCACGCGAGCCTCCACGTGCGCGCTCTCCCGGGGTTCGGCGATGTGCGCGCCCGGGCCGAAGGGGCCGTGTGAGTAATTGTGAGTCAGTGGCTGTGCGCCGGCGAGCTGCAGGGGCAGCAGCACGCAGCGGCAGACAGAGATGTGACAGTGATGGGTCCGTAGCCCCGGGCCACTGCTAGCAGGCCTCAGACACACCCACCTCACTGACCTTCACTGTCACCGCTGCACCAAAACACACACACACACACACTCACACACTCGCAGATGTACACGCGTGCACAGAGTGGCCTAAATTACACGCGGTGGACACATGGGCACGCACACACACGCACTCTCTGGGCCGGTTTTCCACCTACACCATGTTTTTTATCCTTCTCCCAGTGAGTCAGAGCTCATCAGGCAGGACACAGTGATTCACCAGCAGTGTGAGTAAGCTTCTTTCTCAATCCAGCTCCTTCCTCCAAACCACGGACTCACGCTTCATTACCATCTTTACCCCCCCCCCCCCCCCCCTTTCCCCCGAACCCTTTTCATATCGCACCCCAGTTTCGACTGTCTGCTCCTTTCTCGGAACTTCCGATGCCATCGTGACAGTTTTTGACTCGATACGTGTTTTTGAAATGTTGAACATTACAAATGGAGCCGATAACGACGAGGAGGAACGGGGGCTTTGACTCGCCGACGCCGTTCTCGGGTCTCCACAAGGTTATAATGACTCTCCTTGGCCTCCTGGCTTCCCCTATAAATATTTATGCCCGGGGTGGTGAGCCTACAGGACATCATGTTCTGCGCTTGCTTTCTCTGTCAAATCAATTGTCAGACTGAAGCATGACATGCATAAGTATGCATCGGGCAGATGGGGGAAAATTATAAATTTAACTCCGACAGCTACAGCCGTGCACTTTTGAACCCGCTCGCTGCAAAAATCTCCCAAGTCTCCCAAATTCCTGCCCGTGCCGGTGAAGGCGCACATCCTTCTACCTTTTTATCTTGATGTATGCTTCTAATTTGTAAACAGTGAACAGGAGTGGGAGCATAAATCAGAGGGAATGGAAGGCACTGAGTGAAAGTCTAATTTGATTTCTCCACATGTAAAATGGATTATGATGCTACTTACTTTTCAAATCAGCCAATTTTGTGAATGCTACATTCAACCAAATCTCGCGTCCTTTTTCAAATGGCTTCGGTCGTGTGGTGGTCAAAACTTACTCAGAGCCCACCTCCCCCTCCTAACAGGTGGGGGAGGTGTTTTTTTCATTGATACTTAGCACAGTGGAGAAAAAAGAGGAGAATCTGTGATAAAAGGTCACAGGAGAGGAGAACAGGTCTTTATGGGCTAGAAAGGAGATTTTGTTTTTCTGGGTATCGTAACCAGAATAGTGGCAGCTGTCCTCACTCACCTCCTTCAAACAAACCACTTCAAAATGAAACAAACACAAGGGACACATGCGGTGCTTTTATTCCTCTATGTAATATATGTGCAGTCTAAGTAAAATAATTGTATACCTAAGGGCCATTGCAAAAAAAATGCTTTTTTAATAAGGGGATGCATTGTAGCCTTTATACTGGTTCGTACTATTTCATTTTCTTAGATGGGAAATAAAATGTGTCGAGCTAAACACTAATCAAGATCAGGTTGAACTTTTCTATCCCACATCAGTGCCTCTTATCACAAAAAGAATCCTTGAAAAGTGTCAAATTGGACAAAGAGATCTTTTTATTTTTGCTCTTCAGTGCAGAAATGGGATTATAAATAAACTATGAATGAATTATTTTTACCCAATTAATTTTACTTGATCCATTTTGCTTAAAAACTTAATCAGGTTGCTGATTTATTTCTAAGGCTTGTTTTGTTCAGAAAAGCTGAGAGCAGTCCCCCGCCTTTGGTCAGGTTCTCAGAACAAACATGGACGGCCAGGGAAGGCCAGGGCTTCCTGCTTTGTTCGCAAACTATTACGCAAATCAAATCCCTTTTAAAGAAGCGATGGATCTTGATGCTGTGGGACGGCGGATGGTTAAGATCATCACTCAGAAATCATCATCAAACACTACAGAAACTGCAAAAGCGTCCCGTTTCCTACTCGTTCAGCTGCATTTGCATGTATATAAGGCGGGCTGCACTTTCCCGGCGCGGCGCATGCCTCCTGTCAGCACACCAGCGGCCCTACATCAAGTCCATGCTGCACTATTAGGTCTTTCAATGACATCTGATTTACACGGCCTGTCAAGAGCCCCACGGGACTGTCTTCTCTTCCTGGAATAACCAACACCTCCCGAGGAAAAAAAAACACACATACACACACATACGTACACATACACACACGTAGGGGTCCTGAGGGTGGAAATGCATTAAGTGTGCGCTAGATGTGTTTGCGTGGAGGAGGCAGAGCCCGGGGCAAGGAGTTCTTTCAGAGCTCATGATTTACGCACAAGCTGATGCTGAGGGACAATATTAGATAATTAGCCTCAAAAATATCCGTGTGTTTGTGTGCGTGTTTGCGAAAGAGAGAGAGAGAGAGATACTTGATTATTTATGTGCATGTGTTGGTATATGAACTTAGAAAGAATGCATTTGTGGCTCATGTCCATCATCAGTTGGAAAAAGGTGAGCCCTGTGCTCTCCATTCTTCACCGGGGTGGATTACAGGCGTGTTGAATTTGGACCGACGCTCCGGCCATTCACAGAGTGCTGAGCAATGTGGGTGGGGGGGCGGGGGGGGCGAGCGTTTTGTTTGTGTATCCTTGCTGTAAGGATAATGATGTGATGAATAGAGAGATGGAGGGGGAGAGATGTGGATAAGAGAGAGGGAGATTTCAAGGCTAATGCCTGGGGGGATGTCAGACAAACCTGTATATGTGTAATAACCACAGAGGTTAAAATGCTACACCGGCACAAGAGATGGCTGCCAAATATTTTGACATCCACTCTGCCTCCTCCGCACAGCTGCTGCTGAGTTTGTGGAAGAGAGGGATGATTTACAGCGGAGAGAGAGGGATGGATTATTTTGAGGGAAAGGCTAGAATGTGAACGAGTGTGGGCTACGGAGGTGTTGATGTACAGTCGGCGAGAGGGGGGAAGAGGGAGAACGCTGCCGGTTTTTCCCCCCCCTCTGCCACGCCTGACTGTCTGTCTCCCTTCGTTTCTTTCTTTTGTGCCCGAGGATGCGTCCGCGGCGTTATTTGTTCCAAGGTTGTTCTAAATGTGACTGATGTGCGCAGCCACGTTCTGTTTGCTTTGCTCTCCCTCACCGCGGACGCATGCAAAAAGACTGTCATAGGCCGTTAGATTCTGGTTTTCTGACCCCTTCAGTTGTCGAGCACCGCCACAAAACTCCGTCGCAAGATAGCATTTGTTACCGATTTTGAATGGGAGGGGAAATGACTTTTCCATCAGATATGAGATGCTTTGTTTTCCTGCGTATGTACATGGGTAATGCCTTCACAACCCCACAGGGGCTGTATTTATAGATTGTGTCTCTCATCTTATTTTTTTTGTTTATTATTCTGTATGGATAAATAACTGCTGTTCCCTTTAGATTAGCTCTGACCTTTTCACCCTCCCTATATGCACCTAGCAGGCATTTACAGCTCTTATTCCATGATTGCGTTGTGAATCCTTTATTGTAACAAATGTCAACTTCATTGATTGGCCGTCTTTGCCCAAAATAACAGGCGTCTAGAATGGCGGGGACCGGCGCGCTGCGGGCAAGGGGTCCCCCGGCAGTCCCCAGGACATTTGTTGTGAGAGATTGCCGCGAAAATAGAAAACCTTACTCATTAACTTCTAGTCCACTGCCCGGAGATTTCATGGATTAATCAATGCTAACCTACTTTATCAAAGACACTTATCTTCCACATGTAGAAATCTATGCATGTCCCTGGCAAAGGGGTCGATAGCAGGAAATATTTCACATTGTCCACCCTTTTTCCATCACTAATTCCCCTTTTCTCTCCTTTTCTCCCGACCCCCTCTCTATCTTGTCCTGTCACTACATGCGTGTCTCTTCTTTTGCTTAAGTGTCCTTGGGATTGGAGCGCGCACCGAGAAGGGGGACCCATATCGGATAACTTATTGGTTCATTTTGCCCATCTCTTTCCAATAATGTGTAACATTACCAGTGTTATTAGATGGGAGATTAATGGTGCTTGGCCCTGCCCGTGCTCTTCAGGATTTAGCATAGAGGGGAGCAGATAAAGCAGAGAAGTGAGAGACTGAGGCTCTGGGAGCGAGGTGAGAAGAGAAAAAGAAGAGCAGGATGGGAATGAGCGAAGCCTCTTTGACTCAGAGGGCCTTAATGTCTGACTCAGCTCTATAGTTAGAGGGTCATTTCTCGGGGCTGAATGGCAGACAGAGGGAGGGGGCTCCACTTCTTGATCTGTTCCCATTTTATCCCTCCATCCCACCATCAACTCTACTCCCATCCCCTCTTCTCCATCTATCTCTCTATCTTCCTGAGTGCGAGCGTTCAGCAGCCTTTGATCATCCTCCCACACATCAATCAATGCAGACAGCCCCGAGAAGAGAGAAAAGAGAAGAGGGGGTGACTTGTCTTCCGGTGCTTTAGGTGCTTTCATCGCCGTGTCACTCAGACGCTGTTTATTTACACACTTATTTATGTTTTTATTAGGTTTGCTGCTGTTTCCAGCCCTCCCTTCCTCTCCCTTTGAGGCCCAAATGAGCAGTGCGCTCACTACGTGCTAAACCCGGCCGATGCTAACCGGCCTAAATCGAAATGCCATATCATCTTTACAGTTTTTTTTAGATTTGACTGGATTTACTACCTCGCGTTGCATTTTCAGCTCGCTTTCCATCGCTCCCCTTTTCTCCTTTTTCCCCCTCGATTCCTCCGTTGCATGCGGGAATAACTCGCTCATTATTGGACGTAAGAAATATCTACTAAGAGATTAGACCAGATACAAGTAAAAAGCTCGCAGGTGATGGGAGTCAGAACCTCTCTTCATGCCTAATGAGTCCGGGGGATTGCAAAAAAACGCGTTCAGCTGAGAGCCGGCGTCCTCCTGCTGCCTTGCTCTGAGGCGTTAGTCAGCTAACGGGAGCAAACAGGCCCAGCTCAGTAGGACTGCAGCCTGACCTCGGTGTGGGTAATTAATATATTTACTACTTTCCTTTTATGCTTTTGTCTTCCCCTTATTAGGACTTTAGAGTTTACACCTAAATCCCTCTTGTCTTTGTTCTGGAAAACAAACTAAATACCTTTCTCCATGTTGCAGCCCGGCCCAAGTCTCTGTGCTCCAGGTTCAGGTTCAAGATTCTGCTTTGCTTTTGTTTAACGATCATCGGGATTTTTTTTTTTAGTTACGCTCTCCTGTCCTCTCTAGACGGTGTTCTCTTTTTAGCAATTCAAATTGCATAAAGCATTTAATAAGTGCCCGTCCACATGAGGACTGTAAAAATGCATATGCAAATGCGGGGTTGTTTATTTAAAACACACACCCAACAAAAATTAGAGCCATGGGTTCAAGTCAGTCCAGATGAGGAAAAAAAAGGCCGACAAGATGTTGCAAACCCCCCTTTTTTTAATTGCCCTGTTTGAAAGCACGGAACAGAGGCTTCTCAAAGTGCGGCCAAACTTCCCCTTTCGACAATAAAGAGCAAAGAAGCAGAACAGACTAACCACAGCAGCAATAAATGACTTAGAGCATGTTTTACTTGCATGAGTCGGTGGACTCCCCAGAGCTACAGCTGTGGCAGCAAATGCAAATAAAGAGGAGAGAAAAGGTAGGTGACAATGGGGAAAGGAGGTGGAGGCAGGAAAAGGAGGAGAAGAGACGGGGAACATCTCTGCCCAGCGCAGGAACAGCGAAGGGCAAATGTTTGAATCATTTAAAACTCCAGAGACAGGGATCTGTTACTCTGGCCAATAGCAATAAGGTCTGTCTGTCGGAGTGCATTCCACACCTCTGGCCATTACTATCCCTCCAGCTCTCCACTCCACAGCCAGCGTGCGATTGTTATTTGATTGGGTAGAGCGAGGAAAAGTTAAGCAAGGTCAGGGCTATTATTCAAATGGCCGCGCCATGTTGCCGCGTTTCAAAACACCAGCAATCGTTCAATCAGCCACGCGGAGATTTGTCCTTTTTTTTTAGGCGACTGACAGCCTTTATTTGGTGTTGGTTACCCTTTTCGACCTGCGGGGACTATTAAATGTCACTCCACTTTAAGTGAGGAAGAAAGACAACTTCACCCAACTTCAGAACAACGGGAAAGGTCAGACTTTGTTGTGGAGAAAGCCAACACTGACAAAACACACACACAAACGTCCACAAAAATAAAAGCCGATATTACCTAAGCCACTTTTGCTTTGATTAAAAACGCTTAAATATAGTTATTTTTCCTTTTCCATGAGGACAACTAACCTTACCTTAAGCTCTGGACCAGAGCTGATTAGAATAAATGCGCTGTCCGACGCTCAATAAATGTGTGAATTCTGTCTATATCATGTATGTTTGTTTCAGTATTTTTTTGGGGGCGTGCGCGTGTGTTTGGGCGTGATGAAAAACACCTCTCAGTCACTGTACGGCCATTTGTTACAATTTGTTTGCCTGGCCCTGAAGCCTTCATTACGCAGTCACGGAGCACACAGAGGCTGGGCTGCAAGGTCGCCATCCGGCAGGCGAGATGGAGATGTGGCCCCTTCATTTAGCGACTCTACGGGGGGAAACACCACGCACGCTTAGCCGCTCGCCGACGCATGCACGCCCGTATAGACGCCCGGCCCTTTTCTCAGCCCTGAGATACGATCAGGAGAGCTGTAAAACAGTCATCGGAATGCCGAGTTACTCTGAAATCCCGCAAAGAGACATTTTGAAAAGTCAAATGACGGAAAATTAGCATCTCGGTCTATCCGTCTGTCACAGAGAGCTGCCCCGGTGGCGAAAACAAGGCTTTGATTTGGCGGAAAACGAGCCCGATTTCATATTCCTGCGCGCTCATTTAACTATTCACACTAAGGATATAATTTCCGAGAGTATTTGAACACTTCACTACAAACAGTCCTCCCAGACGGCTTTGTTGTATTTTCCTTTGCTCATTAAGCCATTCATTAAAGGACGGCCTTGTCTGGGCCTACGGGGTGTGTGTATATGCGTGCGCAGGTGCATTAATAAGGCTGCGGGATGTGTGTGTGTGTGTGTGTGTGTGTGGGAGCGCGTGGCGTTTACTGTATGTTTGCGCACTCTTCCCATTATCCATGCTTTGTGGCTGCAGATTTGCTTCTGTCAAGGTTAATAAATGAAGAAATCAAGGTGAGAGTGTGTCTCAATCCAGACACGAGGACACGGGGAGAGGGGGGGGGGGGGGGGGACCAGACACCCAGCTGGTACCTCCAAAATTTTAATTAGGCCTTCTCTTTATTTCCCCTCTGCATCCAGACATTGTGGCGGAGCTCCGAGACGATCAGTGGAGCTATTTTGTTCCTCACTAGAAGCTAAATCGGCGATGTGATGCTGGGGAGCTGTGGTTTGAAGTTTAAAGGGAGCCCCTATACTCCCACAGCTTATTACCTCACCCCCCCCTCTCAGTCCCATCTTATTGTCTCACCGCAAGCATCCCCCTATTAAAAACCAAGAAGCATGAGAAGGGATACTCGCCTGTATGCACGTTTGCTGACTTCAGTTGCCTTCTGGCTTCTGCAATTCATCCAAAACATTAGTTTTTGATTTGCGTTTCGAGTCTTTTTTCTCGCTTTGCCCCATTTGTAGAATGAAACGCGCGTTTGGTACTTGTCGCAGTTAAGGAAAAGATACAGATGTAACCACTGTTTCACTCAATAGTCGTCATGTTTCAGCCGATTCAGCAGAAAGTCAGAGATCGGTTTTGTGGGTTTCTTTCAAATCTTCCCTGTTTTCAAATATGTCACACTGTAAAACGCACTCTCCCCTTTCAGAAAAGGCAAGTGGTGTTGTTTTGCACAGGTGAAGGACTGAAGTCGCCTTTGCTGATTTTAGCTAATTTTTCTCGATGGTTTTGTGTTTTTGTCCCTTTTGCCATTTGAAATATTTCCAAATAAACAAAAACTGGATCTCCAGCACCGTTGCTCCTGTTAGTTCCCTCCAAGTCCGGTTGCCCAATCCATAATTCAACCACTAACCTGGTGGTCATGATAGCATGAAGCCAGAAATACACTTTTTTTGTTGTAGTAGATGACAATTGCATCACGGGCTGTAGGAAATATGTGTTTTCCTTTTCAAAATGCCAACAAAATTGCTGATTTTGATGTGCTAACAGCTCGTATTGTTGTGTTGCTGCGCAAACAAATCAAATTTATTATCCACTGTTCTACCGTGATGTGATTTTATTGCCTCGGCAGCGGGAAAGAGGCTGGCAACAGAGGAGAAAAGTTTGCTAATAGTAATATAGTTCTTGTGTGTATTTTTTGTGTCTGTCCATAGCACTCAAATATTTTCACTTGTGACAGAAAGGCACTTTAGAGCTCGGACCACTGCTGAGAGAAAAATGTTCCATTCTGCTGGAGTAACTCAGAAAAATCTTTCAGTGACTCCACACACACACACCCACCAACACACACACACACACATTCGTGGCCTTCATAATGTAGATTTGGCACAAACGATTAAAGTCTTTTAAAGTTGTGTTTGAAACGTCATCTGTGGGTTTAAACAGAACCCAGTTCATACTTTTGAAGATGTTAAGATCTCCAACTTCAAAGGGTCACGAAGCAGAAGAAACTTATTTATCCGAAAGGTATCTTCATTTCCACGTTTCCACGGTGATGTAATCCTCCTGTCTGCCTCTGTGCTACCTTCCATATGTGTTTAAGGAGGAGCTATTTGAGCGCATCAATTATTCACTTGGGTTTACCAGTCGAGTCCAGAGAACCAAATTAGATCCTAACGCATTTAACTTTGAAGACCAAACATGAATAAGAGGCGCACGCTGGATGAAAGATAACTTAAAGATTTTGATAATGAAATCAACGCATCATCAAAGCCATCTTTTTCATGAATTAGTAATCACAAATAAACATGGCTCATAGCCCTGAAAAATATCTAATCTTTGAAGCGATGTGCATAAAAGCTGTCTTGGAAGTGTCCTGGACTGACAGGTGGTAAGTCATTTCTTAAGCTTCAGAAGGGGGGGGGCGTCTTTATGTGTGTGGAAACGACCATCGCTCTTTTAAACTCAACATTCGTAAATGATGTGTCATAGTGCCAAATAAGTTGCAAAAATAAAAAAAATGCATGTTTTTCTAATGCAATTACAAACAATTTCTATGAAAAAACAAATTTGGATGATTGATGGTGATGAAGGGTGTATGCCATGGTTTGTCATTGTCAATGCTGAACATGCTTGTTAAATAAAACAAGCAGAATTCTGAATGAGTGCAAAAAAAAAGAGTAGAGGAAAGTAGTTTTTCAGAGAGACTGAGGGGAACCGACGCTGGTGTCAGATAAAAGATATTAAGAAATTCTGCTGCTGAACGTCACTGGAGCTTTTCAGAAGCGCGTCGCTGTTCTGCTGACTGTCAACTTCTGGATAAATATCTACTAAAACACATGCGAAGCGTCACACATTGTGAATTTCATCAGAACCAAACTGCTTTTGAACATTTGAAAGTGAAGACGAGGCGGGGTGCCCCGTCTTATTAGAAGTACTGCCTGAGAATGACCCTGATAACAGAACGCTTGTGGTTATTATATTCCTAAGGTTGATTGTTGCTTTAACAAAGAGGAAATACATCTCAGGCCTGTCTGCCATGTGTTTTTAGGCTGCTTCTTTTATATTAATCTCATCAGAAGAGTTCTATAGCAACTAGGCACGGCGCACTCCATTATTTATGGAGGTGTAATTATCTACAGTGTCAGAAGCGGGCAGGAATTTACAGGATCCCACTTCTGCATCAGCACAACGGCGAGCAAGGTAATGCAGCAAACACACCTCAGGCCCCACAACACGCTATCTGATCTTCTCCCGGTTCCCCTCACATCTACAGAAACCCCAAAAAATCGCACGCCGCCTCCGTTTTGTCGTCTTTTTTGTTGTCGCAGCGGTCCTTGTTGGCTTTTCATCGCAACACGGGCCTTTGAGTTTCGCTTTCCCAATAATCTACGCGACCAAATCAGCTCGAGGAGTTGTTTTTTTTTTTTCGTGTAGCGCAAACTGGCATCCAGTTCTTCAAGTGGAGAGGGCCGGATGCTCGGAAACTCTCCTTTGCGGTGGGGGGGATTATCGTGCTTGTGTAATGAGCAGATTGACAGGGTGAGAGGGAAGGAGCCAAAGACCGAGCATGTGAGGAAAGACTACATAGAAGGGGAAAAAAAAACCCAGAGACAGGAGTCTGTCAGGCCGTGAGAGGCTCTCTCTTCCTGGGCTCCAGCGTTGGACCGTGTGCGCAGACTTAGCGGCGGCTTCCACAGCAGCTGCTGCTGCAGCGACGGGGTCATTTACATATAAATGAAAGTTGCCGATCACACGCTGCTGACCCCATTTATTTCAGCGGACAGACAGACGGGCAGGCGAGGCAGGCGCCGGCGAGTTGCCGAATTACTCCAAATTACCGTATTTCCATCTCCACATCAGGCCTGTCAGGCCTGCAACCATCGTCCCGGCAGGTTTTTTTTTCCCCCTCCTCCTCATCCTCCCCAAACCTCCTCCTCCACCCACCACCCACCAGGTCTGGAGTGACTCTAATTGGCAGTGGGGAATTTAAAGGACCTGTCAGTGGCTGAGGCCGTCACCACCCGGGACGCCACGGCCAAGAAACAACATAGCCGGTGGATCGCAGGGCGCCACAGCGCTATCAGGTTAGCATAGCGCCAAAAACAGCCAAATAACCCCGTTCAGTGCTGCTCAGAACGTGCAACAAGTCGGCTCATCATCTGGCTCAGCCTCGTTTTGGATCTCCCACCTGTGCCGCGCTCATCTGTCGCCTCCTTTGTCTTTATTTCCTTTATTTTCTAATCCGTCTCTTGTTCAAAAACCCGGTTTTCCGATCCGTTTTTCATCCGTTCTCATTTCGCCTGTCGAGCCCGGTTGAGTCGCGTTTCCATATTACGTTCCCGTGCCGTCAGCCCGGGTGAGCATCTGGATGTGAATCCTGAGCCATATGTCCTACAAGCGTCTTCATCTCACCCCTTCATCACGTGTACACGCCCACACACACACACACACACACGCGCACACACACGCCGTAGCCCTCAGTATCACAGTTCTCCAGGTCTCAAGGTTTTACAAGACAGATTAATGCTACAGGCCTGCATGATCTTAATGTGACAGCTGTGTCCTTTTCCAGGCAGCAGCTTACTCCCTCACGCACACACACACACACACACACATGCACACACACCCACCCACAAGTGTATCGCTACATTGAAGCCGGAACTATACCCCTCTGATCAGAAAAGGAAAAAAAAGCGGTGATGAGTGGTCCTGTGGGGGGGCAGCAGAGCTAGTGTTGTAGCCGCATTAGTTAGCTGGTAAAGCAGCCTTACCTCCTGCTTATTTGTCTCTTCCCTGTCTCATTCTTGGCCAACCAAGCATACACTCTTATTAGTTCATTAAAAGGCCACTGCCGCCGCCGCCCGACTCGGGGATAAGCGCTGGAAGTGAAGAGAGGGGTTGGAAAAGGAGAGTAAACCGAGTCAGACACCGTTTTCTAATTACTGGAGATTGATGCGTCCACCGAACATCCTGGTAATCAGTGTTGTTTTTATTTGTTTAATGGTAGGACAGGGATCACATGCAAACTGACCCACTGTGATCATTAACAGTATTAATGTAGACAGAGGCTCTCCAGAAAGAAGTGTCGCTGTTTGCTAGCCTGATGTTTTCCTAGTCAACCATTCATCCTATAGAGACAGGACCTGACTGCTCCTTTTCTCTCGGGAATCATTCTTTGATGCATTTTCAAATATAGAAAAACAGATAACCTTCCAAGAACTGTTTCAAAATCTTTCCAGGCATATTGTAATATGTCAATTCTTATTTTAAAAGTGCTGTATGATGATAACTAGAAGCCCGCGGTATGGTGCACACATGCAATTTGTCATGATTTTATCATACCTGTCAGACCCGGGACTGAAGTCACGCTTCCATCACACATTTCCAAGTTACCGTGTTTGCATCTTTTATTTAAAAGGAGAGCAAACACATTTAGCTGCACCGTGATGTCAGTGGTGTGTACGACTTTAACAAAGTCGTGAAAAACGGAGGGCTGAGTATAATGAAGGCAGCCGCTTCAGAAATATGCTATTTCATGGTAATTATTTAGCATACAGTGGCTGTTTGCAGATCTCCGAGCTCCCCCTGGGGCTGGCATGCTATGTAAATGCTAAATGTCATCACTCCCACTGATAGCAGGAGGAAACAGAACCCCGATGAGTCGATGAGTAATTAAAGTGGGTTGTGATTGTAAGCTTTGTGGCAGCGTAGCATCAGCGCTCAGGTAGCATCACTACGTTTCCTGCCATGCTTTGGGCCAGGGCCTACAACGAAATGTCCGAATTTCCAGCATTGAGTTACGGTTTGGTTGTTAAAGGCTGCGAGACAAGCCGCTGAGAAAAAGCTGCACATCCTGTAATGTTACGTTTGACACAGTTAAACAACAAGAGACCGACAGCGAGGGTAAAATATGCACACGCCGTAGTCCTCTCTTCATCTTCATCAGGAGCTCTTAAGGCCCCGTTAGACATGTCGCCTCTGGTGACCAAGATTCCCCCCACGCTCATCGCTCACTCATGCATCTGCATATGCATGTGTGTGAATCTGGGTGCTTTTTAGGAGCTTAGGAGCCATCGCAGCCTGTCGCAGAAGTGGAGCACACGGATGATTTCTGAAGTGAGTCATGCTGCACGCCGTCCTCGGAAGCACGGGATGGTAATGAAGGCCTCAGATTGCTTCTGTATCTTCGAACTGAACGAGAGAGGAAGGGAATTAAAAAAAGAACGTCAAAGTACAGACAGCAACAGCTTGAATTGAGATTAAGGAAAGTATAGACTGCAAGGGAGCAAAGAGTTTAAAGGATGATTAAAGGAGGTTAGAGAAGTTTTTTTCTTTTAGTGCATCCAGCTAGATGATGAATTTGTGCTAACTTGTGAGTAATGCATGTAAACACACACTAAGCCCGGTTAAAACTATCTTTTTTCTGTAAGCGTTACACACACACACACGTAGTTGCGAATACACAGCCGAGAAAATCCGAAATCCGGGGAGCTCCGACACGTTTTAGAGCACACCTGTGTGGTGTCAGCGGTGACATTGGGATTCTATTAGCGGGTTGCAGAAGGCGCTGGCCCTCTGCCCTGTGGTGAGACCTACCATTGATCTGTCATGGGAGATGGCAGCTCCCCAGTCCCCGGTCCCACACGGCTCAATTTGAACCTTTCCGAAAAAGCAGGACCGAGCCCTCCTCTTGAATCCTCCTTGAGAGCTCAAGGTCGGGCGCGCAGATAAACACAACTGCCCAGTATGCCGGACACAGACCGTAATGGGCAGAGCTGCTGGGAGGTTATTTGTTATCGATTCCCAATAAGGGGTTTATATAACGCTGTTTATGGTACTAAAGAGAACCACACGTTTGTGTACGTGCGTTTGTTTGGACCAGTCCACGTGAGGTGGAGACACTGGTAAAAGGAAAAAAACCGAGGTCTTTCTCTCTCCGGGTGGCTCTTTCGGCCTTTCTGTTCCGACGAGTGCCTGGTGATCTGCGTCCCAGGCCAGCCTCATTTGTATTTTTACCGAATTACCCCGGAAGCGCAACCTGAACCCACTTAAGCATGTCACTTAGCGTTTGTTGGAGTTGGCCGAGACGCGGCCCTCATCAGGTTTCAATGAGGGAGGCTCTGGCTAAGTGGCCACTTGTCATGTTTATTTATTTCATTTTTCCAGAAGCCCACATGATGTCTGTGTTTGCTGTCCAAACTGTTTAGAAAGAAATGGACCGGCGGAGGGAAGAGACAAGGGGCTGGTTTTGGAAATGCATGTTCTCCTCATGTGTGATGAAACGTGAAATATGAGAAAGTGGAGGGATTTCCGTTATTGTGAAAAACATTTGTTAACATGTGCTGTGTTCAGGCTTTTTGACTCCTGAATCCTGAAGAGAACATGGTATTTATGAAAGTACACGCACAAGAGAATGGAAAAACTGCCCCCACAGCAGAGTGGGGGTTACTTTGGCAGAGACACTTCCTGGTGCCGCTCCATTTTATATGGAGAAAAATCTTTCATGGATCCATGATATACATTATAGATGAGGGCTCCCGTTCTGCACTCAAGTCACTGGAGCAGAATTTTCCATGATACGCACCCCCAGCTGACACCACCCTACTACTGCCCACTCCTCTCCTCTCTCCACTTTTCTCTCATCCCTCCATTTATTTCTCCTACCATATGCCCTCCCATTGGTGCTCCGTTTCATCCCCTCAACAGCTCCCTTTCATCCCTCTCCAGGCCTTTGGTCTCTCATGGTCTCCGTATCCAACCCCGAGTCAAACCTCACATCTTCATTTCCACTCACCACCCTTCCCTTTTCACTTTCTTCTGCCCCCTACCCGAGGAGGAGCAAGTGGATGAGGAACATGTGACCGGAGAGGTGGGAGCCTGCTGCCCCCCCCCCCCCCCGCAGAGCCACCGAGCACTGATTTGTCTCCTCCGGTGCCATATCGATTTTGTTTTAAACAAGGGAAAAATACAAGAAGAATGAGGTGCCAGAGGTGACGTGAAAAAAAAAAAATGAAAAGAGAAAGAGGTGAGGGGAAACGGGGGCGAGCGGAGAGAAAAAGGAGAAAAGTGGTTCTGGGTATCAAATCTGTGAGTTGGATCCCAGGTGGTTTCAGAGTGTTATCAAGAGGTTACCGAACAAAGGGTGAACTCAAAAAGAAAAAGGGGCAGCGGGGGGGAGGCACGGAGCGCGGGAGGGAGAGAGAGAGTGAGATATTTTATTTAAAATTCTTTTCTTTAATTCCCACCGTTTGACTTTGGGCCGGCTAAATGAGTTCTGAGATTCGCTACGTGGCGAACGCGTGTGGCTCCGCGTCATGCTACAGTTCCTGCCTTAAAATGATTCTCTGCTTAGTTCAATTTAAGTTGTGTGCAGAATAATCGATCCCCCCCATTAATTCTACTTAGCCGAGCCTCACGGTACAAGCCTGGGGTTGACTGGTCCACCAAGGCCAGCGTCACTGAATGGCTGACCTTTACACGGCCACGGCTGCCATTGATTTTCAGCAGGACTTATTTCATGAACTGGGGGTTGGGACAGGGCACCCAGATGAAGATGAACTATGAAGCAAAATCACTTTCTTTGGCTCTTTCCATTTTTTTTTTTGTCTGGCACTCTTCTCTTTTATTTCCCTCTTTCTCCCTGCTCTCTTTACTTTACAAGAAGTACCGCGCGCTGCTTTGGCTGAGGTCTGAGAGCAAATAAAATGTCCGCTGCATGACCCCCTTCCCCTGTGTCTTGTTACTCAAGTGTTGCTGTGTGTCTGTGTGTGTGTGTGTGTGTGCGCTTTATACCGTCTGGTATTAGTGTCTTTGTATGCATTTTGGCTCGGCGTACGAGTGTATACGGGTTACACTTGTAAGTGCTTTAGTTTTGCTCTCTGGGCGACATGGCCCCCATGGCACTTTCAATTTGGAAATAATGCAAAACAGAACGCGCGAAGCAGCCATTAAAGCTCTCAGGGCTGCCCTGACCTCCCAGAATGACAAACACAACATCCACCTCACAACTGCAAGATGGAAAAGAAGCCCGGAGTGTCTTTTACAGTCCGAATGTAATTTTAGCGGGCTTGAAGGCCTGGCATCACGGGATGTTAAATCCTCACCGCTGACAGATGAGAATCATTCAAATGTGCAAATGAATAGATGATGAAAGATAAAACAAGGAGGTGGAGAAGTGTTGGAGGCCTGCAAGTGTGATTTGGCTGGAGTTCATCCAGAGTGCACCGAGTCCCCCCCCCCCCCCCCCCCCCCCCCCCCCCCCCCCCCGCCTTGGACTGCATTAGCCTCGTATCAGGGACTTTCCACTGTAAAAAAAAAACCTATTCAAATTTAATACCTGCTCATGAATACATGCATGCATACAAATGTTTCTGGAAGGTGGGAGGCATGGAGTGCAAGTGGGGTCGTGGGCTGTCAACAATGGCGTGTTGGAAATAGAGCAGGATTTCTTCTGACGGTTGTGGACAGTTTTATTTCACCTCAGCCCGATTGATAGATCCTCAGCTTTGGGCGGACTTCAGACACCAAATGATTTAGGTACCAAATGCCAAAAAAAAGGGACTTTAAAGAATGAGAATTGCACAAAAGTGCATAAAATGTCAAAAACAAGAGCACATTCATGTCTCATGAGCTACCTTGTGGACTTATGTGCCCCATATGGCTCATAACTAGACCTCGAGGCATATATTTGTGCTTTTAGAGGACCTGAAAGGGTAACTTATGTTCCCAAGCAGTAAATGGACAAACTCCAAGGGAACAGGAGCTGGAACCACCCCAGAGACGAGTCTTCGGACTCGTAAAGCTACTATTAGACGACGGAATTTGTGTTTTCGATCAGGTTTAAGAGATAGAATTATCAAGGGACAAAAAAAACGGATGCTTTGGTGGAAAATTCACACAGCTTCGTAGCATTAAATGAGCACTTTTAATGTATTAATAATACAAAAATGGCGGTTTGTGTGTTTGTGTTCACCAACTACAAAAAGTTCTGAGCTTTTTTATTGGTCCTGATCGAACACGTATAGCTGTTTTCTGTTCTAAGTGTGAATGTAGTGTGTGAATGTACTGATTCAGTTGTAAACTCTGTAGTTTGTTTACATAAATGAGCTGCACGCACGTCAAAAACAGAAGCCACATGAGCAGAGGAAATGGATAAAGCACCGGGGTGGGTGTAGAGGAGGTCAAATGCCTCCGTGTCCTCGGGCTTTTTCCATCTTTTCCTTTCTAAATCAGCATTTTCTTCATGACAGGAATTTCTTTTAAACCCCCGCAATGTTGACATCTTTTAGACAGGAGAACAAAAACACTGCCCCACAACCATGTTCGCTCGCACACTCCAAACCTCAGCAGCCAAACGAGCCGCACAAGGCCCGGGGACGCGGCGCGGAGTGGGAGCTGGCAGGAACACCTCCGATGTGTTGTTTGCTCTAGTGCTTCTTGTTCTCACTTTGTCAGAGAGTGTTTGCTGCAGATTTGGAGAAAATGGCAAGAGGTCGGGCCTGTGGGCTGCTCCTCCGGCCCTGGGGTTCTCTGCGGTTCAAGGTTGAGCCAGACGACGCGGGCGGGAAGGGGGGCCTCTCGTGCTTATTTACCAAACAGTTTCTCCATTTTGGGTCTCGGAACGCGCTCATAGTCTGAGTCTCTGAGTGTTTCGGGACCATGGCGTGTGCGTGATGGAACGGAGAGGCGTTGCGAGCGACAGGGTGATCTGTGTGTGTGCGTGTGTCGGCGTGTGCGCGAGACGCGGGGCATTGATATGCTGGGAACGAGGCTGGGAGCAGATGGACGGAGCAGGCTGCTCCTACGTCCGTCCTGTGAGTTCTGGCTCCATCTCACCAGCTCCTCTTTGATGGACGCACGCGGTTCCACACGGTCAGTCCAAACTGTCGCAGCCGTGCCGGACCCTGAATTCACCAACTTAATAACGGTCACAATACCACCAAAATGTTTGGGCCCCCCCATAAAAGTGCGATTCGGTTGGTAACTATGGCAGATTTTAATGAGACCAAGCAGATCTTTAAGGTTACTATCAGTTATTTGTGGCAATTTCATCAAAAAAGTGGAAGTGAGAGTGAAAAATTGTTACAGAAGATATCATATTTGTAACGTACACCATTTTAAAAGTATATTTCTGTTTCTTCTACATCCTGTTGGTGTGTTTCTCATTCCTTTTGCTTTTTTTTTTGGCCTATCCCTCTTTTTCTGGCATCCATCACACCTTCCTTCAAACCCAAGCCAGCATGCTTGGCTGTGTTCCTCTTTCGCTCCCTCATTCCATCTATCTCTATCCTCCTCTGGCTTCTCCTTCTGCTGTTCCGCTTCTCCCCTGTTTGGGGCGGCATTACGAGTGGGATGGAGGGGGGGGGGGGGGGGTTGCTCATGGATTGGTAATAGCCTATCATAGAGCTCAGGACAAAGATTCCTTCTGGAGATCCAGGAACCATTAAGGTAACGTCAAATTGGCATAGGTAAGCCAAGAATTATGAGTCGGGGGGGCCAGGCAACACTTCTTGGCTCCCATTGGTCAGGGCAGCCGGCCGTAATCTGTCACAATCCTGGAGTTGCTGTGACAGCAGCCGGAGCATTCCGGGCTCAACGCAGAGGGTAAAGGAAACATGCAGCTAAGGATCTGTGTCTATTTTTGTGTGTCCATTTACCCTCGAAGTCTCACTGTGTGTGGCAGGCTGCACGCTACATGGAAAGCGTTGAAAACGGCACCAAAGATCACAAACGGCTTTATTTAAATCTAGTTTTGCGTGATCAATGGAGTGATTCTCTAAGGCAAACTGTCAATTACAACTTACCCTTTTAATGTACCTGGGCGCGCGGTGAATCACGCGCGTCCTGCCTACAAACGGCTAATCACGTCGCTCGTATCATCTGCGTGGGCGCCATCCAAACTGTGGAGAGCAGATCCATATTGTACCAGATGTGACTTTTAAGCGGCTGTATTAATCATGCTTGTGCGGCTTAACTCGGTTACAGAGAGCGGCTCACATGTTGGGGGCAGAGCCAGCGCTTATGAGTAAGAGAAGAAAGTGCCATGCCACTTGTGTAGGCAGTTTGGCTCCGGGAAACATGGCACAGAGCAGGAGAAAGCTGAACGTTGCCAGAAATATGGCTTCAAGGAGAAACATCACCAGATTGTTTCATCTAGGGAGGAGCAGCCTGTCATATTTTTAATCCTACAAGTAAAGGAGAATATAAAACAGCAGGCCATTATGCATAAGACCAGACTTTCTTTAGAATTCACAAATAGTTCAGAATTGGAGTTTACTAATTAGAAAGGTTAACTTAACTCATGGTACAGAAAACCTTCTACTTCAGTTTTATTTGCACTGTTTGACTCCCAGTTTAAGATTTCACATTCAGATTTTCTATTTCAGTCTCTGGATGAGCAGCCACTTTGTTTGTTAAGCATCCTACATCAGTCTCCCATAAGCGTTTTTCTTCAAAAGACCTCAGGTTTGATTTCAGTATCTTGCGAGACCCAGCTCGTATTACCTGTGATGCCATGTCTGTAGTCCACACTTTAGTTTTTTTCTTAATAACTTGCATCAGACAATGTTTTAATTCATTTCTATATTGTGAAGGTTGAGGTTTTGTTCTTATTTTCTGTGCTTCTTACTCTCAGAGATGTTCTCTAATGATTTTCCTTTGTTTTTTACATTTTATGAATGTAAGGGACCTTCAACAGCACCAGCGGTACGAGCTGTCAATGGCTATTTGTCGTGATATAGATTTAAAGTGCCATCACCTTGCACATTCAGCTGTGCTCTCGCATTGGTTGCTGCACATAACCGCCTCAGCTGGAGCTCACTGATGGTCAGCCGGGGCACAATCTTCAAAGCAAATATCAAAGGCAGATAGAAAACATGGCGTGAGCGTATAAGGGCACCTTTAAGCAGTAAAGGCGCGCACAACTTTCGATCTGTATTTCTGTCACGGTAACATACCTTCCCATTTCCTGGCCTCATCCCTGCTCTGGACCTTTTGCCGTGGCACTTACCAGGGATTGGGCATGAAGTTGCTCCTCGGAAGCCACTGGGTTTGGGTCCGGCCGCACAATCTTATCTTTCTGAGGACGGTTCCTCAAAAATGAACTGAAGAGCTCAGACCACATGAAACAGCGAGCAGAAAATGAAACAGACAGAGTGTATCTCTGTGTGTGGGGAAGATGTTAGCCCACCAAAGGCTTAAGCCTCCCATGTGCTGTGCAGATAAGATTCATTAGATAGGTCGGTAAATGCAAGAGAGAGACACACAGAGAGGGGGGGGGGTGTGAGATTGAGCTTGCTGCTGCTCCAGCATTTGTTGACACAGATTTACAATGAGTCTCCCACAGCTTCACGCATTACAGTAACACGCCATGTCAATAGCTCTCTGGGCTTGAAAGGCAGCCACGCCAAAAGATGTCTGGGAGCGATGCCCTTGCCTTGATAACCAAAATGTGGCTCGTGAGTCAGAAACTGGATAGAAAAAAGGCTTTTTCCTTTTTTTTTTCGTCTATTTGTTTTCTCTTTCAATACCTACATCTTTACCATCACCTTTTCTGTCCCTTATTAAAGTTCCTTTTCATTTCTTTGCATCTCTGAACATTTTATTCTATTTTCCCTCTCTGTTTCTCTTAATCTCTTGGACGGCCTGCTGCAAGCTCAGTCGGACAGGATTTGGGCACTTGCTCAATCCCCCTATCTGCTGCCCCTTGTGATTACGGAGTCTTCCTACACGGGTCCACGGCATGAATCTTGCAGGACTCAAAGACTTTTATAAGAAAAACCATTAGCGCCCACATTCTGCAAGACAGGAAAAAGTCATCAAACAGATGAGCAGTTGTTGAAAACAAGGGACGGCATCTGCTGAAACGGTTTCAATAGTCAGAATCGTCCTCGGTGGAGGGTGGCGAGCGCTTTTTTTTTAACGGTATTCGGAGTTTATAAGGCTCTGTACGGAGATAATAAAGAGTTAGATGGGAACCAACACACTCACCAACACGCGTGTGGGTCTGTCTGCTGAGTCATGGGGTGCCACAAATGAGGTGGTTTGGATGTGCGACATTCACCTTCATGAAATCTTGATGAGAGCTGAGTTCTGCTGTCGGTGTAATGAGGGCCGTGGCAGTCAGACAGCTGGCTAACCACTTCAGCTAGTAAAGCTGCCATAATAGAGAGGGTTGGAAAGTCTTTTTTCGGAGGCATTCGGTAGAGGAACTTCAATCTGCGTCTGAGAGGCAGTTTGTGCTTTGGGGAAAGAGATAAACAGTAACTTGGATGGCATCAGACAACAGAAGGTCTAATGGTCTTAATCAGAGATGTTGTAATGGCGCTACAGATTGTACATATTTGTGAGTTAGTTGTAGCTTCACTGCTAATTGGTGTATTACAACGAGCATTTAGTGCAACAGATGGGTATCAACAGTTTAGCTCCAAAAGAGCCACGTAGGCTTTGTAAAAAAAACAAAAAAAACAACAACATACAAGCTAAATAAAAGTTGCACTTCACAAACACATGAGCAAACGCATGAGCTTCGAATGAAAAAGTTCAGGAAGTGATTCTCTAAACTCCGCCATTTTAAAACATCAGTATGAACTTAAGAAGTTTATTAACACGAACTTCTCACACTTACAAATCTGATAGCGACTTGCTGAGGTCTGCAGGTGTCTCTCCGTCCATGTCAGAGCCTCGAGCTCTAAATCCTGTTGGCTCTGATAGGAATCCCAAAGCTTATAGTTGCTGCCATCTCCTCAGCACCGACTGATGCTTCTTATCAGGACCGCCACACTGCTGCTGCCAGCATATTTCCACAAATGGCTAAATTATAACCCGCTTGCACAAACATTCTCCCACATGCATTCAGGCTCACATGTGAACACGCTCACACAGATTCGGCAGATTCACGCTGCTTAGCAGCAGCGGCAGCTTAAGGACATTAGATTGACTTAATTCAGAACGGCCCATGTTTTCATGCTCTGACTAACATGACGCTGACATGCTAACACGGTGCTTGCACGTTTGTGTTTTCAAACCTTTCCTTGCCAGGAGAAGAAAAAAAAAAAAAAAACCCTCCATGCTGCATCGTTTTGATGAAGGCTTGTGAAATATAGCCATCAGCTTGGTTCTGTCAGCAAATGGATGTAAAAAATAAAAGCTTAAAATGCCTTTTTTGTTTATCTGCTGTTTAAAAATCCCACATGCCCTCAAAAAAAAAAATCCATCACTCTGCTGTTTTCTGCACTAAAAACATCTTTCTAAATTGTTGAGAACATACTCGATGATTTATTCATTTTGCATAAACTACAAAACCATCACATTTTCATCATTTCGAAGATTAAGAAGTTCTGGAGAAAGCGTTTTTTATTTTGATCGTCATTTATAAATGTATCGTCAAGCAGCTATTGTTTCATCAAATCTCCTCATAATCTGAAACCGTCTCCCTGCTCTGTGCTCCTCCTACTGTATACAGCGCAGATTTATTATCTGAAGCCGGAGCCCCCGGACAGTCACCACTCAGCACTCCCTCAGATCAATAATTGGAAATATTAATTATATCAGCTGAAGCGGGCCGGTCAGACGAGGGCTGTTTATGCTCCTGTTACTGAGCAGTGCAGCAAAGCAGTGAGCTTTGATGTCCCGCTAATACGTATTAATGATCCCAGGACAAACATTACTCTATATTAAACCTGAATGAAAGCCAGAAGACATCACACTTATTGTATGGCCATTAGAGTTATTTTATTGCAGCGCTGTAAGTAAGTGATGTTGCACGACTCTTTTTAAAGGACTTCCTCTCCTGAGGAATGAGCTTCTTAAAAGCCGGGATAAGATTTGCCGCAATTTTCCATCTATTTAATGCGTTCGGTTGTAATGGAGGCCCCCCTGTTTGGGTAATATGAAAGTTTCCATCAAAGACTCGCGGAGTTTTAGACTTCGAGCTGAAAGTGACGTTGCTGGCTTGCCACTGGCCGCCTTTGGGGGTCTCAGCATGCAGGCCCTCTGTACCGCCGAATTCCCGAAACTCTGCAGGTCACGGACTCATTACTCTCACGAAGATAGACTCAAAAACACACACGACCGCAAGACCAATGTCTACTTCTATGACTCAGCCCGTTTATTACTGGGGTGTCGCTTGCATCTGGACCTCAGAGCCTTTGATGCTTTCTGCAGGCCAGACCATATAAGGTAAAGTCCAAATTAAGAATGATCCATGTGTCCATAGTCCAGTTTAGGTGTGTCCAATCAACCAGCTTGAAGAAGCCAGCTCGAGACACAGAATAGCTAACCACAATTCTGGTAGATTAATGAACAGTGACAAACCAGCTGGATATTCCAGGTCTATTACACAACATAATGTGTACCGTTGGCTCCGGGCTTTTTCTATCTGACCCTCCATATGAAACAGCAGCATGCTAGCGCTAAGAGCTTTAATTCAACTGACTGGAGGCTTAACTGGACAAATGAGGCAGCTCGATAAAGGCATATGGAACCCGAGATTTGTCAAAATCCTCGGAGCAGCACAGCTTGTGGAGTGGGAAATAAAGAAAGATCAGGGCCAGGAGTGGAAAAAGGGCTGATTTTAGGGATGATGACAGAGTAACTGAGAGGTTGAGACTCTACTGAAGTCAGTGAAACGTGGTCCACTCGCTTTCACGTCTACCTGGTTACAACTTTTTACAGACTCAAAAGAAGCAAGAAAAGAAGAATTTGTGCTCTTTTAGTGTCACTAATCTCCTCCATTTGGCTCTCTTGTGTCTTTGGAGTGGGCCCAATCTATGACCTCATTCTATTCATTTTGCTTAGCTTTTAAAAATGTTTTGAGCCAAGGAAACAAAGATTTTACACAAAATATGAGAGAAATTTCCCATTCAACATCACATTCCATGTTTAAAATGATACACAGCAGCATATTGTACACTTGTATGTATGTAGAGCAACTGTCTTAAAATCTGTCATCTAAAATGTTTTTGTTTTGTTTTAGTTTTATGACTAAATTCAGTCAAGATATCCTCCGGTAGATAGATAGACACGACAAGGCAACGGAAAATCATGGAAACTAGTTGAAAGCGTCTCTGGCGCGTTTTGTCATTTGGCCGATTTATAATTGATGCCCCACAAAAAGCAAACAGTGCTTCTCAGCAGAATGTGCCTTAGAGAGGCAGGTGGTTCATTTCTACTGTAAATACATGGTGTTTGTGGAGTGCAGGTGTTCCTCTTTTTTCAGGACGTGTTTGAAATGGGGATGGCAGGAAGGTGGAGTCAGACTGGTTGAAATGCCATTTGGCGCAGAGGCAATTTTGTCTAAGAGTTCCTAAAATAAATTTTTTGAATATCTGTCCTCATCTCCGGTTGGCTTTCTCCTTAATCTCACCATTTATTAGATCCTTTCCGACCTTTCGGATTCAGCCTCTTCTCTTTGTGTATCTACATTTAATCAGAAGCCATTCAATTCAAATGTGTTATTGGTGGGGAGGGCATGAGTTACCGATGCGCTCGGCCTTTGTTGGTGCCTCAATGAGCTACAAACTCCAGCTTCTAAAGGACATAGTGGGAATAAGCACTGTGGTATCACACATAATGAATGGTTTCCTTGGCAACACTAATATTTCATAAATTTAACTTAGGCCTACCTTGACTGCGCAGGTATAAAAGCCATTTACAAGAGGACAATGTGTGCTTAATTTCTGCTGAAATCGCATGATTTTCTTTCCGTGTTGAAGAGAAATTTAAAGAAAATAAAACAGAACCGTCGACTGTGAATGTTCGGGACTATAATGCATCGCTCTCGGCCAAATAAATAGACCATTAAACTGGCGAGTTTGGAAGCCGAACAGTAACTAGCTGTAGAGAGTTTCCTCCCACACACAGGCTCCCCGTAGAGATGGCTGAGATAGTAACATGCTAGAGGAGTCACAGCCCCACATTTGGCTGCAGCGCTATGCATCTGAACTTAAAACAGTTGGCAGGGCCGAGGCAGCTTCTCCTGCTTATTTGAAAAGACAAAAGCTAATTCAAAGGCTCGCTGTGTCTGTGCCAGGGAGCAGAGGGGGGTGACGTTACCTGTGAAAGCCGCACCGTGGAGGTGCTCCCCCCCCCCGTTTGCAGCCGTGGCTGCTTTGAGCTAGCGTGCAGTGGCTGATTCTGTAATCTATCAGCATTACCATACTGTAGAGTTCCTCTGTTCTACAAGTCTTACACGGGGAGCACTTGTAGGCAAGGAACCGCTCAGGAAAACAACCCAAACCTCACAACCTTCACAAGCTTACAGTCCTCCCGTTTTTCCCCCACAAAGCGTTGCTAGTTATTATTTACGGTGGGTAAATTTATGGAATAATTTCGGCGAGGGAAGGTTACTCAGTTCCTCAAGGTGAAAATTGATACATTTAGCACTTAATGAATTGGTCCCGCGCCTCTCCCCCATATATCAGCATGTTATTAAGACGTTTTAAAATCCCATTATAATGTTTCTCCTTGAACATGTCATGCTTTTATTGGACTGCCCTGTCTTTAAATCTGACCTTTTCCTTCCCGATCTGAAATCAAACAGGAAAACCAAATGACATAAGAGGGGTCAAAACGCAGAGATGGGGCTAAAACATAATGAATCCAAGCTGTTTTTTTCTGGGAGGTGGCTGTGTCATTTCTGTCCTGGTCCTCTAACGGCCACCAAAGTGGACCCGTCTGCTCTTGCAATCCTCTTCCAAATTTGGGCCACATTTGGTTCAGATCTGATTGAAATCTGGCTGTTTGTAATAGAAAATATCTGCCATACATCGGCCTGTGAGACTGTGGTGCACGCACATCATCTTGTGAGCTTTCAGTGGGCGGATTTATTAAGTGGAACAAAAGTAGGATGCATAATTTTTGAAAAAAAAGGAAAAAAAAGCTACAGCAGCAACAAACATATTTAAAAAAAAAAAAGTAAAAGTGCTTCATTCATTTAACTTTTTGTCCAAACAAATAGAACCAAAGTCTGCTCTGAGTGTTCAGCTTGAGCAACAATAATGAAAAAAGAAAAGTGGCAATATTGGAGAAGGAGGAGAGCGTGACACAAAGACTGTGATGACAGAGGCATCTAATCCAGGCAATGCCATTCTTATCAGGGTCCAGTGGATTAGAGTGAGCCTCCTAACCAGAGAATCCTTCCCAGCCAGACACTCTCCACAGCCCAAGGGCCCGGATCAATAGGCCTGCATTGATCTCCCTCCTCCTGTGGCTGGATTCACTTTTATTAGGACTGCCTTGGCCTATTTCACTTAGACGCACATATGCAGCCTTGCTAGCTCTCCAAATCTGCTCCCAAGAAAAAACCTAAACAAGTACATTTGAGGGATGCGGGAAGACTGATATTAAAGAAAAGAAAGAAAAGCTCTTGCTGGTTGTTTTGTTTCCAGCTAACACAGACTGTGTTCCTCTGTGTTAGCAGCACACCCCTGCTTTTTTTTGTGCAACAGCTACTGACCTGTGTTGCTCTCTCTTCTGTCCTCCAGATGACTCGCCCCATCCAGGTGAAACCGGCCGACAGCGAGAGCCGTGGAGGTAGTTGTCTTCTTTTCTTCGTCATTTTTCATGTCCCTGATTTCTCGGGCTCTATCTAGGCTGAGTCTTTTTCTTCCTCCCCTCTGATCTTATCTGTTCCACTGCTCTCAATGTATTCTTCTTTTTTTTTTTTCTTCCTCAGTCCCTGCTGCTTTTTCGTCCTGTCCTAATTCTATTTCACTGTTGTTGCTCTCGCATCCGTAATAGGAGCAATTTGATCATTACAAACAAATGAAACTGTGTCTGAATGTGAATTAAACAGACCGCGTGACATCAAACACAAAAAGATTTGATGTCATCCCGATTCGAGTGCATATCTGTAATCTTACTTAAGCTTTTTTCATTTGTTACTGGTTCTAATCCTCTTGGTTTGTGGATTAACCTTGTCTCTGTGCTTTTATGCCGGCAGTAATTGATTAAGGATTGTGTCATTGAAGGTATACAGGCCTGTGATGGGCTTTCCAGCTGCCCACCTCTCTTCTCTCCTTCCTCCTTCCAAATACATTACGATTTCTCTCTAAATTAGAAAGTGATTAGGCTCCATCCTGGAATCTCAGCCATACAAAGGCCCCGCTGAAGCCCACACGGCTTGATCTTTGTTTATTTGAAACACAAGAGCAAACGGGATAAACACAGAGAAAATGGAGCAGGGGCATGTATGGCTTGCCAAACAATCAATAAATTTGCACGGCTCTTGCCAAGATCCTCATTACTTGGCCTTAATTCTGTCGTCTTTGATCTCTCCCGTTTTTCGGAGGCTTTCATTTACTCGCTGCCTATCTGCATATATGTTAATGCACCCGGAAAGCATCCTTCAACGGAGACAATGAGCCCCGCCGCCGCGTTCCCGCGCGATTGTCACGTGTCAGCCGCTGACAAGGCGAGCGGCGTGCCGTTATTTTTCGCCGCCTGTCTCTATTCCGGTGCAAAGCGGAGATTTGCAGGTGAAGGGGTAGAAAAAACCATGCCAAATGCATGCGCCTGAAAACACGGGCATGTTTTAGGTAATGCGGGGGGGCTGCATGGCTGCCGTGAGACGCACACAATCTTCAAAGGACAAAACAACCCCCTGAGATGTGTGGAGAAAAGGCTGATAAAAGATCAGTCTTCCTTCCTCCTTCCTTCCTTTCTCTCTTTCTCATTTAGCTTCTCTGTTTCTTTATTCTTCTTCTTCTTCTTCTCCTTCCTTCCTGTCTTTCTTTCTTTCGTTTGGGTCCCGATGCGTTTGGTCCTCCCGCCTTTTCGTTGCTGTTCGTTTGGCGCTTTAGAGGAACGGTCAGACGGGTAAAGGGCTCTCGTGCTGTCAAGATTGATGTCCCCTATAGCTCCATTGATTTTGCCATTGTGGTGCTGTGTGTCCACATTAACAATGACACTCAGCTGTCTCTTTACTTGGCGGTGAGTGGCCGGTTTTAGAAACTCCCGGGGCACGCTGGTCAGTGTGGGGTCCTCTGGCCAGCAGCTGGGGGTCCACTCAGAGACAAATGAGTGCTCTCGTAAATGAGCAGGTCAGAGAAGCACCGGGGGCAATCAAACACGTGTGTTGGGAGGTAGATGTGGAAGGGGAAGTGTATCCGATAGCCATTTTTAAATCTCCTGTTCCCGTTTTGCTTCTAATCCACCGGCCTGAATTCTTGCTTTAATCATAATCGGCAACGATGATTCAGCTTTCCATATCTGGATCCGTCTCTAGCTGCACTTGTGGCTGTTAGCTGATAGACTGCGATGCTGAGCTCCTCCATGGCCTACTTTTACGAGCTTTTGCCTGTTATTTACTACGATTCTTATTTGCTCTGTAATTAACTGTAAAAACTGCCTATTTTTTTTTCCCCCCTCCTCGCGTTGCGAGGATCTAAATCAATAACTTCAGGACTAAAACTCAGCACGGTGCGCCGGAGCTGGAATGGAGGACGCAAATATTAATTAGCCTCTCAGCTCAACAGAGGCAGGGACACCAGGGACACGCTCAGTCTGGCCTGCTCTCTCCGGGGCCACACTTCCAGGCCGACAGGGGGCATAAAACCCTGAGTGAACACAGTCAGAGCACAACACGCAGTCAAACTAATTAGTTCCTAAATCTCATTACGGGGAGGACAGTTCAGATCATCTGTGCCAGGTGGCTGTCCATTAGGGAAAGACCTGTTACAGTGGTTTTAATTCCCCCCGTCCACCAGGAGGAACTCTTTACTGTTATTAAGATCAGAGAGAGACAGAAGACGTCAAGTTATTATCTGGTTATTGTTGCGACGAGCATCTAAATCTACCCGAGTTATCAAAAGGAAGGCAGTAGAGACGTTCCTCATATTGGACTCAACATTTTACGGTCCCGCCTGAGCATGTTTCGGGAGCAAATTGATTTAAATTGATGCACGTTCTCCCCAGAATCCGTGTGAGGAAACCGTCTTTCCTATAGGAACGGAACAGAAATGTATGGTAGAGTAAATCCGTCCAAACACTGTCAGCCCCTGCTGCCGCCTAACAAAGACACACTGTGAAATGAATATTAATGGCCAATCACCTACCTAATCTAGCAGAACAGCAGCCGTTCCACATTGAGCCACTGGTGGTGACGCGGGGCTTTCGGGGATGCTTCTGCCGGGGAGGCGTTTAAAGAGGCACAGCCAGGAGGCAGCGGGGGCCCGTCGCTCTGGTTTTCCCCTCACAGGTCTGATATGAAACGGATCGATTTTCCATCAGGTGTGCCACTAATGACTGGCACTGACGGCTGCTGATATTTCACCTCTAAACGGCCGTTCTGTGCATCTTTAAAGGGGATAAATCAGATTTAGCCAGTCCCAACTCCCTCCAAAACTCACTGCCCAAACTACCCCCCACCCCCCTATCTCTGCCCACCTGATTCCCTATTCTTGTGATTTTTTATCTCCGGGACCTATCCTGCTGACAGGCTAAATGGCTTTTTTTCTGCCGAACTCCTCTGGTTTTCCAGCTCAGCCCATTGTTGAGGTTTTTAGGGAGCAGACTAGCTGTCAGCTGGGGCTCCGTTGGTGCTGCAGCGGGCCCGCCTGGCACAGCGAGAGCCGCAGCCCGCTGAGGAGGCCTGGATTAGAAACAGGCTCTGGCATTTTCCAAGCAGGCCTGCCGCCCACGCGCGCACGCCCACGCCGAGAAGGCAAACAGGCGAACGCACACAGCACTACTCAGCTCAAACACACAAACACACGCAAATCCTGCTACCCCTCTCAATGCGAATGTGCGCCCAGCGGGAACATGTTAATACACATGTGCACAGGGAAGGGACATGCCCGGTCGTTCGGCGTGCACGTGCGGCGAATGACTCGGGTCGGTTTTATTTCCACAGCTCCACAGAATGGAGCCACGGCGTGTTTTGTGTGTTCGCTCGAAACCGAAGGACAGCGAAAAACGTTTGCTCTGATCACTGAAATGTGACAGAGCAAAGAGGGAGAAGAGGGAAACGGAACAAGAAAGAAAATGAGACGGGGAAAAAACAAAACAGCAACGGAAAAAAAAAGAAACAAAATGAGAGAATTGAGGGAGCATGGCAACATGTGCTCTGACTGTTCGGGTTTGTGAGCGGGAATCGATCTGGTGTAAAATACCACATGGTGGTGTATTAAACATCAGCAGTGTTGTTGTTTTGTTTTTTTATTAATTTATATATTTAGTCTTCTTTACTAGAGAAACAAGCTGCTCGTGTTAGGGCAGCTCAGTAATGAAGCGAGCAGGAAGGCCTCTAAGCTCCACTGATCCCCCGTAGAAAAAAGTCAGGAGGAATGAAGGAGAGAGGGGTAGTTAGAGGGAGAGGGATGAGGGGAGCAAAGATGAATGGGAAGAGTGGAGAGGTGAGAGGAGGGAATTTGTTCTGAGGCTCTGGAAATAGGGAGATGGAGAGCGAGAACAAGTGCAAAATAAATAAAGAAAAGTGTGGATAAACCGGGGAGAGGGAGGGGCGGGCGGGGGCCGACCAAAAGCCCAACACCACATCTTTTCTCCCTTCGGATGGACGAAAAAAACTGTAGATTACTGCTCACAATGTGCTCCGCTGGCCGTAAATGGAGAGATCTTGAAATAGTGCGGAGCATGTTCGGGGGCTAATCCCGAGCTCAGGCCAGCTTTGGGTCGCACATCCCGAGATCCCACATCTCCTCCGGTGGAGCTTCTACACAAACAAAACGTGCTCTCGAAAGTTCAGCTCAATTTGTTTGTACGGTCTGAAACTCACTCTCAAATCAGCCCCAACAAGTTTGCTTTGAAGAGGCGGGGCCAGGTGGACGGGCCCTGTGGATAACAGACAAAGACAGGAAGAGACAGATGATGAAATGATTTCTGCGGGGATGTGTTTGCCTCTGAGGGGCCGATTGTGCTGAGGCTGTTGGGAGATATATGCCGAGTCAGTGGAAAGAGATCACGACCATTCACTAATGCAGGGGGGGGGTAGGTGGAGATCAATTAGCCTTATCTAACAAACTAATGATGATACTACAAACGCAAAATGCGCTGACAAGGCGAAGAACAAGATGAGAGCACAGAGTGATGATGTCATGAATTTAGTTGAAATATGCGGTATTTCTCCGAACAGGGCGCCTTAAACTTTTCCCCAAAGCAAACGCACTGTTGCAACTTCTCTGCTAGACTCAGTCAGCACATACGCAGATGGAGGCGGCTCACACAAAAGCAGACAAAGGCCCAAACCCCGTCACTAAACCCTCACAGGCCCAGTGGACATTGAAGGATCAGTGGAAGTGCACAGTGGCCCCAAACTACCGTCCATAACACATTAATAAACGACAGAAAAAGGAACAGGAAGCAACACCTTCAGTGGTGGACAGCTGCTGTTTTTATCTGCCGGTTAGAAACATAGATACGGTTTATAGGCGGGCAACAAAGATAAACTAAGAGCAGTGGTGGTTGTAAAGGCTTGGACAGAGCTTCAAAACCTTGGAGGCACTAAACTGGGAACGCCGTTGGGCCGATAAAATAACGAGAAGCCACTTTTCATGTGAATTTCACAACACTTTGGCACTCGTGGATTCGGTTTGAGAGGAACAATCTTTCCTCTGCCAGACAACCGACTGCGCTCTTTAAGAGTTGGACGAGACACTTTTTATGTTTTAAAAGTTCAGTTTTATTCCAGCATATGTATGTTTTCCCACAGCTTATCAGTTTTAGACGCTGACCAAACTGCATCTAAAATGGAGAGACCAAAAGTAAAATGAAACATATGACTGTGTTCATACTCATTAAGCTTGGTTCTTGGGGGAGGGATCTAATGTCCAGAGCGTTTGTTCCAGATGTGGCGATGTGTCTGCCGATGCTCTTTAGGTGGAAGTAACAGAATTAGCGCAGATGTTTGATGTCATTTTCAAAGGTCAGGTGAGGGTTCAGTCAGTAACAACAAAGAAATGAGCATATTTACTCCAAAAAAGACGATGCTGGTTATTCTGGATGATGAGCCTCCCGGTGAGGGTTGCTGATAGCATATCAAATTCATGGGTGTAATAACAATTTCTGGCCATTTGTGGGCCTGAAAAATTACGAAATGCATGAAAACTGAACAATGAAAGCTCTTTTTTTTTTTTTATAGCTGGTGCTAACTGTACAGCCTGAAACGATGCAGGTATTCCAGCCCTGTGCCTGGAAAATACGGTCACATCCATATTTTAAGCTAAACACAAATGTACCCTGACTACCCTTTAAAAAAAGAGAACACACACAATCACCCGCGCGCGCACGCACACACACTCCGTCCCTTTGCTGGTTGCGGCGGTCTCGTGGCGTAGGCGGATCAGCAAAGGTTACTGTTGAACACAGAAAAGGAAAGGTCAGAAATCATGTTTAGTTTTCCCGGGGCCGTGAGGTAATTCCAGCCAGCAGATTGTGTTCGGGGGCAGGCCGCTGGTGGAGATGCTCATGCAGAAGGAAGCGAGGCGGGGATGGGGGACAAGGTTATCCAGTCAGCCGCTGCCTCTCAGCCCCTCCGCTGTCACCCTTAATAACACCCTCTCCCTTATCACTGCAACCATCACCTTGAGAAACGAACTTGTCTTCTTTGAGAGAGGGAAGGAGACGTGGAAGGAGCGGCCCCCGGATGGACCGGGACTACCGTTCTCATTACGGTGACTTCACTCATTTGGGAGCAGACAAACTGGAGAACAATTTAGTGCTCGAGTCTCTTCGCTTTCAGATTCATTCTCAGTCTTCTCTATTTTTTGGCGCTCCTTTTCACACTCAGTGCTATTTGAACTCCCTCAAATCCATAAGCGGTGCATTGTCTTCAGTGTCTGGGGTAACATTAGATACAGTACATGCTTTAATGAGAGAGAGACAGAATTAAAAACCAGAATGCTTTTATATCCAAACTGTTTCAGCTAATGCTAAAATATCTCTTCATACCATGATAATATGCATCATTTGTGCCATACATTTGTTTCCTTCTCTGTATTCTACTTGACTAATTCCCCATTTTTGGGATTTTGGGTTGTAAAAGTTCAAGTAAAACTTATTAATTGTGCTGTACCATGCTACCTGTTCACAGAACTTTTTGTCCTAATGCTGTGAACAGGTAGCTGCTTTGTCGGCTGATTAGGCTTCCAGTTCTAGGATTTACAGTGAACAGAAGTATTCTGCGTATTTAAATATTTAGTCTTTCTTTTACAGACCATTTCATCTCACTTAAAGTTACCTACATTTGTTTTAGCAGCAGCAATTTATGCCCCTACTCTTCTGTCTGTGTCTAAATCCTACACGCTGGTAATGATGCTCACTTTGAATACAGATTAGAATAAAACAAGTGTTTGTAAATATTCAGCGTTCACAAATACTGTTTTGATGTTTCTCGTGCAGATAGCTTTAATTAGCAAAAATGTTTCAGTGATGTTAAATCTTCTGGTATCTGCTCCCACCGTGCAAGCAGGAAAATGCCAAAACTATACCTGAGGCAAAGAAAGTACAGCGTGAATTTATGTGCGCGCGCGTGTGCGTGCGCACTCTTTCCAGACTCGGTGCTCTGTGATTGCAGAGGAGCTGAAGGAGGCCAGGCGAGGGCTTTTGATTGGAGGACAGAGTCTTTGCAACCTTTGCCAAATCACTGCAATCACCCGTTTGCTTCTTCTCCCCGCTTTAATGACACCACTTCATGAGGAACCAGGCTCATCAAGCAACCCACACACACACACACACACGGGCGCGCACGCCCCCCCCCGCTCGCACCCGGCGAGGTCAGGTTCAGCAGCTCGGGCGGGGCACTGCAGGCCTCTGAACGGGGGAGAGAAGGTCCACCAGCAGATGGGGGGAGATTAAGGCAGACTGAAGATGCATGTGCACATGCAAATTTATACACACCCGCATAAAAAGTAGCACACATATGCTCGTGACACTGTTGAGTTAGATTTAGCTGTACGCCACTTTGATCAACTTAAAGATGCAATTAAACAAGTTACACAAGCAGTTTGTGATTTATTCCGAATGTGGAATATATACAGTATGTATGTATTTTGCATACGCACGTGTATATGTGTATGTACAGTGCATTTATGGGCTCTGCTAGCTTAAAACCAGATGCAGCAGCGGCAATTTACAGAAATGAAATACAATGTTACTGGGAAAACAGTCAGCTGTAAAATCAGATCTGTATTCATTACAGTTCCTGTAACTCAGCCTGCTCTCCATGTCTCTCCCTGCAATCGCTCCTTTCCTTTATCTCTCCATCTCAGGATATTAACTCTATTAGCCTCCGATATCACCCTCTGTCTTTCTCGCTGTCAGTCACTTCTCTTAAATCACTGCACCGCCAGACTGGAAAGGACACCTGCTCCAACCGAACGATTCCAGCAAAGATACAGAAGCAGTGGATTATAAAGATTACTTTGCTTTCTGGATAAAAGTACAGTAATTAGTGGTATACAGCGTGAATACATCTCACATCTGTGTTTTTTATGTCTAAGGCTGTGGAAGCAATGGCGACCGAAAATGGCCGAGGATATAAGGAAGGATGGGAATCTTGTGATGCACCATTTGGGAATGCCAATGCTGGTTCAGTGGGCACCATAAAGAGGCTTTTAAATTAGGCCTGGCCTGGTCTCAACCTGCCTTTTCCTTCTCACCCACCCAATTGACAAATAGCGCCGCGAGCGTGCACACACCACCCCATTCCCACCCATCTGCCAGTCAAACGAGCGCGGGGGTAATGGAGAGAGAAAAGCAGCCACTCTGGGGCTGTAAAACCGCGGCAGCCTAAACCATGATTGGGCTAACCTTTGCTCTGGTGCGTGAAGGAAGAAGATGTTGTAGTTATTGAGACGCATTTGCATGTGTAGGTCGTAGCTGGAACAATTCGGATACCCGGCTGCATGAAACGGTATATCGGTATGGTCATGCTCAGGCCGACCCGCTACTTAGGGCCATGTTAACTTATTTTGTGTGGGGGTATTGTCTTTTATTTCCTCCTTTCAAACTTTAGAGACTTTAGGACTTCAGATGAGCTCTCAGGAGTTTGGGGAAGGGTCCAAACAGACCCGTGTCTGTTGGGGACTAAGTGACCAAATGGCTGATGACCATTGAACCAATCTTAAAGAGTATGAACTACAAAGAGCACCTTTAACTCATTGACTGCCAGAGTTTTTTGAGCATTTTGACTGATTTTTCAAGAGCCACAGAATAGTTTGTGCTATGACTATGTAAACACCGAACACACCAAAAGAAAGAGTAGACTCTTCTTTCATCAGGAACATTTTTTTTGTTTCTACCTTATTCCGTTTTTCCTTGCGTCTCACCGGCGACATGTTCTCTCATAGCGAACCGTTACGTTTTTTTTATTTGCCTACAGTCTATGCTCATCTCCCATCAAAAGTGGCACTGCCACCTAGAGGGTCAATTTGTTACTACATACTCTGTCTAGAAGCCCATATTTACGGACAAGCTTTAGCAGATCGTCCCCCAGCCACTCTCGTTGAAAAACATAAAAGACGTCTATAGACGTCTTTGGCAACCAATGAGTTAATAGGGAGGGAATTACTGCATGAGAGCCAAAGCCGTACTGTCTTTTTGTTCTAGATTAGCTACGGAGTTGGACTTGGTTTATTGAAAGAGGTGGGGCTCTGGTGAGATAAGGAGGAGATCCCCATCAGGAACAGCTGTTATTTGCTGTAGAATGAAAACAGTGACAGAGATCCACAGGCATGTTGATTTATTATTACATCTCACATCCCCACAGCAATAAACTTGTCACAAAAGCCAAATCCTGACACGCCATTGCTCAAAATATAAATAAGCCCATTCATTACCTATTGATTTTCTTACCATTAGGGATAGGAATGGCTTTGCTGTTGTTGATGTGGAAGATATTTTGGGTCAATATTGCGCTGCTCTTAAAAGCCATCGGGGATTTTCAAGAAATTCGGCAGGGGCTGAGAAAAGTGGCCAGACCGCGGTCTAATATTAAGAAAATGTCTGGACTAGTTCAGGGACATCTGCCTGGCATTAATGCTATCAGGGAATCAGGGAGCAGTGCAGGCACAATGTGCTTCGGGGAAAGGTACAGCCCTGGACAGCTGCCTGCCCGGACTTCTGGCACACATCAACCTAATATGCTGGATTTGGAAGCGGGGATTGATTCCTGAATGTTAAAAGAAAACCTTGAAGCCTTTTCTGTGACCGTCTTACTTTGACGGTTGGAGGGAGGGGCGCTGTTGGAGGCAGTTCGGGATCCTTATGTGAGACGGTTCCTCAGTCCCAGCATCAATCTGATAAAATGGGAAGCAGGAATAACATTAGCCAGATGTTAAAGCAAGACGCAATACATAATACTGTCATGGTGGGACGATGGCTGCCGAACAGCAATGGAGACAAGAGGAGCTCCTCCTCTCAGGTCAAGGAGCCACTGGAGGTTAAGATGCTTTTGGAAGGGTTTGCTAGCTGTCAGCTCCTTCGGATAGTCACCACACACATTCCTGCTTCCCTCCTTCTCCCATCACTCCTGCCTCCTGTTATTTTAGGAATCTATTCTTGGCCTGCCAGCATGTACAATCTGAATTATTTATCTTGAGAAATGGGATCCCTGCATGACTGTGTAAGATGGCTGTATTTGTACCACTTGATTTTGTTAAAGTAGGCAAAGTGACCCAACCGTGAAGACTTTTCCACACACACACACCTTCACTCCGGATAAGCACTGATGCAGTTTTATTATTAATGCGTCTTGAGCAAGAAAATGTTTTTATTTTGATTTATTGTAATAGTTCGGCTAATTCATTTTAGTCAAATTTATGAAACGGAAAAGCAAAAGGGGGAGCGCAGTTTCCAGTTAAATTCCATTAGATCTCGCATGCATTTGTCATGCCATGTTAGAGTACGTAATGATATCTGCGTCAGAAATGATCCCTGTTGCCGGAGTTTAACCTTCGCATGCAGCACACACTTTTTGTGTGAGGACAGCAGGTGCATTTGTGCGTGACTTTGTTTGGAACCCACATCTTAATGCCCTCCCCTGTCTTTATTGCGCACGACGGAGGCAAATTGCCCATTTCCATTCTTATCACACGCGCCCACAAACGGAACGCAAAAAAGCCGAAAACAGTCAACAAAGAGCCGCGTCTCCGCACGAAACGAATGTGACCTACAACTGCAGAGAGGCGACGTACAGCCGGAGTACAGAGGAAACAAAGGCTTCTGTCAGAATCCCGCGCTATCTCGCCACTGATGTCTGCCGAATCCTTTCCCGGCTCATATGCATGTCGAGCTGCCTTGGCCTTCTATCTCGATGACATTAATGAAAGGTGAAAGTGGGAATAATCAAAGATCACAATATTTTACCCTTGATCCAGCTGCACATCGGTGCGCTGCAGGCAGGAGCTGGGCTCTGATCTGACATTAGGATTCAATGCAACATATCTCTCTCTCCGACTCGCTCGTCTCGCGTTTCTCTGTCATCTTCTCAATGCCTTCCGTTCCCCGGCCCGGCCCGGCTCTGCCCGTCCTGTCCGGCTGCAGCTAAAGGGTAAACGTAGCTCAGGGGAAGCGCGCTACCTCCACCACAGGTTCCAGAGACCCGCCATGTGACCCGGACCCCCCTCCTGCATCCACCTCTTTGCCTTTTTTTTGTGCAGAAGCCATCTCTTTATCTCCGTCCACCTCAGCGACCTCATCCGCAGAGACTGATAGAAGGAGCTTTCGGGAGCAAATGGCTCCTCTGGTAAACACGGCTCAGCTCAAAAGTTCACCGATTTTGTGGCATACCAATGTTGACAGTGCAAAGTGCCAATATGGTCTTCTTCTACGCACAAAACGGCCTCGAGTTATAGAAGCGAAAACAGCAAACACCACAGTTTGCTGACTTTGACAGAACGGCATTTGTGCTTATGCAGAAGGAGGAAAAATCAACAACAGACAGAAGTGACTTATTGTTGTCTTTGGAAATTGGATACGCATGCATGCATGGTTTAAGTATAAAATCACATGGGCTGGGCAGAGCAGGGCGGCGTAATTATGGCTCCGTGATCACGATGTGGTTGATAAGCTAACACGACAACATGAAACCTAAACGTTCACAAACACGAGCTGAACAGCTCCACCCTGAATTTACATCATAGTACTAACAGTAAGCCCTAATAAAGTGACATCCAAGTCTTTTCAAAGCATAAATGGGTAAAAAAAGAGGGCAAAAATATTCTGTGCTAATAATTAGCAGTTCGGTTTTTAGGGAAATGCCAAGTTAAACGATTTAGATGTAGCCATACACAGAGAAAGATGAATTTCTCATTGTCATTTTGAGGTTGTGTTTTGGTTTTTGGTGACACTCTGCTGTGTGCACGACGCTCAGCCGAGCAGGTGAGGTGACTGTGCAGACAGCAGAAGGCATTCCTCGGAGTATGGCCGTGCGAGGGCTTCCACTGTGCGCGTGCGCGGCGTTTGTGTTTGCGGCGGGCCGTGTGAGGCTGAACGGCACCTTCCAGAGCGGGGCGAGGCCATGTGGTCCGGGCGGACTGCTTTGTAGGGAGGCAGGAGGGCCCAGCTGGGCTGGAGAAAAATGCTTTCCACAAGCCAAGGCAGTCTCACAGCCTGCCAACCAACCCCACACACACCCCACACACACCAAACACACACACACAGGCACGCAAAACACCAGAATCTGGTTTGGAACGTGTCAAACCGCGCTTTTAAGTGCAATTGCGAAGATTCCATATACCGACAATTTAGTTTTCCTCCGACTTATGCAAGATGCTATCTGCCACCGCGTTCAAACTGAGCGCGCATGTGAGCGTAAACACAACCCGCGAGGAGGCGTGAGGCACACACTGAGCACACGCCTCCTGTTTACACGGGGACTGTGCTGTCTGGACCCACAGAGCTTACCCAGATTCAATCATTTCAGCTGACCTGCAGCCAGGATTTGGAGAAAATAGCCGCCTTCTACCAACAAAATTGTCCAATATCCTTGAATGCAACCGGAGAAAAAAAAAGAAAAAAATCTTTATTTGTTAGCAGCCAGGTGCTGGCCCTGCAAATTATACATGAGCACAGCTCCTATTGATTCTCTCTTGTTTTTCTCTGTCTGATAACACATTGTTAGAAGAAAGTTGGTTCAGTGGACTCTCACAAATTGTTTTGTAAACACGGCGAGAGAAAAAAAAAAAGCGAGCAGCCTGGAAGCTGTCACATGCAGAGAAATAAATTTCCTCAGCCTTGTAATTCCATATTTCTCTTTGATGCAATTTGTAGGCTGACTGCAGTTAAAATGCCACACCGAAGCCCCTCTGTATTGTTTAACATTCAACGAAAGCACCGGATTAGATGCAATTTTTGCTGTTTTCCATGGCACAACAAAGCCACTTCCATTTTACAGTTCACCCACATTTGCTATTAGTGTTGCTGATAGCTACTTCACCAGCTTTGACAAAAACAGTAGTTACTCAAACAACATCTGCTTTAAATTCATATCTCCTGGGTAGGAGCTCTATTTATTTTGACCTCCATCCCGCCTTACGGTTCACTGGTTCTCTGGTGAAATATGAGGTGTATCTCTAAATGGTGTGCGAGCGCTGCAAGACTCGCACAAATTAGCTGTGTTAAAGTGTACGCATGCGGTGGATGGAGGGAAGACTCACTGGAAGCACCGCGCTGCTTATCTGAACAGCACCGACGTGGACGGAATGATAAGGTTTTCCCACCAAACGGGGTCCAACCGTGCCTGCGCTTTCATATAAAGCACTTTCTGTTTCTGAGTCGTCTAAAGGGTAAGCTTAACCAGAGGCTATGTGTGATTGGATGGAGGACGGAAAACGGGAGCTCTAAAAAGGAATTTGTCATTTTATACAAATTGGTTTGGAGAGAATCGAACCGAGGTCTCTTCTGTGTTCGGTCCTTACCGTCAGAGTGGACAGGAAATGCTTGATCCCGGTGCTCCCCTCCACCTGTAAATCTGTCATGGGACCTAACAGCGTGCGGCCCCCGGTTTCTCCATTAAAGAGCGAGCCTGGCATTTGCGGGGAGTAATTGGCGGGGTAGGGCTTCAGCAGGCTTAGCCACCCTGCTGGCACGACAACGCTGCCTGTCGCCATCCCTGAGTTACTGCTTGGCTTGGCAGGAGCGTTGCCAGCTCAACTATTGCTATGCTCCCTTCAAAGCCTGTGGAGAAGCTTTTGGAAGGCAGCAGCTGTTGTCCCAGGAAAGCCGAGGGAATTCAGGGCCTCTGGGCATTAGATGGAATCAGTGTGCTGGGAAAAACGTAGGTTTCTGACAGCTGGGAGACCTCCATATCTCATCCCTTCCTATCTGTGCCCTACATCTTTGCCAAGAATCATATATTCTTAACATCCATGCTGCACATGGCAGATTAAAAAGCTCTATTATAATGTGGGGAATAGCGTGTTCAACATCCAAGGAAACACAGATTGAATTATTCTTTGGAGAAGTATGGAACCATACATAAACTCCTTTACAAGTTTTGACATTATGACAAAGGCAGGCCATCAAAGTTTAGCAGAAAAAACATTTGAACTGCAGCAGGACCGCTGGGTTTTTGTCAGTTTCCAGAAAGTTAGCTTTAGCATGTGGATTTAAAGAGAACTTGCACAGATCTGCTCATTAGTTTACCTCAGTAAATTAAAAGAGTGCAATAGACCTGATGTGACACCCCCATCAAACTTTGGACCTAATTCAGAATGCAGAGAATTAACCGTTTTAACCGACTGTTTTTCCCTTTGATCACTTTTATGCTGTTTAATATCTGGAAAAAGTACAACCGCCACCATTTATTCCACAAAATATCCACAATGCATATCACAAGGCAGCCTTGGTTTCTTTACCTTTCATATAAATGCAGAGATGTATAAAGTACTGGAGTAGAGGAGTGGAGTACAAGTACAAGTACTATATAAAAACATTGACTTGAGTAAAAGTAGAAGTATTCTTTCAACTCCATACTTAAGTGGAAGTACGGAAGTACTCCATTTGTTTTGTACTTAAGTCTTGCAAGGTGAAGTATTTAAAAAATTGCTTCTCAAGTATCAAAAGTACAAGTATAAGTAAAAGTACAAGTACTGTGTATATTAAAAAAGGCAGTCAAAAGTTTGATAGATATTGTTTATATTATTTCAAACGTGTGAAAGGCCATCCAGGTGTTTATAAAAAACATGCTATCAAGTAGCATACAGCTAGCCAGCTAGGTTAGCTTTAGCTAACGTTAGCTGCTACGTCCTGAGTGAACAGGGAGAACTGAACTAGCGCTTTGTTACTAGCTTATATGTCATTGTAGTTTTTAAAGTTATTGATATGCTTCTTCAGATTAGATGGGGAATTTTTAAAGGCCATGATTTCTCAACATTTCTGGAGGCTTTTTTTTTTAATAGGCTATCGCCCAATGATGAGCCAGCTTCACAAACCCTGACAGAGCTATCTATCGTTACGTTTACAAATCAGTAACGAGTAACGGCTCAGCCTGTTAAAGTAAAAGTATTAAATTAATCAAAAATATGTAGTGGAGTAAAAGTAAAAATAGTGAGAAAAATATCTACTCCAATAAAGAACAGATACTGTATTTTGGTACTTAAGTACAGTACTTAAGTAGTTCTACTTTGTTACTGAACATCTCTGTATAAATGACACATTCTGTTCCCCCAGAAAGCGCCACCTCGATGCTGCCGGGGTGGAAACCTTCAAAGAGTTTTACGTTCCCCCTGTTGTTGTGGGAATAGAAGGAGCCAAATGAGTAGACATGGGGAACCAGAGTTGGGTGGCAGATCATCTGAGCGACGGGGATAATCATGTGTACATCTAGCGTCTTCTTCCTCTGGTCCCCCTGTTTGTATGTGTGTTCGGAGCATGTTGCGGCGCCATCTGACTCATGAGTCACCGCCATTTGGTGTTTGCCGAGACATAAGTCTTTGTTGTGTGAAGTGCGGGGAGCGCGTCTCTGCGTGGGTATGATTCAGTGCGGGAACATCTGGAGGGGACGCAGCATCGTGGGGCTCTGAACCGGTGTCAGGGCTCATGATATGCGGCGCCTGCTTTTTATTATCACTCATGACAGAACATGCATTATACATATTTCCTTGTCACTATTTATGGATTAGGTGGAAAGTAAGCTGAATAGGGAATACTCCGGTATGGCAGGAATATACTGTATATGAGAACACATGAATATGATTTAAGAGAAATCACACTTTAAAAGGCACCCGGTGCCTTTTTTTACACATTATCGTTAACATTGCTAACATTTTGATTAGAAATAAGATTTTTTTATTTGTATTTTTTACAAGGTACATATAGTAGAAATGATACACATGATATTACCACATTTTTCAAACTATGATCCAGCAGCATGATGGTGATTGAGCTTTTGAATGCCACATTCTTTGAGCCCTTTAGAAACAACAATGATTTCATTTAATCTCCGAAGTGTCTCCGGAGAACAGAAACTAGAGTAAACCATCACAAAGACAGTGAACAGGTGGATCGCGCTGCTAATATCTCTGCCTGTTTTGACATATTACTCCACCATTACTCGATACCGCCGATGATGAGGTGTCATAATTTTGCTGTCTCATAAAAAACCTTTTGATGCTCAGAGATTGTTCCATTGCAGCATTCAGGAAGCTTCTCTAGTCACTGGTTCTTCAAAAGCAGCAATCTTAGTCACATTACGGTAGCATAGCTTAAAAATGTGGAAAGATCTTCTGTCTAGTTCACTGCTTTTGTCTACAAATGCATCACAAATTTAGGGTTTGTTCTTTGAAATGTGGGTAATGTTTCAGTTGAGTTCACAACACTAGACTTTGCAGGATGTGATGAACTGCTCCATAGAGCTCCGCACACATGCCCGAGAGAGAACATTTAACTTTGCCTCCCTCCCTGCATTTTCCTCCGTTGGCTTTGCACGCGTTGTTAAATGGGACTGATGGAGGCACCCTGTCCATTACTCACCGCATTGCCTGGCTAATTTCTGTGCTCTTACAAGTACAAAGATGTCAAGGAGGAGCAGCAGGCTTACCTCGGCTTCCCCTGGGACCATTAATCCTTTGGCTGGTGTCGTCCCTGCCTGCACTGGCTCACCTGGTTCACCGTGCTGCCAGCATGATGCTGTTCCCAGCCCTTTTTCTGGTTCCTTTGTCTCTTCTGGTTCCCATCACCAATACATTCTGAATGCAGTGGAGAAGTAAAACAACTATTTAGGCAAATGGGCATGCTTTTAGGACACATTTTGTCTCTTGGAGAAAGAGGGAAGTGGAGGAAAGATGAACAAATAAAGGTGGACAAAAGAAAGTCCAGCAGAGATCTACCACTATATCTATCACAGAGATGTTGTAAAAAAAACAACAAGAGTGCAGTGCCTTGAAAGCTTTCCTGCACATTCACTTGAGAAAGTGGGTTGTGAAAACTCGAATCCGCCCGTGTCTTATGTGTGATCTGGAACGGATGAGCTAAGACTGGTAAGAGCGATAGGAGAAACTGCCTCCCACAGACAGATTTCAGAGTCAAAAGAATGATCTGTTGGATCAAAGATCAGAGAAGGGTCTCTCAGTGGATATTGACATTTTACTGTACGCCCACATTTGGGGAGCATTTCGGTTGATTTGCAAATGCCCGTCAGTGAGCTCCGTGCACTGCAGCCAAAACCAAGCAAACACACTTTTGTGCGCGAGCTGAAAACACACATTTCAGATTAGTTAACTCCATATTTTATGCATGAAAACGCAGTGACAAAAACATTCCGGTTTAAAACGAAGCTATTACTTTAAAATTCCCCTTCAAATATGAGTGCGAAAGCTGGAGAGCTATCATGCATGCTGAGATGCTTTATCAGGCGTCCACAGTACCTGTGCCTGCATTCATCAGCAACAATAGAAGAAAACACCCAGTTAGGAGCTCCACATTTCTTACTGGAGTTCTTTGTTTCTTATGATTTATCATCACAGCCAGACTGTATTTTTTGACCAACTCTTCTATGTTTTCAGACTCAGAAATAGGCTCAAAGTGTTCTGTTTCACTACATAAATTCATCTTATTTCCATTTCTTTTCCTTCACAAACATCGATTTGCAGACTGAATTTGTCACAGTCGATCAGATAAACAATAATATTTCGCAGTTTTTGGCAATCACACGAAAGAGAGTTGTATTTAGTTTTTCAGGTGAACCAGTACACAACAAATCACTGACATAAAGGAAATTTTCTCTTCAGCACTTATTTTTGACCATCTTCCTCTATTTGTAACGCTTTGGCAGAAGTATTTGATCATCTGCGCCACACAAACAGTTCCAACATCAGAAAACACTCTAAAACAAAAACCACAATTCAGTTCCCAGCAGTTTTCCCAGCGTAATTTGCTGAATAGCAAACATAAAACCATTTGCCATAATGGTAAACTGCTATGTTTGTATGAATTGAATGAATGCTAATGTATAATAACCCAAAATAGTCTTGTTATTTTTTTTTTGTTCTTGAGCATCAGACTGTTAACAAGTCTAAAGAAGTACTCTGGGGATTAATTTCATGCTTTGCACAAACCCCTCTAAAAATGTGAGCAGAAAATACCAAATTTTCTCAGCTCCACTAACTGCAACTCTTCAACTTTTTCTTCTGTATTTTCCTCCCTTTGTCTCGGCCCTGTCTCTTCCTGACATTTACTTCTACTATTTTGGGAGGGAAGAACACATCTTCATCCGGCATTGGATTGTGGGGAGTGTGTGTGTGAGGGGGGGGGGGGGGTTTGGGTAGAGGGACAGCGAGGAGGCTGGACTGTAGATTACCTTTGCAATTTCAAGAGAGAATTCAGCTTATAATGATCCAGGATGTTCCAGAGAAAGGTCAGCCGAAATTGCAACAAGCGTAATTAGTAGCTTATCAATAATGCATCCGAGGGTTCAGCGGGTGTGCGGTGTCTGTCTGGATGGGAGAGTTTGTGTGACTGTGTGTGTCGGCGGGTGGGAGCAAGCAAGCTCAACAAAATGTGCTTGTGCATGCACCTTAACACCTGTGTGCAAGGTGTGCTAAAGCAAGTTCCTCTAGTGATATTTATTAACATTAAATGCGCCTTCACGACCCTCAGGGGAGCTACTGAGAGCAGTTACACGCATTAGCAAACCATACACCGGCCCGGAATGGCGTGGACATAAATGCGGTGATATGGATGGGCATCTTCAAGAGACATATTGAGCTGTTCCTATTGATTAGAGTGTCAAAATTAGGGGGGCACAAGGTGGGAGGACTGGAGCCCATGAGATAAGGGTATATTGTACATGAAACAGGTAGAATATATTAGAGTATTATGCAGAATCGGTATCAGCTTCCATGCAATCACCAGCTAATTATCTGCTGGTAGAATACATTCCCTCAAGCACCATCCAAGTGCAGGCGCCCTGTACGACTGCAGCCGAGTGCAAAGTTATGTTGAATGGGAACAAAATTATACTTGGTCTCATTTCTCAACTTCAGAGCCATGTAGCGAAATAAGATTTATTTATTTAACACGTTGACGCAACACGAGAATCTGCTTTTACAGCAGGTAAATGCATCCTGAAATTATTTTTTATATATTACAAATTAAGATCAGCCATCATTTCTTTAAGGAAAGCTAAGACTGTGCCGAAGCATGGAAATTAGGATAGTAGCTAGCATCCAGATGGCGCCAATCAAATGCTTTTGATTAACCGATCCTCCACAAATGCGAGATGCGAGCGCCTCTGTAAAAGACAGATGTTTTGTCATTTTTTTAAAACTCAAGCCTGAGGAAAAAAAACACCAGCAGTGATCTTAGAGGAGCAATTGCTGCTCAGAAAGTTCACCCGAAGGTCAGACTCTGCAATTCTTCAGCTAGCATGTCAAAAGTTAAACTTCATGAAAGCATCATTAGAAGAAAAAAAAAGACTGAGAAGATGTTTTGAAAATCATGCCAAGAAAATCTGTATTCTCTGTATAAGACATGGAGTAGCATCGCTAGACTTCTGGAAGAATGTCCTCTGGACAGCTGACACCAAAGTGGAGATGTTTGGTAGTCATTACCGTCACAGGCCCTGGATGCTATGACAGCAAAATGATAAACAAAAGAGAAAAAAAATTCAAAGTGCTGCAGTCTGTTCGACGTCCACATCCCAGCCTGAATGAACAAATACAACAAAAAAAAGAAAGAAAAAGACATCAGAGGAATTTAAAGCACTTTGTAGAAAGGCGCTTTATAGAGTTCAGTCCATTTTTTTTTATTAGTTTATGGGCAGTTCTGCCACATCCAAGATGGCCGGTAGCAGTGTTGGGGAGTAACGGATTACATGTAACGACGTTACGTAATTTAATTACAAAAAAAGAGTAACTGTAATTCGTTACAGTTACAATGACAAAATATGTAATTCAGTTACAGTTACTTCCGAAAATATTAAGAATTACAAATTAAGTTACATTTTTTTTAAAAAATAAAGAAAAAGCTTTGGGAAATATGCAACTCACTGATAGACGAAGCGTATTGATTTACTAATATCTGACTGTTTGGTGTTGATGCATGACAAACGTTTATCGATGTCTATGACCTAGCCTAGCCTAGCCTACCTAGCCTACCCAACTCCTCTTTTTCCCGGACATGTCCTACATTTCAGACTAGGGTTGTCAAAAGTATCGATACTTAAAAAAGTATCGATACTAAAATGTTGTATCCGGATACGACTGACCTGCCGTCGGTTTATTTATGTATTTATTTACGTTGTTTATGATCATTAACAAGACGTTAGCCTTGAACTGCTAGCTGTGGCCAATAGCTAATAATAACATGCTAAAATTAATCATGGGTCAATACTCATTAAAACCTTAAAGTAATCAAAAAGTAATCAAAAGTAATTAGTTACATTACTTTTTAAAAGTAATCGAAAAAGTTACACTACAGTTACATTTCAAACAAGGTAACTTGTAACTGTAACGGATTACATTTTTGAAGTAACTTACCCAACACTGGCCGGTAGTGGGCTACCGGGCTACCGGGGTCCGGGGGCTGGGCCTCCCCAGAAGGGAGTCCCGGACCCCATATATACGTAGACGCCACATTGAGGGCAGCATCGTACGCCAACGATATACATTTCTCTGTCGTGGTATTAGACACTCAGAAAGGCACAAAGACAATGACTCCTCTTTTGAAAAGCTTTGTTTATGGTCAATAATGAATCACTCTATGACGTAACTTTTAGTCCATGTTAGGTATTTTCTACAGTGCCTGATTACATTAAATCCAAGAGCTGAATAAAAGTCTGAGGAAAGGCAGAGATGATCATTAACTGAATGAATGCTGCAAAGTTTTTATTTTTGTTTTCACATTTTTACTTTGACTCATAGCCTATATGTATGTCTCTGAGTGTCTCTCCAGCCCAGAAAGTACTTTGAATAAGCGGATAAATGGATTGATGTCCTTTGACAGAAGAAAAAAAAACATAAGGAAACCAGATCAGGTCACATACATAAATAAGTCCAGTAAATGTCCTCTTTGCAGACTTATCTTCATGAGATTTCATTAGATGAATGATCAAAACCCGATTCATCGGTTCGTCACGCTTTCTTTCCTTTAAGTGGCATATGCACATGAGGCCCAATAATGTCACTGGAGGATCTCAGCCCGAGCCCCTACCTGAAATATTAAGTTAAAATAGAGAAACTTGAGTGTCTTGCATAATTCATCAGGAAGTTTCACAGTCAGACCTTGACTCGGTGATAAGGATATCAAGATGTGGCAGATATTACCTCGTCCATAAAGCCTTTACCTCGGCTCCCTCTGCTCCTCTCGCAGTAGAAGTATGCAAACTCTTAAGACTGCGGTTGGATGTTGTTTGTGGAGGGGGAGAGAAGCCTGCCGTGTCTGTAGGCATCCGGGGAGACTGTGGAGGCTTGAGTGGACCCCTGGGTATTCATTTGCACACCAGCGCATGTGTGTGTGAGTGTGTGTGAGTGTGTGCGTGCCTGCTTGTTGTGTGTGGCGCTCTGATCCCAGGTTCTTTGGCCCCGGCCTGTTGATAAGTTGCCGCAGAAACACATGAACGGCGGAAACAGGAACCGGGCGAGATGAATGTGATTGGATTGCCGGCCGAGCTCAGCCTCTCCCATCTGTCTCGGAGTCTGCCATCCCATCTCACAGGCGGCGGGAGGTAATTGGGTTCATTGTTCTCACTGCAGGATCCCCCGGATTGAAAGCTTCATTATCTGGATAACCATGAATGTAAATGAACCACACGTATGCAGCGAGGTAATGGGGAAGAATAGATCACTGCTCGCCACAAACACAACATACAGCACACATGAGGCCCGTGTGTTTGTGCGTGCAGAGACATCCAGAAATGCCCTGATGTCCGTACAAATATCTACATTCAGTCCCTGACATGTGGGAAGCATCATCTGTTATGTAATCCCTAAATGCAGGCCTGCGTCCCTCAAAGCCTTGTGTGTTTCTTTGTACTTCTGTCCACTGATGAGGGGATTTAATCCTGATATTTTTGACCTGTGCGGGGCCAATCGCCTTGAGTTTAACTTTCATTGCTCCCGGCTTACAGCGAAAACGCGGGCGACAGTAATGATGAGCGGCTAACGGCACCATGTCGGTGTGTACACGGGCTCCCTTCCACTGTCTCCACTGTGCTGCCGACAACAAGAGGGGGCATAAAGAACAACACAGAGCAGGGTGCGCTTTGAATTATTCATGCGGAACCCGCGTAGCGCCGAAACCCAGGCTCATCTTTTCCTCTAATTGAGTGTGTGTGGGGGGGGGGTGTTGGCGCTGGCCTTTGGCCTGCTGGACCACAGCCTCAGGACTCACCATGCTGCAAGGTAAGGGTTAAAGCCTCTCCTCTTGGAAACAAACAGAGGCCCGCTGTTGAGCCTAACCACTCTCAGATCTTCTCACAAATCCATCAATTAGTTGCAGATGTGATCTGCATTTGAGATTACGGCAGTTTAAGCATGTCGGGAAATCAGCCTAATCTGGTCTCTGATGGGCACTCCGCTTTTTAATTTGCTTTCTAGGAGGAATCTGGTCAGACCTGGGATGGCTGCCTACCGAGAGAGGGCTGCATCTTTAGATGAATTATCACTTTCTATCCCCCTAGATTAATGCTCTCCGTTTTTATTTAATAGGGAAAGGTGGGTTTGACGATGAGCACCGCATATATATATGCAGAGTCAGAAAAGTGTCCAGATTCCTCAATTCGATCTGCCGGGTTGGGGGGATAATGTAGAGACCGGAGACCTGGCGGAGGAGCATGGAGCAAAGTGCTGTCCACATGGGCTGCGCCACGCTGTGCGTTTGCATGCGTTGTGGAGCCCTGTCAGATTGTGTTTACTTTTCTGAAGGGCGTCTCACCTCTGGAAGCCCGCGAATGAATGGAGAACTCATTTCTCCAACAGAGACCAGTCAATCACTCCACATTTATTCTCCTCCCTTGCAGTGACCTCTCCCCCGCCTGGCCAACAATGGCGCCCTCCAAAACTGCAGATGACTCAAAGCAAGGGCCTGGCAGGCACATTAATATCGAACGGAGAAATCGAAAACAAAATCTGAGACCGAGGAAAAAGTAAATACTCCTCACAGAGGAAAGCAAGGCAATTTTCTTTGTGAGCTTCCACAAAGTGCAATATATTCGCCATGTTATTGAAAGACTTAAGTGCTATATTTGAGGTATGCATTTGTTTGTTTTGCAGCACAAGAGCAGATGAGCTGCTTCATCAAAAAGGGGTTTGAAGCTTAGCATGGCTGCATAGTTAATGTCATGACTCTGGTCTGGCAGATGGCAGAAACAGTTAGGGATCTCATTAGATCAACCAAGCATCGATGCATCGTTCCAAAACCTTTCATTAAAGTTCTATTGCTGGGATGCTACCTACGCAATGTTGGTCAAAGTCAAGAGAGGATGGAGCCCGGTCCTGAAATGTTGCCGGCGACTAATCAGTTGAGATAGACTCTATGCTCTGTGTACGCTGTTAACTGGAGTCTTTACATCTATGATATGTGTTTTCATTTATCTGTGCACAGTGCTTGTGTGGGAGTGATGAATCCTTGCTGAGCATAGCTAACAGGATTGTAATGGTTGCAGAGCACATTTTGTACCATTTGCCTTGTAATTAACTGGAATTTGTTCAGCACAAATGCGCTGCAAGCGTGGGAAACTTTAAAAAAAGAGTCTTCCAGTGCAAATTATTGACAGCTGGTGAAGGAGGTTGATTTTTATCTTCTTTTTTTTTTTTTTTTACAGGGAAAGGATCTAAAGTGGCTTGATGTTAACTGTTGTTTTATTTGTATTATCTTTAATGACACAGAGGTTAAATGAAGCATATAGCTAGCTGATTAGCAGCGCCCTGCAGCTTGCTAATTTCCGGCAAATATGTATGTTTTATCGGTTTTAAAGGACATTTTAAGTTCATTTACATATGTGTGGTTTAAGGCTTCGGTCTAATCACGGCAACATGCTTTCTCATCAAAATTACAGTCTGACACAAGTCATTAGAAAGAAGACAGGCATCACATCAAACACAGACACAGAAAGAGGGGAGCAACTGTTTTTAAAGGCACAGTTCTACAAATAAGTGAAGATGCCGTTATCTTTGATGGTGACTGACGCGATTTGAACAAGATAGGAGAGGAAATGTTCTAGTCTTTTAGCTCTTGGCCTGCTTTTTTCTTTATATACAGGTGATTATTCTCAGTCTCCTGCAGCTCATATCCACCATTTCTATATCATATTACAGTGGAAGTCCCAGTTACTAAATTTAATCTTCTTTATCAATCTATGTGATGACCAGAGGAAAAAATTGTGATAAATATATTGAGAATATCTAAATGACAACCTGTTTGATTCATATTCTGTACTAATATACAGTGGGGGAAATAAGTATTTGACCCCTTGCTGATTTTGCAGGTTTGCCCACTTACAAAGAATGCTTATTTTTCCTCATCAGATGGTTATCAATTTTTATAAATTCATATGATGTGATTTTCTGGAATTTTCTTTGGGATTCTGTCTTTCACTGTTAGAATGTACATATGATTAAAGTTATAGATCGTTGCATCCTTTGTAAGTGGGCAAACCTGCAAAATCAGCAAGGGGTCAAATACTTATTTCTCCCACTGTATATACACCATCCATCAAATAACTCACACTGTGGTCCTGCTGAGGTCTTGTTAGGACTGACGCCACACAGACGGAGGCATCACAAACCATCTAACGCACCACTTCTAGACTGATCTTCCGAAGGCAGAACACACTGTGCCTTCCCCCCCACAGCCCCCGGAACCGGGTTTAGCTGTTGTGAGCATTACTGATCAACACCTTAAGGAAAGCAATCAACAGACCCGTTATGCACAGTGATTTTTTTTTTCTCTCCCCTTACCTTTGATAGCAGAGCATGGAGGCCAGTGCCCACAGGTGTCTGTTAGATGGCGCTTTGCTAGGATCTGTGGAACAGAAAACCAAGCTATTTACTCTGAATACAGCTGCCTCAGAAGTAGCTCCTAGCCTCGGGGTGCAAAACACTTGAAAATAAGCTCCTGGTCGCTTTGAAGTGTGTGTGTGCAACAAATCTAAAGGCATTTCAAGTAGTGCTGCCTTTGAGCCAAGGACAAGTCTAAATTGTCTCTTGGAGCTGAAGACAGGTGAGGTGGGATGAAGGTTAAGTAAAAACTCAAGAAATGTATTTTTTTCCTGATTGTTGCATTAGCATAATGTGCTCTTAAGTGATAGGCTTATTCCCCAAAGTTTTTTCTATTTTTTTTTTTTATGATGGCTATCATGAATATCCGGAGCACTAAAGGTTTATTGTTCCTCCGCTGATGAGTGAAGATGATTGTCTCGGGAGGCTCTTCTAATGAGAAGATGAGTTTTGCATAAGCGAGACATAACATCTCTGCCAAACTCAGTCCTGCTTAATAGCTCTAATATGATGGAAGAAAACACTTCTGGAGCAAATTAAGTGAGTGGTTTATAACATCGTGTCTCTTCACAGCTATTTCACTTTGTATTGCTGCTGCATTAAAGCCTCTGTTCTGCATGACGATCCGCCGTCCTCGTTGCTGCTTGACACTTATTTGTCACAGCAGATAAGGCATCTAGCAGCCCAAACACTGATTGCTTGTCTCTGAGCTTGGAAATTACCCACCAAAGCTTCAAAACGCAATGCACACAACTGCATCGTCGGAGGAGATATGAAAATACATCTAAGAGATAGGATCATCATGGAGAAGTAACGTGGAGAATAAAAAGTGAAGCTCAAGCTCGGGATTTAAAAATACGTTGAAAGACGAAAGAGAATAAGAATGGTGGGATGGAAGGCCTGACGATTTCAAGCAGAGCACAAAGATCTGCATGCTTCCAGGCTGCAGGCAAAGCGCGATGGCAGACTGTAAAAAGGTTTTCCACAGTATTATTCACCCTATAGACGCTGTAAAACTCCTGCAGAGCCCTGCAGAGAATCCCAGGTGATACGAGGGCCATACAACACCTTGAAAGACCTCAATTTCGGAATAGGGTTGTTACTAAACTGCTGTAACTCCGGCTTTTCAAGTTCCCTTCTGCCTCGGAAAAATAATGTTCCATAATCTCTAGACCTTGAAAGCTCTCTTTCTGCTCCGAAAAGGAAGAAAATATTCAGACTTTCACACTTCAACCGTTTTTTTGCCCTTTTCTCCTGGCCTGTCACCTTCCCTTATGGTTTTTCTGCTCAGACACATGCAGATGTCCCCTTTTCAGATGTGTCTGTTGACCAGTATGTTTTAAGACAACTTCAGAGGAACAATATTGCCTATTCTGAGCAGAGTTAAAGAGTTCTGCAGCTTAAAATGTGTGCAGAAAGACTGAGGCCAATTTAATGCTGCTCCATTCACAAAACACTCACATTTCTCATTTTACTTTCCATGCTGGCTCATACATTTTAAAGACTAACATTTGTGGCTATGCACATTTTCCTGCTTGCTACTCTGTCTAATTTGACACAATTGTGAGGCGTGTAAGTTCAATTTGAAATTCTATTCTAGGTTTGCAACTTGAGCTGTTTCTATTTGTCCGAGTTTGGATTAAAAAAAAGTTTCTGTCTTAACGTTTGACGGTTCCGGCTCTTGCTCGTCAGCCCAGTCTCACAGGAAGATGGAGGAAAAAAAACAAGCTGTTCTAGATGAAATGACACAATCACATGTCCATGATCTCAAGTGTCCCGTGTTTATTTGGAGCACGAGTTGTGCTCATTGCCACAAATTAACGCTACGCGATAGCGGCGGGACGAGGCGAGTGGGACTTCACATCCAATGTCCTCGATTCGGAGACCTGAAATACCACCCATAGAATCTCAGCTTTCGCTGACCTCCTTTAGACTGTCAGCGCTCATTGTTTACATCCCAGCAAATCCATTTCGGAACAGTCTCGGTTTCCCGACGCGAGCCCTCGCCGACACCAGCGTGCCGGCCACAGAGTGGCTGACTTTGGAGGATTTTTCAGTCAAGCGTTTTTAAGTTTATTTAAAAATTTTGGGGGGAAATGCTGCTTCATTGTGCACAGAGAGCTGTTTGGACTGTGGACTCCTCCCTGAGACGGTCCCAGTATGCGCAGGGACGTGTTCTATCACAAAGTGCCCCATTCTGGGCTGTTGTCTGCCGGGGGAGCGGCACCACGGACACAAACCGCTTTTAAAAGGCATAAAATCAAGACACATCGGGGTTGCAGGAAGCCGAAATCTGTCAGTTTACATTAGAAGTCTTCATGAGTGAGGAAATACTCAGCGGATGTAATGCTGAGCATTGTCAGTCTCAGAGGGCGAGGCCTCCATCAGCGGCTGCCATGGCGACAGCACTCATTCCCTCCTTTTATTCCTCTATTATCCCTGCGTCTTTGATGTCTACTGAAGGAAACCCGGGCTGCAATTCAGAGGCATATTTCTTGTTTTAAGTCCTGTATGTTTAACAGAGGCACCTGAATTAATCCCAGGTTACTCCTATGATCGGGAACTGAATCCAGATCTGGAAAGGGTGTCCTACAGGACACGGTGTTGTGTCGACAGTGCTAGTGATGGATGGGTTTCGCCTGAGGCAGAGGCAAAGGCAGAGATCTCTCTTTGCTCCTTTGTGACAAGGTGGGACAATAAATGGAAGGAAATTACAGTCTGTTCTCGTCGTTATTGACATTTGTGCAAATCCCCTCTGTTGTAGTGCGTGTGTTGCTTGCATCAATATTTGATTTTTTTGTTAAAAAAAAAAACTTTTTCAAATCCAAAGTGAGTGGAAATGTTTCAGGGGCAGAGGTGGAGGTCAAAACCTGCGATAAACTAATGCTTTTTCTCCAAATCCAGGAAACTTGAGAGGGCACTGTGTACTGTACATCTGGGTCACTGTTCTTTTTATTTCTTTATTTTCCCCACTGAGAGGTTTTCCAAACAATGATGCTCTTCGATTTTGCTGGGGGGAAAGAAGGCCATCGCCATCCTTCAGTTCAGACTGTTTTACTTCCAGCCGCATTGATTTCTCCGGTAGCTGCAGGTCAACGTGAGGAAATTGAAATGGAAATTTTCATTTTCTGTCATTGTGTTATTTCCCCCCCGTCCGCCTTTGTGTTTGCAGTAGTCAGCATCGGAGCTAAAGGGCAGCTATTGTGAGGACGGCTCAATGACCGGCCTGTCTTTGGCTGCTCTGATGACACTGTTTTCTAACATGTGGTTTCAACATGCACGGAGCGTTTTTCCGTGTCTCTGCGTTCCCCATGTGTATGTGTATCTTTAGGGAAGGGGATGAGAAATCAGCACAATATTGAGGTGAGTGGAGGCAGCTGTAGGGGGGGCAGACATCTTCTGTATGCTAGAGTATGTTTAGTATTCTTTTAATTTGACTTGGTACTGGTTGCTTTATCGTCCCACCAACTTTTGATCAAATCAACTCTTTTAGCTGACCTTAAGATGAATTTAGATTTGTCTTCTAATTGCTCTAAACAGAGAACATGCCTTGATGATGCTTGCAACAATTTTCCTCTGAAGTCTGTTAAAAATGAAAAAAGACAACAAAAAAACAACAGAACTGATGGATCAGCAACATTATTCCAATCCATTCCTACCCAACTTTATTTGAAAAACACTTTAAAACTACCAAAGTGCTGGACAAAACAAACATAATTTCAAAGAATAACGTACAAGAGCAGATTAAAAAGTCATAAGGAATACAGCCGAGCATTGGAACACCAATAATAATAACTACTGACATTTATTCTGGAGCGTCACAGATTTTTAAATTGGCCATCATGTAATAATCATGCCCTCGGAATCGGGCTGTTTAAAATGAACACATCACAGGTTTAATTTCATGTGGCAGCTGCACCTTTTGCAGACCCTTTAATACCTCCTTCATCAGCTGTGCAAATCCACAAGACATTTTCTCTGCATAAGGGTGGCAAAAATGTTAGGGGAGCACACAAAGTGTGTATTTTAAAAAGGTAAAATTAATGACTGACATGACTGAAATCCTCAGCCATGCATTGCTCTGTAATGTCGATAGATTGTGCCCTTTGCATGGTCTCCACCACTAATAAAATTAATTAAGTAATATCTAAAGGTGAGAGATATCAATATTATGCCAGCGCATTGATTTCTTTGAACATGACTATAAAACACTGTTAAATGCTAAATTACTCATAGCCAGCATTTAACGTGTTTCCTATACAACCCAAAACGTACAAAATATTCAAATGAAGTTGTATTATTTGTGTAAAGGATATACCTTTTCACAGCAGAGTTAAAAGGATTTCCTTATTTTTTCTCCCGAGGCCCTTTGAATATATTCACATCATTATATTTGTCTCTCCTTGATGAATTCCATTTTCCATTTTCTGGAAACATGCGGAAAAATCTATTTTTAGTTCTGCTAAGAGTGTGTTTACAATATATACTCAAATAGAATTGGCATATTGTCTCTCACACTTCCCCATGGGCTGTCGGATTAACCAGAAAAGCACTTTATAAATTAATCATGGAGATCAGAGAAATGCTTGTTCGGTGTTGAATAAACTAAAAATAACGTTTCCTGACAGTTTTTGAGCTCAGATTTTTCCGTTAACACAGAGTTATAAAAGGTACTTTCGGGGGGAAAAGTGATGAAACCTAATAATGAATAATACAACCTGTTTTTAGTAACATAGTGTGTTTTGAATTGGGTGGGTGCATAATAAAAACTGAAACTGAAATATATTAAAATGAGGTTTTAAATAAGTGAAGTTCTGAATATATTCATTGAGTCATCTCATGCAGGATTTTTTTTTATTATTATCAGAGTTTCTCTGTTTGGCCATTTATATCAGGGTGAGCTCTGTTTCATAGCAACAGTAACCATGGGAATAGAAACCTGTGGAGAGGTCAATATGATAGCCTCCACTTGGCCTCATCGTACAAAGACTCGTGTATTGATTCATCCCATTGTCTAACCACCTTTGCCATACAACATCCACTTACGCAAACTAGCAGGAAAAAAACAATTCCAGTCCCCTTTTAAAAATAAAACCAAAGAATATTTAGTTTTAAATAGATGTAGGAGAGGTGTATGTCTTGATACCAGGCAGATTTAAACACAAGTCATGTTATTATCCACTGCATCTTTACAGCTGTAATTTCCTCTTTTTACCTTTTCAGACTCCTGTTTCTTACTACCCGTTCGCTAAATCTTTTTAATGTTATTTCATCAACGCACAAATAAGACTCTGGCTTCGTCTTGACGAGATCCTTAATTGACAAGTGTGTACAGCAACTAATCAGAGACCACTTAAGATGATAAGTTAGATCAAATGATTTAGGACAGCCCTTCAATATGCTGAGCCGCGCTGATTACGATCATCGATAGCCGGAGTGGAGACTTTTGACAGTTATTGCTGTAAACGGCCCGATCCCACCCTGAACAGGTGTTCGGACTGATAGAGTGCTGATGGAGCATTAGGAAGATTAAAATTTGCTCGAGAACACAAGCGTGTGCAAGTACGTCAAGCACACTTCGTGGTGACGGCGTCCAGGAAATGGCCCTTAGTGACTCATTCTGAGCATTTAACGCAGACACAAGCCCACCTATGGAACCCAGTCAGAATGGATTCATCTCAAAGGCGGCTTTTCACATTCAATAGGCCTTCACAAGTCCACGCCTTGTAAGAGGTTTAACAGTTTAAATTTTGTTGTGGTGTTGATACCTAACCTTTCTTCCCTAAAGCTCCTTAATGTGTTCTGTCAACTCGGTGGTCTCCTCTGCAGATTCACTCCGTCAGACTGATGCAGAGTGAGGAGAGCGACGTGCTGTTTTCATGGCCGTGAGAGAAACTTTTGAGAAATCATTCTGACGTGAGCCATCGGTGTGTTCTGGAAGACTCCCGCACACCTGTAGTCATTAACTCAAAATCAGCGTGAAAAAATGCTGCTTAAGGGGAATGTTGAGGCTGTGCTTTCAGTTGTTCTGCATGTGTTTAGCAGTGTTTTTCTATCCTTACATTATCTTATGTTATCTGTGCATGAGGAGCTGTGAGGGTGAAAGAAAAAAAAAACCTGATTAAGATTCATTATGGCCTGGATGCCTATGAGTTCCATAATAAACTAAAAGGAAAATATGTTGCAGGGGTATTTAGAGCATTTCTAAAATATTGCTTTGGTTAAAGCCACATATTTATAATGGTTTTATATTTTCTCACTGCTGTGTTGGATTTTTTTTGGGGCAAAAGCATCTGGATGCATTTAAAAAATGGGTTTTGTTATGATTGGTTTCAGTATTATTATCTTAAATCAAATTTTATGCAGTTATAGAAAATAGAACTAATATATGTGATGAAAAATGGTTTTACAGCCATTTTATTAACTGTAATCAAAAGGCATCAATAACTATAGTTTTCATTAATCTTAGGGCTCTTGTTGGACTTTTTAATCCACATTTTTCTTGCTTCTAAAGTTGCTAAAGATGCTGTTGATGTTTGTTACATAATGTAAGACAGTTTGTGGTTACCAGCCAAAGGGAAAGAGGCCTGCATTAGCTTTTATAGGTTTTTTTAAACCTCAGAAAACCTGTTTTGCATTGATCTTTGCATGTTTATCACTCTGCGTAGGGTAACTATGCTCTTTCATTTCTTCCATCTGGACACAGTCTGTCCACGACCATGAATCACTGGTGTATAAACTTTGTAGAAGTGACTTTTTTTCCAACCGGATGAAACTCTTTGCAGTGAAACCCTTTGCGATGCCTTTTCTCACCCTATAGAAAACCATTGAACGTGAATACATTACCATTCTGATACTTCCACTCGCATGTCATCATGGATAAATTAGCTCCGTCCTCATAAGAATTACTCTCTGGCACAAGAATTTACGGCTGAATTAACCCGATATAAGAAATGTTAAACAGAGCATAGAGTAAACAGAGTCAGAGTAAATGGGGAAGGCCAGTGTCAGCTGCTGAGGGGTGAGATGTGGGCGGGGATGATTTGCATATTCATAGATTCCTCTTCTCTAAATGATGAAAAAGGTGAAGAGTCAGCACCAAGACATCTTGGATCAATAATGAGTTTTTAAAGGGATTATTAACTGCCAGAATGGGACTTAAAGGACCGACAAAACTTCCATGCACCACATTAGTTTTGATAGACCTCACTTTTTTTTACTCTGTACCTATTTGTGTGGTCAGTCCGGCCACTGTCACTCTCTCCCCTCCATGCATTTTTCATCGCAAGCTGCCTTTTTTGATACTGTTTAGCTTGTTCCTCTCCTCTAAGCTTCCACATGCCGCGTGCTGACATGAACTTCTCATCCTTGAACAGACCTCTCCGGTCCTCGGTGCGCTACAGCTGCAGTACGTCCGTGTTCCGGTGAGAGTTGGTGGTTTTTCGCAGGCTTACATGTGAATGTTGGAGATACCACACACACACTCACGTGGTCACTTCACACTGAGTGTGATCCCACAGTCCCACAGGCAAGCAGGAAGTACAGCGAGAAGCCTCGTGCACAAAGTCCTTTTAGAGGGCTGGCAGCGCCAAAACTCTTAGTTGAGACTCATACAGATAGGAAGATCTTAAATTATTCCGTGCTGAATTTTGAATTTAATTTTGTTTTGGCCCTGAGCAATGGGCAAAACTGCCTGAGTGAGATCGGTAAAGGTCAGGGGGAATTAAAATGCTTACTGTTAGGTTTGTCAGTGAGAGAAAGTGAGAGCTGTGAGGAGATAGAGAGCTAGAGGAAAAGGCCATGTGTCTGATAGTTAGTCTGGGCTGATGAAAGAAAAAAGTCACACATTTTGCAGTTTAATGCCATGAGGTATAAGCCTGACACTTTTCCTGGCAATTTTCTTCTCCCCCTATCTGTCAAATTAATTTTTTTTGTGATTAGATTTTCTTCACCTTCACGTGGCGGGAAAACTTGCTCTTTGTGGGCTGGATGGAAGGCAGAAGGAGGATTCTCTGTCCCGGCATCGTAAAATGACTCTTAGAAGCAGAATGTCACTTTTCTGGGAAAGAGCTGAGCTGGAGAGAGATGGAGCGATACCAGCTAGATACAGCTAGATACCACTTTTCCAGAGCCCACAGCACGGTTTCTGCCCAGGATGTGGCACAGAGGACCAGATCTGTGCCCATCCAGAGTTTACTCAGGGGGATTCCCACTAATGCATATTTAGTGTATTTTTAGCGTATTTTTGCGCTTTCATATTGGGACTCTTGGTAAACTGGGGACCTTTGAACCATGACTAGCATAGCTATTATTTGGAGCAACCCAGTCAAAACCTGCATTTCGGTAGTTGTGAAATGCACAAGATGTGGTTCATATTCCACTTCTGCAGAGCTCAGGCAAAAGATACCATCATATGGTGAGCAAGGACAACAACAATGTAAGAGTGTTAAGGATATATATGCTTCCTGTCGGCCCCTGAACCACAATGGCTGCCCCGGATTATGAAAGGCCATCAGTACGATCGCATCCACTGAGAAGGTGCTGATTGACCTTCTACCCTAATTAAAGTGCCCCGGCACCAACAGAGAGCAGATGAGGCGGCTTGGCTGTCAGCGTGACTGACAGGGTTAGGCTCTACCCCTGCAGTCACATCAGCACTACAGAGGGCGCGCATGAGAAAAGCTCACGGCAAAGAAAGTGGAGAAACTCTAAGTTTAGCATCTTGCCTCCCATCAAAAATCAGCACCAACTAAAAATATGGAAATGGATAAATATGCACTGACATGCTGGAGGGCTTATGTATTTATTTTTACATGTGCAGTTCTCCCTCTCACACACACACCCTCTCTCCCTCTCTCTCTCTTGCATCTGTTAACACTGCAAACGGCATTTGTCGCGCGGTAAAGAAATACTCTCCACTGAGCAGGAGTTTATGCAAACCAAAGCTGCCGGCTGATGTAACATATGTATAGAACAAATCTGAATCCGCTTTCACCGAGGTCTAGCCAGGTGAGTGCTCAAGTGCACCCTATATTCTCCCACAGCTCCTGCACTTCTGGCTGGCTGGAAAGCTGACATGCAGGGTGGCCTGTAAGCCTCTTTTGTCCATGTGCAGCAGAGTCATCTGCCAGCTCAGTTGCTCTCGCAGACAAAGCTTCAGAGAGATAGCCAGTATTCTGGTACATCCTCGCTCTCTTTAGAGCGGGGGCTGGCCATGGCCCCTTGCTCTATATCTCCTAAGCCTCCTCCAGTTCATTTTGTTCTCTCTCCCTCTCTCTCTCGCTGTCCCATTTTCTTCTTCAAAATGTACGTTTTGGCTGCCTCCCCTTGTTCTACTGTCCATGGTAATTGAGCAGCCCTACGACTACGGTATAGCATTATCTTTCTGCATGGGCAGTGCAGTCTCGCACCAGAATGTGAAATAGCTTCACCGGTTCACGGTGCAAAACATAGCAGTTTCACGATGAAGGATAAAAGAAGAATAAGATTACTCCCAGGCTTCCAAACCATTACAGGCCTCCTTCTGCCTTTCAGTCAAAACATAAAACATAATTTTTAATATATGAAACCTTAAAAAGATCTGAAAATTGATTGAATTAGCCAGCTTTCAAAACAATTGTGTATGCATGATTTATGGATATTGGACATTTCTCTACTCTGTCCACGGTGGTATTCTGTGGGGTGGGGGTGTTTTAAGCTTAAACAGGAGTAAACAAATGCCTACAGTTTTGTATCAAATTCCCTCAAACCTTCCATACATGAAACAGCACGCATAGATAATAGATAGTAATAGATAATAGATAATAGATTAATAGATTAACTCAAGGACTGAAAGCAAACAGGAGGTGGGGTCAGTTGAAGAGGTTTGCCAGGGGGGTGTGGCTGACCTTACCTTCCTGAATCAGTGTCTGTGGAGAAAATAATTTAGAGACAGGCTGATGTCGTGTTAAACCCTGCCAAAGGTAACACATTCTACCATATGGAGACATGATCCAGTTGGCTTGGACGTTGGTCAGTAAATGGAACAGAGGAACATGTGCTGGAGAAAACTCATAACAAATGCCAAAACGCCCTTCAGATAGCATCACGGAGGCAGACATTATGAATAGCACCCCTGGATGCTGAATGTTTATGCTCAGTGGCTTTGTGGGCATGTTCAGGAGCTTCGGGATTTATGACCGCCGCCGAAATGCACTGAAGTCAACACAAAGCCGGGAGTAATATTTCACCTTTGTTTTCATATTTAGAGTAGATTTGCTGAGATGTATTTTATGGAGATACAACAGTTTAAGCTGTTTCTCCTTCTATTGCTCTGCTCCGCGCTGAGGTGGGAGTGTAAGCTGTCAGGCGGGGTGACGGGCCGACTTAAACTGTGGCGGAAAGCACCAGCGCACCAAACCCCCCAACGCATGGCAGCTCTTACACACTCGCACACCTCAGAGGTTTTTACAGTTTAGAGAACGGGGAAGTAAGTCGCAGGACTGTAATTATGTGTTCGGGGCTTCCAGCTGGGCCAGCGTGAAGCCGGAATCCCCGAGCCAGCATCGCTGAACACAGCCGCCATTAGGTATCGCTAATGCAGAAAGTCTCTGGACTTCTCAGGAGACTGGTGGGGGCCGTTCAGTAGGTTTGTGCATTTCTGTGTGTGCACACATGTTTGTGTTCAAGAAGAAATACACGGAGAGCCATGGACCAATATTTTAGTTGTTGTGTACAATATCCCTTATTGTATTTCTTGGAGACACAGAGCGAATTTCTGATCAATTTGACCAATTTCTGGAATAATTCCAGTTGCATTCAAACAATTATAATGCACATGCTCTTTTTTCTGAGGGGACCACGATAACAAAATGATGACACTATGACCCCAAACTGCGTCATTGCGATGTGTGAGTGGAAGTCTGATATTAAGAAGACTTGAAAAATCAAATTAGGGACTCAAGAAATGGATAGCAAGGTTGCTTTAGTTATGGGAAACTCAGGCAAGTGTAATGATGTAGTCTGTTTAGTATTCACATCTAATCAGTCAGTCACATTGAGTTTTCCCTCTTTTTTCATTCAGATATGTTCCAATAGAAGTGTGAAAATTGTACATCAGGGAGGGCTGGGTTTGAACTACAGGATTTTTTTTATTTTTTTTACTTCGCTGTGCCGTTTCCAAGCAACATCTCTGAAGTTGTGAAGAAACAGGCACTAATAAGCTACCTCATTAAGGCGGGCGCATGGTAGGCCTTTATGGTTTGTGCTGTCAACTCAGTGGGTTAGGATGCAAACTTCAAAAGACAGCTGCGGATACAATGCATGCACACAGGGGTGCTAATTTGGTTCAGAAATTGGTAAACAAACCATTCTATCAACCCACTTTTCTTGGCCGGTTTGAGGTGTGCGGGTGAACCTACGATCCGGGTCCTTTTCTGAAGGGGCTCCGGCGTGGTGACAGGGCACGTCGTGCTCTCCGTGGTGATAATACAGTACATAAAAGCCTCATTATTCAGGAGCTAATTTGGCTGTGTGTTCTCGCCCTGAGGCCGTGCCAAACCTCAGGCTCCCTCCATTGTTGGTCTCTGCCACTCCTATCGCAGACAGAGAGGATTTCCTTAGCACGCCGAAACACAACTGGACACACATCCATGTGCGCCATCTCATTAATGCAAACACAACCCCTAGTTAGATCCCTATATGTAATAAATTGGATTAAATTCCACTGGCTAAGCACTGTGATCTCGTAGGGTTAATTAATTTCAGTCCATTCTGTCTGCATTTTTTTCTACTTGAACACATGCTGACACTGTTATTGTGTGGCATCCTGCTCATTGGAGAAGTATAATGGGCTCATAAAGGAGGGAGAGGAAGCCGCAATGTTTCCCTCTCCAAAGTGATTTTGATTCATTCTTCTTTTCTTTCAACAAGGAAGTAAGCTTCAGTGGCTGGCTCTAATGTGGTGTATCTTTACCCTTCACATCCTCTCTCCAGCTCTTATCTTCCCCTCCAAATGACAAAACCTGGATGGCTTCACAGGGCCCCTGTTTCTGCCTGGATGCTATCTCATTTGGTTTTAATATATTTATCCATTCGTTATTGTTCCCTTTTATCGGCCCGCTAATATTGTTCATAATTTGTCCTTATCTGCAAGCCTGACAGTCAAATTTGCTCTCCGGCTCAGCAGACAGATGGAAAAATGACCCCCCCCCACCCCCCCACCCCCCAACTCCTCTCCTCCTTTCATTCATCTCCTCTTCTCCAAACTCCAATGAAACATGACTGACAGCCTGCTGTATAAGTAGTTGTCATAGCAACCTCCCCATCCATCTGACAAGTACTTTTTCTTTTATAGCACCCCCCCATCACAACATCCATCTCCCTCCCTCCATTCTCTCTCCACCGCTGTTGCAAAAATTGAGAAAGAAGCCCGGAGAGAAGCGAAATGCGAAAAGCCGAGCCCCCAAAACAGTTGCTGTGCTTTCCTTCAACCTTCTACCCCGCAAAACTCATAATCCTTCTCCGTTTCCTGCCCCTCCCTCATCCGCGACACCGCTGACAATGATTTACCAACTCTGGTGGTGTAGCTCTTTCATCCGTCCTGCCTTATCAAGGACTGCAGGACTGTACGCCCAGAAACTTACAGTACGGGCACATCGCTCAGTTTCTCCTCTCCTCTCAGGCTCATTTTTTTTTTTTCTCAGCTCTCTCTCCCTCTCCGTCTTTGTTCTCTGGCTCCAAAAAAGTACCACTCATCCCCATTCCCCTTTCGGTAAGACTCAGTTGACTGTCAGAATCCTCTGCAGCCTCCGGTGTAATCACAGAACATGGTGTAATAAGTCCGACACAGTGGACTGTGTGCTGCACGGGCAGGAGATCCCTCAAACTTTCGGGAAAAATAAACATAGTTTAAGCAGCGGGCAATAACACTCAGGAAGAGGTGCGGCGGTCTTGTTTGCCATGTGTGTTCTTTAGCGTTCAGATTACAGGATAAAGAGCTAATACTACTGATTTAATCTACCTACTAACTCACACAGAAGAGCTTATGTTAATTAGAGAGGCTTTAACTAGACTTGGAAATTTTTCACCATGTACAGCCAAGCAGCACATCGCCAGTTTATTATTCTGGAGTTTAATTTCCAATGCATTCTCTTTAAACAAGCATCTGTTTGGTAAATTAAATATGATGGGGGTAGGGGTGAGTTTCAGAGCACCAGTGTATCACAATGAAGTTGGATATGGAGTCAGCTGTAAATGCATATTAATGCCAGCATGGTGGACAGTTTTCACAGTGAAGGTGGTGGATCCCTGCATAGTTTATATGATAAGAATCCATAATTCCCCTAAATACTGCAGAACTAAGACAACCTAGATTAGGATGGTGCTCACGGTGTGGATGAGGCTTAGTAAGGGAGTCACTGGAAACACACACATATGCGTATGTGTGTGTTGTGCACAAGTGTATGTAGAGCTGTGGGCTTTATTTCCATGCTGGTTTCTCTTAACATTTTGTTTTGCTTTGTAACAAGCGTTTGCTTCAAAAGTGCCACATACATTCAATTGAATGGAGTTGAGTTCAACAAATCTATCCCAGTGAAAATAGTCTTCACGCCATTTCTTTCACTGAATAAAAACGAGTGCTCTGAATTCAGCTCGGCATCAGCCAGCACGTCCAGGGGCCAAATACCCCGAACTGTATTATTATACAACTCTGTGTAAACACAGAATGATATTTTTAGAAATTCAAAGCTCTTCATTTGCATGGTTTTAAACATCATAACCGTCATGAAAATACCCCACTTTAAGGCACGAACATCCACTCCCCAAATGAATTATTAGCACCATAACCACGTATGCAACAGCTAGGTGAGTATGGGACAGTAAGGAAATGACACAGCCTTTTTATTAGTTAGCAGAATATTAGCATTTAGCATTTACTACATAGACCCCAGCTTGGAGTATGTTGGCTATTCTCGTAAACAGTGTAAAAAAGTGGCTGGACCAATCTACATGCTTCCTGTCCTTTTAAAGTCATACTTAGAAAGGTCCTTGAGAGCTATTACAAATGACCACAATGCATGGCTGCGTGTAATTTAGACCAAACTCACGCCGCTGCAGGAGAGCAAAGATCCAGTTTTTAAGAAGGGTTTCCAGCTACTCAAAGGCAACTAAGCCGGCAATTAGCACCGAGACAACTGCAGCTCGCGGTGGTTTAGCAATTAGCAGCATCAAAACTGAAAATTAGATTTTTAAAAAAGAAAAAAAATGTTGGATGCTGCGACTGACGAGTGGAAGCTGGCAACGGCAGCAGTTGGCAGGCATATGTGGATTTCTGAGAAAAGTCAATACAGTGTAGTTACAAGATAGTTCACACCAGGGCACGCACTCATGTGGATACTACTGTGTGTGTGTGTGTGTGTGTGTGTGTGTGTGTGTGTGTGTGTGTGTGTGTGTGTGTGTGTGTGGTCATGGTGGGAGAGCTGTTATCTGTAATCCTCTGCATCAGCATAGCGAGAGTATCCTAGTTTCTGGTTGCTGCTTGTAATTTTGTTCCACCCTCCTTTTGTCCCTCATTGGCTCCTTGCTCGCCCCCCCCCCCTGTCAGATGTGTGTAAATGTCTGTAGGTGTTTTGCACCCTGCTTGTGTCCATATGCACCCTGCCTGTGCTGCAGGGTTGTAGATAAATGAGATAATGTTTCTATTGGCGATGAGCACGAGAGCTGAATTCCCAAAAGAGCAGTTGAGCAGAGAGCTGCCAGAGCCCAGTTCGAGATGGTGAAATGATGATCCCTGTTCAAATGTTGCTTTCTTACGTTCAGAGCTGATTTATGTCCGGGCACACGTTCACCACCTCTCCCATAGCCGCACACCCATCTGCCCAACATCTTAAAAGTAAAAATCCCGCAGAACGCGAGACCCCTCCTGTGTGCATTCCAGATTAGTATCCCGCTCAGACACAATGCAAATTGAGAACAGGCTGAACATGACTCCACTCTTTGAGGCTTTTGTGCGGCTCTGCGAGGAGTGGTATTAAACAGGCGTGTGATATAGTGGCCGGTGGTCCTTTTCATTGTTGAGGCACTATAAATAACGCGCCGTTCAGGAGGAGGTTTCTTAGTTTACCATCTTTATGCGGCGGGATGGCTGCCGCGTAATTTTTTAAGACACACCGCACTGGAGCAGTTAATAGTGTGATTGCCAAAGTGCATGTCATATAAAACTAATAAAGGTCATGCCCTAATTTAGTACTTGTCATAACCCTGTTACTCACTTGGAGAGGGACGGTACAACCAAAGGGGTGAAACAAAGGGAACTCTATGAACACACTGCCCCGACTCTTTCTGTAGATTTCCTTCATTGCACAGGAACTATATGTGAGATACGCTCTGGTGATATTTCAGAAGTAAATCTTCGCTGCGCAGCCCCACCCCCCCCATCCTTGACTCATCTGCCCGATCCCGGCTCAGAATTTATATTCTCCCTCCAGCAAAAGGAAGGACCATCTTGGCCTTTCATTTTCCAGTTCAGGGCTTTCCTTTTTTTTTTTTTTTTTTTTGCAGATAAATGCTCTCCAATCCACCCTGACAGATGTCACATTGCATCACTTCCATTTTGATACATAGCCTCTGATCCTGCCACTTGCAATAAGGAGTCAGCACCGGGGACGCCCCTCCCTAGACAATGCTCTGACACGGGTGATTATTTTAAAGGTGCATCACTGATGGCGCTCGGTGGTGAAACCCAAGCTGGATGCCATGTCCGCATAAACTATCTGCCATGCTCAATCCCGGAACGGGGGGGTAGAGGCTTGGGTTTGGGTCAAGGAAACACAACGTGGTGACACAATGAGTAGTCGTCACCGGCCGCTGTGACACGGGGCAGCGCCCCCCCCCCCCCCGGGGCTGTCCGTGGGGCCTGTCGGACGGTCCCCGGTCTGAGAAACAATCTCCAAAAAGGAGTGGGGGGGGAGGTTTTAATGCTGCTGCAGCCGGCACAGACACACTGAACTGTAACATTAATCATACAGCGAGAGAGAGAACATCAGTAAACACACCGTGTCAGGTCAAGGTAAAGATCAGGTCCCACAGCATTTAACGGGACTCAATAGCACACGGAGTATCTATTGAAAAGTCAGCGTTATTCGCGGCGCGTCTCTCTGCCCCTCTGCGCTCGCCGGGGAGACACGCCATTGTTCACCGAAGAGCGCGCGCTGAAATATTTCTCTGGCTACGCAAAAAAACACCGGATCAGCAGCAATTAGTAGAGTAAGAGAGAGAAAGAGAGGAAGGAACAGGGGGGGACGGCAAAAAAAAAAGAATGATGTGGAATGTGGAGCGGAAAGCAGGAGAGAGAGAGAGAGAGGAAGGGATAGATGAACAAACGAGGAGAAGAAGAAGGGAACTTCGGTATCCAGCCGGTGCAGTTGGTGTGTAGGAGGCTGCAGCCGCCCGGAGCCCCTCATGCTTTTAAACGACCAAAAAGACTCGTTCATTGTCTCGGATCGGCGCGCGAATCCTCTTCATTAGTCTGCCGTTTCTCCGCTGTCTCTTCTTCCTTTTATTCCACTCTCTGACCACAGACTTAGCCCCCTCGCAGCTACAGCACACGTGCTCATACGGGCCTCCACCTAGTTGCACAAGAGATGTATCAGAGCTGGCAAAGAAGCGAGACAACACGACTGAATCCCAGATTTCATTGAAAAGATTCCGTGCTTACTCCTCTGAAGCAAATATACACTGATATATCTCATATTTTTGCCTTTGTACACAATAAAAAACCTTTGGATTTAGGAATTCTGCCTCTGTAATGATGGCCTGGTCTTACATTAGCCTCGTAATGGAGGTCAGTTGCCATGTAACCTCTTGTGTCTTTTTTTTCCAGAAGACAGGAAGTTGTTTGTCGGGATGCTGAACAAACAGCAGACCGAGGAGGATGTTTACCGCCTCTTCGAGCCCTATGGAGTCATCGAGGAGTGCACCGTCCTAAGAGGTCCAGACGGAAACAGCAAAGGTAGGAGCCGTGATTCAGCTGTCTGAATTATTTAGGTCAGCGTCAGACAGTCCACGCGGTGTGTGTGTGTGTGTGTGTGCGCGCGGATCAGCGGGGCTGCATAAACCATATGTGACATATGCTTCTGAGATAGGTCAAGTAGCATGTTCATGTAATTAGGGATATCTGAACACCACGCTGCTTGATGTGTGAGACGGCCGCCAGTGGTGACAAAATACTTTTTTTTGCTCGTGTCAGATCTTTTTTTCCTGATCTGTGCGAGGCAAAACGCGGCCCGTAAGGTCTGGAATCTGTTTAAAATACGATGACAATGGATTCACACACTGCTGACTTAAAGATATTCGTCTAACTGGAAACAGAAAAGAGAACAATCAAACAAGATGATGGAACATTTTTCAGTATCAGGAAAGATGCCTGTTTTTTCTTCCCACATTCGAAGTCATAAACTTCCTCAAGGTCAGGGTGTGACGATGATGAGTAGGACCCAGATGCAGACTCAGGTGAGATGTGGAGGCGCAGAATAAAACTCATTTATCTGACAAAGACAGAAAAAGGGAACACATACACCCAAACTGGAGAAAGATGAAACCACAATGATGAAAAATAACTGACTAAACAAAAGTAGACGGAGAAAAAGAGGTTGAAATGGGGGTGTCAGCAGCATGATCCGACCATGACTGAAGGAAAACTGGAAAAAAACAGAAAACCAGAGAAACCAGGTAGCTAAAGAAAATTCCAACTACTGTACAAAGAGCTCCAAGGGGCAACTTTGAACAAAAAGACAAAGGGGAAACAGCATAAATCTTATTAAAAACAAATAGATAAACAAAAAGAAAAGCCAGCACAAAACCAAAGTTTATCAACATCCCAAATCTTTTGACACATAAAGCTAAGGAAAAATATTATTTTTCATTTTCTCTGAGCTATAAAAAAAACAGATTTCTTGCTGTTTTCACCAGTACTGTTAAATTAGGATAAATAGATTAATGTTCTAACACATAATAACGTTATAACTCGTATTTTCTATTAGTTTTACAAAGCTAAACTGAATTTTACAGTTGGCTTAGGTAGGTTCACTTCCTCTAATCAATGATGAATTCAGAACTGTGTCTACATACTCTTTTTAACAACACGCTGTAAGTGTTTGGGACTAATGAGATCAGGCATTGTTGTGCTGAAAAAGGTCTTTTTCACACTGTGGACGGACACGGTCCTGTTCAAATCCGTCACAGACGTTAGCAAACCTCAGCGTCATCACAGATGTCTGCTTTTGAACAACCTGGAGAGCCTTTTTTCCATCTTAACCAGTAGGACAACATGTCCTTGAGCTCGTCTTTCAAGTTCAGTTTAAATGAGCTCAAACTGAGAAAAAAGCAGAGACGGTTCTTGATCTCAGAGTTTTAACTTGAATTTGAGGACGGAATGACGAAGAGCTTTCTACCACAATTGTTTTCAAAACTGTCCCTGAGCCCATGCGATGATTTCCAAGACAGAATTATGTCTTTAATGCGCTTTTGTTTGAAGGCCTGAAGCCATTTCATGTCATCTGCCGTCCCATTTCTTTTTCCTCTCTGTCAATGACGCCATGACTGTAAATGGATAAAGCTTAAATTTCTTTTCGCTCCTCATTTCCACCCTTCATTTGAAAGAATTATTCAACTTGACAAGTCCATTGATTTTCTATCAGGTGTTTCTGTTACATGAAGAAAAATAACGTTTTCGGTTCTGTTTTTCAGACTAATTTTTATATGAGCACATTTGTAAAGGATTTTTGTTTTAATTGTGCAGTTGAAACATTTGGCAATTATTTCCTTTTCTTTTTCATATAATTAGCAGAGCGTCACCTCAGTTTCTCCTTTGCAGTTCATTGGAATTATTATTCTCTCTTTCATAAAAGGATGCATGGACTTGTTGATTTTTTATAGTAGTCAGAAATATTTTTGTTAGATGAAAGCATAACCAATAAAATGCAGAGGTCAGACCACAAATCAAGTCTCTAGTAGCCACCGATAAACCCCTTTTTATGAGTAATTACTATCGGTAAATATAGCTATGATTAAAAATGCACTTAAAGACTTTTTCAGTTTAATCTCAACATATTCTGTATCTGACTTTTACAACGAACCTTGAACAAGGCGTCCTTCTCTCAGTGTCACAAAGTCAAGCTTTTAGCTTTAGAAGGGGATGTGCTACTTCATCTTTTACTGCGTCTCTGTTTCTCTAGGACTGTTTTGTAGTGCAAACTAAAGGGTAGGTTTCTTTTTGATATTTTGAAAACTTTTGGAGAAATCAATTTCTATGATATGCAGAAAACACTGAAGGGACCAGGGGGTTTTCATGTTTCTGCAGCCTATTCCCTGACCGCTGCTTTTAGAAAATTGAGGGGAGGAGGAGATGAAAAAGATGGATGTCAAAACAACTCAACTGTCCCCACTGTGAAAATGGGGACAGCCAAGGGGAGTAACATTCCTCTTTGTGGCTCTCCGATATATTTGTACTTATCTGAGTCAATGTCTAAGTTGAACATATTGAACTCGCAGCACTTCTATCAGAATAATCGTTGTTTTTGCTTTTTCGGCACAGTTTTTTAAGCACGTTTCTGTAATTTAATCAATGGCGAAAGATTTCTTTTTCCAACGCGGGTATTTGCTAGCCCTCTAGCATGGTGCTGCCAATCCATCGCTCGCAGAGTATATAAGAGTTAAAAGCTTAATTATAGCAGTATATAGTGCGCGCTGCTGTAGAAAAGACCTTGTACAGGTCACCGGGAGCTCTGTGTCTCCTCAATCCATAGCTCAATAGGGGGCAGTGGTTTGACAGCTGAATGGGCATCTTGATCGGCCGGTGTCCACAGGGGTTGGCCCATTAACAGAGGAAGAATGGCAGGGTGACTGGGTCAAGCTGGATAGATGATAAGAAGCATAAAGAACCAAAGACTGAATAATAGAAAAAGAACCGTAAAATAAAACAAAATTAGGCGACACGGGGTGCAATCAAAAGAGGACACGGCGGGTCGGTGCGAGCTTCTTCTGCTCGCGTTTCCGTGTGTTGGAGAAGATTTGGGACCGGTCATTTCAGGTCCCCGCCGTTCTTTTGGAGCAACTGTGACAGCTACGTTTGCTGTGAGACTTATTGCGATGGCTGGGCTCTGTGCAGACGCGCAGAGCCCAGCAGCTGGACGCGATGTGCCTCCCTGTCTCTGCAGGACTTCTGTCTGAAAGCAGCCTCTGCTGCGCTTCTCAACTAAAACAGACTTATGCAACGCTCCCCTGCTCTTCCCACCGCCGGCATTAGCACTTCTTTTTTTTTTTTTTTTTCCAGCACAGCACCGACTCACTTTTCTCTTTGATTCAACGTCGGACGCGTGAAAAGTAGCGGCCCGCCTCCTGTCAACGACACACTCCAAACCGATTTTGACCTTTAATTCCCAACCCCAACACCTGGTGCGATGAACCCGGCGATGAGTGTCGGCCATTTTCAGTTTTCCAGGGCACATGTGTCACCAGTAATTTCATGGAATTAATTTTGTAATAGGTGGTCATGTTTCCTTTCTACGCCAAACATCCAAATGTAAAGAAGAATGAAAATGTATAAAGCATACAATAAGATGACATGGCAACATAACTACAATAATTGTGATCATACATAACACGTCTGCTTATGTGGTAACTAAATGTACGATTTGAGAGAGGGCATTTATGGAGTTTTTTACGATTACACATGGAGACAAAGCATTGGTGAAAGTCATTATGTTAAAGAGGCCATACTTTTAGTAATGAGGTAATAGTGCTGGATAGTAAACTTTGATCCTGCAAAAGCAATCAAACATTTATAGTCCTCACAACAGTCGGAGCGAACAGCGCCGTGGTCTCTCGTGTTTGGACAGTCTCCCCCTCATTTCCCTCAAATATCAATTAAACAATTAGCTCCTTCTTCACTGGTTTGAGTTGAGTCGGTTTAGCTAGTAGTTAATATGCACAGACAGGCATGTGGTGCTAAATAGCATCCTTTTCTGCTTCATCAGTACAATCTTTAGCCTCCAGCTTCTGCCTGCTTGTCTGCCTGCCTAATGCCTGGAGTGGAGCAGCCTGCTGTGCAGCGAGGGCTTCTGCCTGCACAGAGATTTCTGCGGTGTCAAATATAATCCTACATCCTTCATTAACATCACCTCAAACAGTCTCACAGTTGAATATCTTTATGATTCACGTAAACACTGACCGCATGTGCATGTATGGACGGCTCTTGTGGGTGTTTTGTGCTTACATGGTGTGTGTGTCTGTTCTTTTTTCCAGGTTGTGCCTTTGTTAAGTTCTCCACACACACCGAGGCTCAGTCTGCCATCGGTGCCCTGCACGGCAGCCAGACCATGCCAGTGAGTACAGCTTTTTTTCCTCAAATTTAATATCACTGTGGTGTAATTCCATGAAGTGTGCATACAGGGGCTCACAAAGGAGACACACAACAGTCCAGCGCGCTCCAGCTCTGGATTTAAAAGTGCAAACTATAAAGTTTGTGCTCTTGATTCACCTCCAATTTCAGTTTTTTAATCGACTTACAGCGAGTGCAGCCCTCCTCATAAATATCCGCGCTCTGAAAACAGAAAGGGCCAGAAACACCTCTCTGTCTCTGATATTAGCAGGGTACTTTAAATGAAATCCTAATCTAATTTCTAGATAAAGCTCTTTAGAGTCATGATTGAATTTTGGATGACTCATCAAACAGTGGTTCTGTTTGCTTGTTCGGTGAAAAAAACCTCTAATGTGAGATTATATTACTTGTTGTGCATACACAATGTATCCTCTAAAATCTCACTGAATAGGATTTAGGTGATCTCAAAAACGTTCTCGTATGTGTTTGGCTCATGTTTGGCCCTGGATTCCTGATCAAGTCCAAATTAAAGCTACTTTGTCTGCACTCCGAACCAGAATGGAGCTCCTTCCTATGGCATTTGGACAAAGGACAGGCAGTGTTGTGTGATACAGTAGTCTGAAGTGGGCTCTGCTTTTCCTGGTTTTTGATTAGAGAAGGCTCATCTCAGAGAAGCTAGAAGCCCTCAGCTCCCCGCTCCCGTGTCACAGGTGTGGCGTTCCACTGTGTGATGTCTGTATTAATGGCCGCCAATGCGAAGAGCCGCGGGAAAACCACTGGAAGCCAACTGTCCCATTTCTGCCCAACTTCTGAGTCAATCTAAGTGCAAATGACTCCAGGTCACAGGGAAACTCTCCGAATGTCCATTCTCCATAGATAACTCTCCTTTTATGTTGCGCCATCTGACTATCTCTGCGAGCTCTCCGCCCTCGCTCGTCTCTCTTTGGCAGCCTCTCGGGATATTAGGGAATAGACTTGTTTACTCCACCTTTCACCACATTGGCTGCTGAATTATTCATCTAACTATAAGCAGGGTGCTGAAAGGAAGGGGGGGGGGGGGTCGAGAGACAGAATGAGAGGACAGAGAGGCAAAAGAATGAGTGAATGGACAGGATTTATACCTCCTGCTCCGTTAAATTGATTATAGAAATCTGATCAGCATCTCATATCCTGTGGCTGCTCGAAGAGAGAGCACAGTGTGCCTGCCTCGCCGAGATTAGCAGACCACCGGTGGGCCATTATGCCTCAGCAGGACTGTGATTTTCGGAGCAAAAACTCCCATTTGTGTAGCGAAAATCCTCGAAAAAGACCAGCGACCGTAGATCCTGTGTGTGTTCAGCGTCACCCGAGTGAGTGGGCCCTTAGCAACAGCAACACAGACACCACGAAAACACACACAGGTGGAAGGCCGGCAGCACTGGGGAGGTAAAGGGAAACACAATCAGTCAAAAAACACTAACAAAAAGTTCTTAAGGACAACATTTTCTTGCAGAGCTTAAAACAATGGCCTCTTTGCCTTTTATCAGGGCCTAATTTGAGCGTTCTGAGGAGGTGTAGCAAACTGGGCCCACGCTGACGTGCACGTTTAAGATGATAAGAGTCTCACAGACAACAACAAACCAGACAACAACAAACACCTTTCCCTAACTGCGGCAGATCTCCTGCCAATCCCAAAATTTGACCAGATTTCTCCCATTTACGACGGCGCACGCTCGCCCATGCGTCAGTGTGTGTGCGCGCGCACGAACAGGCACAAACAGAGGTGCCCCATTTGCATGCGCACATGCACATCCATTCCTTAATGCTCCCCTCACTGTCACACGCTCGTACAGCCGCAGACCGGGGTCAAAGGCTCCCTGACTGATCTTATTTTCCAGCTCCGAGGACTCGAGCAGAATACATTTGTGTTATTCATGTAGAGGGAAATGGGCATTTTGTATGTATTCTATGTATGTCTGAGTTGGAAGGGGATGGCAGGAATCTGCATTGAGTGTTTGCACATATGAGGAGTGTGTGTGCATGCATTAAGGTCACCGCGTATATACAGTAGATATATTTGACTTTGTGAGAAAACCCACCGGCATACTTTAGTGTGTTTATGTGTGGGCCTCCATGATGGACAGTTTGGTCAGAACCAAACTGAAATGCCATTGCAATTTTAAAAATAATGCAACTTATTCAGGCTAAAAATGTTTGATTCAAAAGGCACCAGTGCCTTTTCATTCCACACACGTCACGTTCTGGCCCTCTCTGTCCGTCTCTATCGTGTGATCACAGTTGCAGAGCCTCCGTTCTGGGTATGAGTGCTTCAATTAAACATTTAAACGCAGGGGCTGTACAGCAATTTGCTCGGATTCAGTGGGGCCATGTAGCAAAGTAAGTCCAGGGACGGAATTACGCAGAGACAGGGGGGGGGGGGGGGGGGGGGGGGGGGGGGGGGGGGGGGTTTTTTTTTTTTTGTTCGAGTTGGAGACGGTCTCGGCTGACACAGACACAGAGATGGAAACACCGGCGGAACGATAGAGGGATAAGGACGCAACAAAGGAAAGCAAATGAGTTACAGCTTGTTTAGAAGAGAGAGCAGAGAAGACATGAAAGAAAGCTTAGAAATATGGAAACGGCACAGCTTTAGAAAACACACGCGGGAGCACGTCGTGTGTCACCGAGTGGGTGGAAATGAAAACCGGTTAAGTCCAAAATTAAACAGCATTCTACATATAAGCTATAGGTCAAGTCTGTCATTTCTATAAGCATTATATACATCTCTATACAGTCTGTAAATGCAGCTTTGCATTGTTGGAATACCATAAATAAACCGATGTATGAAGAAGAGAGAATTAACCAAAGGACTGTTCCAACCATAAGTAAGTAACCTGAGTTGCTTATGTTCATTTGACATTTGAAACAAAGCAAACAGCTTACAAATGACTGAGTCGGGGTTATTTTCGACCTCCTGCCTCCTGTCCCAATAGAGGCGTAGCTACACTGTGTAAACTCTAAGGTAATGGAGCAGACAGCGTGCGGTCTGCTTAAAATTGCAAATGTGTTTTATTCCATTGAGTGGGAACAGAGGAGGAATGTATCTAATAGCCGTAGTTGCTGGTGCTCGGCTGTGTGGAAACGCACCCCCCACTGGAAGCTTGCTTTTGCTCCCAGTAAGACCAGACTGGTGTTGTTTTTGGGTGCTCCAGCTTCCCTCCACCAGTCGCTCCATGGGTGCTTATCTACATGTGGCCCTGGATAGATTTTCACATTATAGAAGCGGAGCTTGGATTCTGTCCATCCAAGACCAGGAAGTGAATTGAGCTTGTATAGAAACTTGAATAAAAAATGCAGCTGTACAATTAGATACTGAATACGTGTGCATGTCATTTTCCAGCCTATATGCCCGTGTGTGTAAAGAAGTGAGATGAAACAAAGTCTTAATTTGATTACTTCTTGAATAGAAGGTTGATTTTTAAACTGTGATGAATGAGTGAATGATGAAGCCAGATGTTCTGTGGGCTAAAGGCCATTTTCATTGACAACACAGTCTGCATTCAAATTAGAAACGTCTGTTTGCCGGAACGCAATGACCAGATATTAAGGCCATCTGAGTGAAAATTTTAGGTTTTATTTCTTGGATTTGGCATCTGTGTATGCATGTCGTTTGCATAAAGGGAAAGATGAACGATAATAGATGCACACATTTCCTCTCTTTTCAAAAGCAGCTTCAGGTCCGGACACAAATATGTAAAATACAGAACATTTACATTCTTCTGCTTGTGCTATTTGGAATAGTATAGTCCATGCAGACCCTTCTAGCAAACAGATTGATGGATGTTTGTAACATATTGCAGGCAGCTTTCCGATGACCCTTTTCCACTAGTACCTACTCAGCTCCACTCAGTTTTATTCAACTCACCTTGGCTGAGTTTAGGTCCTCTTCCATTAAAAGTAAGGTCGTAACAGCAAGCCATCCCAGAGGAAGGTGACACAAACGGGACACAACAGCGAAGGACATCTTTGCTGGATGACCCTTGTTATCGGTGGCGTTGACCCTTTTTTAAAAGAGGCAACGTTCTCCCGAAGAAGTCGATGACTTATCCGGTGAGATCCCGGCCAATCAGTGACCTGATGTCTGTTGTCAGCTCAACTCAGCTGACTTTGAAGCCTTAATGTGTAGCTGCTAAAACCAAAACTGGAAGATGTTCCAGGTCAGAGCGGAAATGCAGAAAAGTGGTAGTGGGTAGTGGTGGAAAAGGGCCACAAGAGAGGTAACCCGCATGGTTAAAGGCATGGTGGTGGAAGTGTTATGGCTTTAGGCTGATTTTAGCAGCGTCAGACATAATTCAACTGTGAGTTCAGCGTAAGATCCAAACCAGATCAAGTGTTCGAGTGAGCGAACACATCGAAGTTTGGCTCATGTGGGGGAATGGACACTCCAATAAAAAGATCAATACCATGATTTCAGTCTAATTTTATTTTAAAAAATGCATGGATTTGAAACAATCAGTACCTAAATGTATTCATCGGCCTTATCTTTGGTCTTCATTTTTGAGAGGGGATGAAATATCTGTTTACCCAAATATGTCAGGAAAACTGGTCGAACTTCTAACTTTTCATCACAAATGCGGACACATCTATGTTTTAAATTCACATTGTAAGTATAAACTGAACTGTAGTAGCTCTCATTTGTATTGGGAATGAGGAGGGGGACCAATGCAACACTTGTTGGCTATGAGAAGGGACAAAAAAAAAAGATGCTGACTTCCTCTTTGGTGCAAATCTTTGCGGTGGCTTTTTCTTCTGGCTGTGGAACTCCTCTTCCTTCAGTGGCTCTAAAGGCAGCCGGGAGCCGCCCGGCAGGGGGATTCTGCACACACTTGGCATCTTAAAAATTTAATGAGACTTTCACTTCACACTTCATCCTGCTCTCTTTATAGCGATGGAGATTCTGCTTACTGATATCCTGACAGGCCTAAATGGGAAAACCTCGGAGATAAACAAATGTGGCAATGGATGCTTAGCCGACAAGCCGCGTGATTCAGGTGTCCTGAGGAGAGCCGGTGGGGGAGCAATCTCGCTGCACTGAGCGCCTCCTGAAAAGCTTTGCTCATAGCGCGACACACGGCTTAGAGAGCCAAGGAAAAAGGCGCAATGCTCTTACGTAACCAGACAGGTCAATTCTCAACAAAACTTTCTTTCCTTCTGTCTCTATTGTTTCTGTTATTTCAGCAGGAGCTCTCCTCTCCAGTCAGAGTCAGACTGCAAAATTCCTTCCAACTTAATCTGTTCAGATTATATACCTCAGCCTCCCCCCCCCCCCATTGGAGCAGCAGAGCCCGGGATGCAGGACTCATTACCAGGAGGGATCTAGCTTTTTTCTTTGAACTGTGAGAGGGAGTTAAAATATTCAACATGCGCTTCTCCATCCTGGTCCTGCACCATCCTGACCCCCAATGTCCCGGAATGAAAGTTAGGCGGGGGTGCTGATGATAAACACATTAAGGAAAAACAAAAAAGCTGATCTGGTGCTACGGCTGGAAAATGAATATTGGAGAAACTCATTTCATTGTTAATATGAGAAAAAATTGCTTAAGGGATGTCTTTTATATGAAACTGTTCTGTATCCTGGTTCGGTGGTGTTTATTGCAGAGCTGGGAAGAGTTATGGCACATATTGCTGGATAAAGAAGCAACGCAATTTGTCATTTGTCCGGAAGGAAGCGCGGGTGTCGGCTAGTTTGACGACTAGTCCGTTGGACAATTAGCAAGCTAGTTTGCCTGTCAGTAAATCGTTCAACTATCTAGACAACCAGTCATTAACTCAGACAGCCAACTAACTAACTGGCCATGCACCTTCGACCCAGCAAGCCCAGAGGAGAGGGCAGGGGAGAGTATTGAGCAAAGTGGGGAGAAAGGGAAAAGGAGAGCATAAAATCTATAAACTACAGTCGAAAAGTCCAATGCCTGTCTTAGGGTATCTTTTGCTATCTGTGGATGTCTTTATTAGGAGGGAGACCTCAGTTAGAGATGAAATTGCAGACAGGGAAATTAACAATGGCCGTTATTATTGATGCCGTTTTTTAAAAAGCGCGTTTGTGGTCCATCACAGCTCCTTCTGGATCCATCCACAATAATGTAGCCACACAATCCGGTAGGCCTCCCCCCCCCCCCAGGCAGTCCCAGCACATCAACAGTCACCGCTATTATTGACAGCCTTGCATCAATTTCCCAGGACCTCTTATCATGTTTGACACACAACCTTTCTGAACTGTCAGATCAGAGTAATATTTTGGCCTTTTATGTGGATCGATGGGCCGGTTTGGGGGCGCAGAGGGCAGGAAAGAGGCGGAGCGCGCTAAAGGTCAGCTGTTGCGCTCAATCATTTGAAGATTCTTAATGAAGGGTGTGTGGCAGACACACCTGCTGGTTTCATTATCAGGCTGCATAAAGAGGTGATGTTGATTAAGGGTCGCCTGGCCTTAAGCGAAGCCCCACGGAGGGAGCTGACAGACAACAGGATCCAGGAAGGTGTCCTAAAAAGGAAAGGGTTCCCTTTGAAAAGCAGCTGTGAGGAGTAGTTTCAAGGATGAAGGCACAAAGGGAGAAAAGCCGAGGTGAAAATTGAAATTATATGTCAGAAACCAGGCTCCCTGCCATTCATCTGCCTATTTGCTCACTCATAAGGGGAAATATACATTCAAATCCAAATGCACATAATGATGTCTCATGAAACGTTGGTGTACTAATGTTCTGATGTCCCATGTCCAGGCTTCCTCACTGATTTTTGCTCTGTTTGCTTGCTTGTTTTCGCTCCCCTTAGGGTGCTTCCTCCAGCTTGGTGGTCAAGTTTGCCGACACAGACAAGGAGCGCACCATCAGACGCATGCAGCAGATGGTGGGGCAGTTTGGCATCTTTAATCCAGCCATCGCCCTTCCCTTCAGCACCTACAGCTCTTACGCACATGCGGTGAGTTGGAAAAAGCGTGTCTCCGGCCCCCAGAGAAATTTATGTACATCAGATGGATTATTGCCCGCCGCGCAGTGGACACATTTGTGAAATGAATTTGAGAAGTGCTATGAAACTCAGCGTTTTTTGATATTGTCGTTCTCGGACAATAAAACTGTTAGGTCAAGGTGTGCCGGTCTTTAAAGCAGCTGTTAAATAATGCAATATACGTCCCGTCATCGCTGTGTCAAATGACTACTTGTGTGTGACATTTTCTGCTCAACGTGTCGAACCCGTGGAGATTTAGGAGCCAGCTCTACAGTTCCTCTGTCTGTGTCACCGCATTCCGGAGAGCTCTCAGCAGAAATGAAAATCCACCGTAGACTGCTTAACCAGCAGAGATAATATCTAATAACTCTGAAACATAAGGAGACGTTCAGCTGCGAGAGAGAGGGATATTTTCTCTGTCAGTCAGAAAAAAGGAAAACAAACCTAAGGACGGGTTGCGTAATCCTGATAAGGCCATCCGCTTCAATAGTACAGGTCATATTGTTTAGACAAAAAAAGGATATATTTTCCTCAGGCTTGACTCAAAGGACCCAGAAAAAAAACAGTCTAGTAAACAGATTTATGCACATACGCACATATATATCCATATAAAAAATATATATATCTTTCAAGGCAAATGTTTCTTGAAATGACAGAAAAGCTCCTGTAAGATTGAGTGTTGCATTGAATATTTACTGAACTATCTCCGACCCTATCGTCACACCAGTCCTACTTTTACTGGTTTGACACCTAAAAAAAGGATTTTACTGGTTTAGTTTGGTGGAGCTAAATCCTGTTTTTGCCCACCTCTCCGAAGCTGTGGGTCACTGCCGCTGGGCTCACAGACAGTATTTTCTAGACTGAAGTACCCTTCACAACCCTCGGCCATTGATTACTTTCAGTGGTGTTTTAATGATTTAAAGCGACAAACAAATTAAGCTAAAACCTTTCACCGGGCCGTATATTTTCCGCTCAGATCCATCTGATACGAAAAACCTGTAAAATATGACACATATTGACCCGGTAGATTTGCTGATGTTTGCTCTTTGATGCCGAGTCTGTCGTTTGTGTTTGTGCTGGGATCAGTGTGGGGCTCATCACCGTGTTTTTCACCAGGTAACAGAACTCCGTGCACATTTTGGACGAACGGTCCACCCTCTCGGAGAGGTTTTGCCTTTTTTCTAACTCGTTCTAATGCGGGATATGTTTGAGAACACACAGAAAAAAAATCCCATTCCTTTGGCCTTTGACGTGGCAGATATAGTCGTAGCCGAAAGTGAACCTGACACACTATTGTCACAACCCCCAGCCCCTCTCTTTCCCAGTTCCGGGCGGGTTTTTGGCTACTCTCAGCACGTAGACACATTTAGTTGGCTTGTACCCTCCAACCCCTTCATCAGCTCCCCTCTGCCCTCCCACCTCCGCTCGCCCAGCCCCTCAGGGCATGGCACCATACACACACAGCAGACCCTTGGCTCTTTGATCAGTTCAGACAGCTCGTGCAGCCCGTCTCACCATACTCCCCCCCCCTCACCCTCAATCACACTGCCTCATACCCTCCCTCCCTCCCACTGTCCCTCCCTATGGGCTCATGAGATGCTACGGGGGCCACAGCTGACTCAGAATATTCCACAGGCAACTTATCTGCATATAGAAACTTCTTCCCTGCTGAGGCAGAGCACACACACACACACACACACACCCCCCCCTCACAGCGGACACTACCATATGCATGCACATGCACACCATCTACTTGAAGGAAACTAAAATGACTTTACAAAGAGCCTTCCATCCAGAGCTGAGATAAAAAGCCTCTGTCACAACACACGGCATAAATACACATAATGCATCTGCCCGGAATTTATTTTCTGTGGGGGGGTGGGAGAAACACAAATTCATCGCCTCCTGTATTAATTTGAATGTAGAAGTTCCTTTTTTTTTTTTGCCCGTTTTCTAAATGGCAGGATTAATTGTTGATGTTGGCCAGGTCTTGGGGGCTTATTCATTTCCCTCATTTTCATATCACAGCCATGGGACCTACTGTGAAATGTGCAAATTGACCATCCCGGAGTAATTGCGAGGCCATCTCCGGCGCTCTCTCCAGTAAAACTCCCACCTTCATTACCATTCATGAAATGCAGCCCTTTCCCGGGAAATGTGGAGAAATGCAAATGTTTCTGGGGTGGTGGAGGCAGTGGTGGTCTGCGGGGAGACCATTGTGCCCCGCTCAGGTTGGCCATGACTTTTATTTACTGTGGCAGAGACCCGTGTCGGCTCATACAGACGCACACCGGCGTGCACACACTCACTCACCCAGCGCTATTTCTCCTCCTCTCCTCCTCCGCTCTCTCATATGTACTTATAATAACACAAAGAGCAGGATCGCGCTATGAAATTGAGTTCTGGCGAAAGTAACAAGGGCACGAGGGGGGGGAACTTTAGCATTTGAGAGAATCTATTACCATTAAATCTGAAGTACAAATTGCACACGTGTATATTTTAGACGGGCAGATTACGAAGCATGAATGATGCTCGCGAAGGTGAGACCGTCCTTGTGTTTGCAGAATGAATCGCAGAGCGATAAACGTGAATATAACGAACACGCCAAAAAACAAAGAAAGTTCCAGCAGAAACTCAGCAGGACTCAGAGAGCTCGGCCTTGGAGATAAGCTCACCTCAACTTCCGACTATGTAATGAGTACACAAAGAAGCAGAGACAGATTATCTGTAAAGTCTGCTCTATCACAGCTCAATTAAGACCTTTTTAATGACTATAAACTGTTGTTTTCCTATACGGATAGAGGTGGAAAGGGAGGTTCCAGCTTGGTCCAGCCTGTGTGTCGGTGTACCCAGACTAAGCGGCTGCTGGCCGCATGCGCACGGCACCCAGACTTGATTTCACTGCAACCACCGGGAGTGTGCCGGAGTGATACGATGAATGTTTCATTTCTGCAAGATAAACGGCGCACACTCCCCCAAGACGCCAAACCTGCAGTGACAGAAAAAGGACTTTATCTCCAAAGACACACTGCATGCTCGCCTACTCTCCATATACACCGGCCAAGAGAAGACGAGGGGGCAAAGTATAGGATGCAGACACGTGGGGAGGTGGTATATATAGCTATAACCAGTGAATACAGTAAATGGTGAATTCAAAGAGCTAGCTCTCCAGTACAGCAGTGGATGGGATTATAGAGTTGAGCTGACAGCCAGTAAATTGGATTTTAGTCAAACCAGGAGAGGGAGGGGCCCTGAACACAAATTGGAGGGGTACAACATATGCCAAAAAAAATGAGAAATGGGCCGTTTTTATGAGAGACACAGACACTGGTGTGCTCTGACAGGACACAACCTATTTGGAAAAGGTGATTTCATAAAACACAAGCCAGGCAGTGAGATTCCAGTTTTAGAATGACAGGAGCTCAGATACGAATTGCTCAATTTCAGTGATAAAACCAGCTTTCCTTACTTTTTTTCTGTTTTGCTTTCAAGAAATTTTTTTTTTTACACAGATGCCACTTTTTTCCTCTAATTTCTTAAGGTCGGTCTCCTGATGAAGGGCATTATTTTAGCTCATTTTGTGGGAGTTTCAGCTGGAAGTGCAACTCTCTGGCTCAGTGTGGCTCTGGTCTCCAAAAGACCTGAGGAAGAGGAGGAGGAATGGCTTAACTCGGTGCTAACCGCGGGTGTATCAGGGTGGATGAGAGGGAGGATGATGACAGTAAGCTCACATTAGGAAACATCTCCCCCTGTCGGAGGGATCCGCACTCAAAGCCAGCCTTTGCCACACAGCAGACATGAGGAATGATGGCGACAAATTACAGCATCATTTGGCTGTACTGTAAACCTCCCACACACACACACACACACATACACAGCAGCAGCATGTGTGTGTGTGTGTGTAACCTGATTTCGCCGTGTAACGCTGGTGAGGACCAGCTTTTGACAGCCCCTGCATGCGCCTCGACACAAGCGCTCATGCACACACACTGCAAAGTGCATCGGAAATGAAAAAAAAAAAAAAAAAATCCTATTAAAATCTGTCTGTGGAAATGCAGCCTGCTAGCATGGTGGTAACAAATGTGGCCCTTCAGGACTATTCCCGAGTCTTTTAGTTCACCTCATTGAGCTGCTGTCTCCTTCTCTCTGTCATTTTTCAAGATTTTCCACCCTCTCTGCCCCTCTGCCTCTCCCCCTCTTTCGTCATTGGTCGGCCGGACTGCGAGAGGTCACATGTCATTGTGCTAAAAGTCAGCAAGTCACAGAGCGGCGCAACAGAGATAATTGCCATGTGATAAAGAGGTGATTGCCTGCAAGCACCAGGGGAGAATAATGCCATCAGGTTGCAATAAAAAAGCAGATGTCTGACACTAAATGAATGCAGCCGAAGCACGGGAAGCCGCCTTTCCTCCCTTTCATCTCACGCACTCCTCTTTTTGTTCCGCTTGCTTCTGTCTGCCTGCTCTTCAGTGTTCCACCAGGAAAGAAAGAGGCGGCGAGGAAAGGCTGGTGTCTGTAATGATGATGACTCAGTTGTGCTCATTCTTCATCAGAGACATTTGCTATCTGCTGTGCGGCGCATAAATAAAGGAAGACAGGACTTTTGAATAGAAAAGCATTTGGACTTTTTGAAAGATGAGAAATAATGATACGAAAAGTTAAATGGAGTGACTTTGATTCTGTCAACATTATCACTGTTTTTTACTCTTGGCATGTATTTTTCTTTTTCTTTTTTCTTTTTTCTTTATCCCATTCAGTGCATCAGCCACTGCATTTAAATATGATTACATGCTTGGATCTCCTATTTGCTACTTTTTGATGTGGAGCACCAACTAATGCCAGAGTTTTTATCCATGACGACCTGACAGATAGCATTAGAGATTGGATTTTCGGTCGAGAGGAACACATTCTGGACAAGCTACTATTTAGCCCCTCTTGGTTATTACACCATCCAGGCCTGCAGTTTATATGAGGTCACAATGGCCAACCTCATTAGAGCCAGCCTAAAGTCTCCAGTCCTCTGAAAAACACACCGCCTGAGAAAGTATCCAAACATTAATGGTTGTGACAGTGTATTTATTCTGAATACCAGCGCAGTCTGAAGTCAAACTCTGTTCAGATCCAGACCAGTCGCATCATTCCCGGAGCTTTAGAGCCCCGTTCCTCTTTATTTGGATCTGTGCTGTTGCTTTTGTCACATTTCTTTCTCTGGTTCTGTCTTCTTCTTTTCTTTTCTTTTTTAGCAATGCCAGCTTAAAGGCTCAATTCATCTTGTTTTGAAAGAAATGGATGATCCCCATTTGTCACGTTGATAAAAATTATGCAAATGACAAAAAGGTGTTAATAGCTAGCCGTGGCGAGGCACGCGGCTAATGGATGACATGCCAGCTACTGGGCACTCTGCAGCAGGACGGTCACTTTCAGGTTAGCTGACAGGGCCACAGAGGGAAAATAATTGGCTTTTTCCCGTCGCCGCGTCCCCATGCAAACACAAGCAGAGTGCAGTCCTATACGTCCGCAGCCTCACATCGTAGTCATTAGCATCAGCGCCGGTGGCAGAGGAGTTTGATTTCTGCCTATACGAGTCAGTCTCGGGCCACGGCCATCAGCAGCTCCCCTGACACACACCAGCTATGCAGTATTAAACAGATGCAGAGACGAGGGCAAGAGGTTGGCCCCCGCTCTGTTTGTATTCCTGCACCACACAGGTCTGCATGCCTGATGGGCAGCTACACAGCCTGCAAAAAGATTATCGATTCCCTAGATAAACCCACTGGTTCACAAGCTGCAAAAGCCATTGTACAATGATGGATTTTTCTTCCGAATTAGGCATTCAGAGGGTGGTTTTGCACCGGGAGGATTTAAGAAGAGTGTGGAAGCTCTAACAGTCTTGATCACTCTTCATGCGTGTTGTGTTCATGTGTGTGCACGTGTGTGTGTGGGGATCTTTACGTGCAAATGCGGCTCAAGGCGGTGTGGCATTTGAGCTTGTCCTCTGCATATGAATACACACACTCCACGATGGAAATAGTTCAGCTCGCACTTCTCACTTTGTGCTAAATACAAATGCAGAGTGAAAGAAGGCTATTGATTTGATCTCTTTGTCGGATTGTCCAGCAGGTGAAAATTGACTGCCATTGACTAAACATGCTTTTTGACTAACATGGTCTTGAATTCCAGATGCTCGCTTTGACAACATTACTTGAACAATTCGGGGACTCAAATTCCAAGGACCATAAAAGAAAGTAGTCATTCAATGATGGCTATCCTGAATGCATTGTCCTTAAAAAGAAAATATCCTTTTTTGTAAGATGCCAGCTTACTGAGAAGCCAAGATGGTGTCCTGTTTGATTATGAAGCACAGAAAAAATGTTTAGCGCTCGGTTAATGTCGGCCTGCAAGCAGCAATCATCGCAAACACATCAGAAATATCAGCGAGGAGCTGAGGGAAAAAAAAAGGGACGAGGGGTGGGGAGCAGGAAAAATGGCATTTCCATACAGCCACACAAAGTACTGTGAAGTTTGACAATGGTGGGGAAAAAGCCGCGTGACTCTGCAAACTTTGCCGGTACCCAGAGCACGGAGATAATGTGCACATGTCAATGCCTTGATTTGTATGAGCCCAACAGACAGCTATTAAATCGTTTTCTGCAGCTGGTGACAGGCTTCCAGCTGGGAGGAGAGACAGATTCACTAAACATAGGTTGACAGGCTTCTTTTTTCTTCTCCTTCTTTTATTCCGCTCTACTTTCTCTGCACTTCCCGTGCACTCCCCATCCATCAACCTCCACATACCTTCCTCCCGCTGCCCTACCCTTGCCACGTTTATGCCTTGCTCCCCATTTTCTGTCTGTTCTCCGACTCCGCTACCTCTCTCGCCGCCATCTGTCCTCCCCTCACCTCTCCCGTCTCCCCCCCCCTCTCTCGCACATCCCGTCCGACCATCCTCTCCTCCACCCCATCTCTCCGTGTCCCTCTTCTTTAGCTCATGCAGCAGCAAGCGGCCATCATGGCAGCGAGCCACGGAGGTTACCTGACGCCCAGCGTGGCGTTCCCCACCACGCAGATCCACCAGATGGGGGCGCTCAACATCAACAGCCTCCCACCCACCCCCATGACCCCGGTGTCGGGTGAGTTTCATCAAACCCTGGGTGAGCTCTCAGTTTCATTCCTCTCCTCTTGCGTGTTTTTTTTGCGGAAGGCTGAGCTTGCGTTGAATGTTGTCGTGCAAGTCGTTTCCCGTTTCTGTGTGCAAAGAAAGACTCAAATCCAGAGCTTTCAGCATGGCCAAAAGAAAGAGCGCCTACTTTTACGATTCCTCTGGAGAGCAGCGGGATGTACAGCGGGATCTGCATGTTTATGGCGTTTGCAAATGCTGAAAATATTTGGGATTACCGGGCAAGGAACATCAGCAACTAAGTTTACAGATAAGAACATTTCCCCGTAGTGTTTTTTGACCTTGTGCTTTGAAACTCTCGTGCATGATCTGCATGCATTTGTTTTCCATACCAAACAGCCCCCATGCAGACACATTACAGAGAACTGCCACGATAGAGAGGAGGCAAGGACTTTGAAACACCTACCCATTGCATAAGCTTTGCTTATTCAGCACTGTCTCCTCTTCCTTTAGACAGAAGGAACTTGAAGATTCTTTTCCTTTACAAAAGCATAAGCCTAAATAAATTATACAGTATCTAAGTCTTTGTTGTGTACTGCTCACCTCCCCTGTCAGCTCTGCAGCATTCGGCTTCTAAGTCGATGTCTTTGGTAACTTTTACCGAATTAATGCAATAGACGCCATCACCAGAGCAACGAGACCTCTTTAAAATGTTCTTTACGGTGATCATTTCAATCTGTTTCTAGAAATCTGCTGCAGTTTATCGCATTCTCGTGGAGCTGCAGTTTCTGGAGAGAAAGGATTGTCTCTCCGACTGTCTTTGTGTTCAAATCCAGCTTGTTTTTTTTTTCTAGCATAACACCCAATATTCAGCTAAATCAAAACAGAGGAATTGTGCGGCGCTGGTGCAGAGGACGGTGTAGCAGCACACATCGAATCCTTCATCCTCTCCAGCATGTCTCCCCCTCACGCCCGGCAAACCAGCGAACGCAACACAAGAACGTTGCCAGTGGACACGCGGGCCGTAGACATACGTGATATCATTCTCACCACGGGGCGATACATCATGAGAAGAGAGCCATTTGTCAAATGTTCATCGTGATGTTTCCAGTGCAAAGCGTGCACTTTTGGGCCGGCGTAATCAATCTGAGACACTGATTAAAAGCAGTTTCGGTCTTTGCTGAGAAGCTCCTATTTTGACAGCCGTAGCGCTGACAGTATTGCAATTCAGACCTTTGTGTTCAGCAGCCATACCTGTATTTTGCAACACAATGGTGCTGATTGAAGATCGCGCCACTGTCTTGCATGGAGCTCCAGCTTTGTGCGGACGCATGTGGGTGAGGCTGGCTGTTTGTGAGAGAGGCTTTGTCCCCCTGTCAGATTGTATTGTTTATGTGTTTTTTGCAGATAAAATACAAAATCAGTGCCCTGCTCCAAATTAAACATTGCTGATTTTGCTTTTGTTGTCCATGAAAAGTAAAGTAACTACTTATAAAGAGAGAGATTTAAGTTCTTATCAGCTGCTACTGATGTAGCTTACTTATTTATTATAATTATGTTTCAAATTAATAGATTAAGAGAGAGCTTGTAAATGAAGTATGAAGTGGTGAGATTGATATAATTTTCCTCCAGACTGAATGTAATTAATCGAGTCCTTTGGGAAGAATTGATCATGAAGTTTTGGGGACTGGAATGAATATGAAATCTGTCATTTTGAGTTTCTCTCATTCATTACTTTTGAGAGCTGCAGGAGTGGTGTCGGGCTGCTTCAGTTATTCTCTCTCTCCTTTTTCACACTTGCGACCATGACTTATTTAGAGTTCATGGAAGGCGTGCATAATGTTACTGGCAAGGCTGCCTACGTAAGTAGGCCAAGAGATTGTGGCACTGCTGAGACACTGTAGGATGTCTGCCACGACGTCGGTGGAATAATTCATTGTAATGTCTGAATCTTGGAGTGCATCTCTGTTCAGTCGCATTTATCCCTTCATTTGTCTCATCGTTGGAATTAGAGTTAGAAATTCTGCAGAAGTTGGAGGTTAATTAAAGTCCCCTTTGCTTCTGTGTATGATCGGAGACACTAAAGCCTGTCTTGAATAGACACAAAGCTCCACATTAACATAAAACCTCAATGATTGTTGAATAGGTGGAGAAGCTTTCTGATCTTGGGGCGAATGCGTGATTGTTAATCTTTACTCAAATGATCGGGGTAAACTCTGAAACAAGAAGAATGTCGTTTGACAGCAGGCCGGAGGACAAAGAGGCTCAGAGGTTAAGGGTGTTACTCTGAAAACAATGAGGCTTCCATTTGATCAACAGATGCAAAGCATTTAAGCTTGATGGTGCATAAGCCCTTTGCCAGATGGTTCAGCTGATTAGAGCGTGTATCCTTACAATGATGCATGATGATGCTTTTTGGAAATAATGTTCACCAGGTGCTGCTCCCCGAGTGCAGCAGAAGAAACAAAAAGTTAAACAAAACAAGGGGAAAGCTGCAGAAACAGGATGAGGGAGAGGGAGGGCGAGGAGGAGCGGGGAACGGGTCCCGCTGGGTATACGTGGTGAGGAACACGCAGAGTCAAGGATGCTTTATTTGGATGTGAAAAGTGTGTAATCAAAGTGGCTCTAATGTTCTATTGCGCGGTGCTGTTCCACAGTGAAGACGTACACGCACGAGTGCATATTACACAAAATGCACGGCAGATGCTGCACAGCCAGAGACAAGGCGCTCACAGTGGGGCTGGATGTGCCTCCCCATCCCTGCTGGATTCAAACGCCGTTACCCCACTGGTGCAGAACACTTCCACCGCGACAAACACCAGGAAACTAATGAACTGTTCGACACCGCCATCTTCCTTTTTGTTACCTGTCCTCCATCCATCACGGCCGCGTTTTTATTGAGATGCGTCATTTTTGAGGAGTGCCTTAAAACAGGCAAGCGCAAAGCTTCGGTTGATTTTTTTAGCGCGGTGTCAAACGGCACGTTTTGAATCCCGGAGATGGGCCCCTGGAGTCGGCCATCAAAGACTGATGAAACATGCAGGCAACTTCAGCTCCTCTGCGTTCCACACGAGGTGACCCTCAGCTCTCAGACCGTAAAGCCCTGTCTTTCTTTAAAGGTGTAAAGTCAAGCGGTCCGTTTTGAGAAATGCATTCAAACGAACTAAAACGTTCAAGTGTGGAGAAACAACAGCTTCCAGGTTAAATTAACTCATTGACTGCCAGCCATTTTCAGAACAGAGTCCCATACTGCCAGAGTAGAATAGTTTGTGCTATGACTATGTAAACACCGAACACACCAAAAGAAAGAGTAGACTCTCTTCTTTCATCAGGAAAAAAATTTTGTTTCTACCTTATTCCGTTCTTCCTCGACTTGCGTCTCACCGGCGCCATTTCTCGCATAGCGAAGCATTACGTTTTTCTTATTTGCCTACAGTCTATTCTAATCTCCCATCAAAAGTGGCACTGCCACCTAGAGGCTCAATGTGTTAGTACATGCTCTGTCTAGAAGCCTGATATTTACGGAAAAACTTTAGCAGATCGTCCCCCAAGCCACTCGCGTTGAAAAACATAAAAGACGTCTATAGACGTCTTTGCCAGTCAACGGTTGTATTTGAATTGACGTCTATAGACGTCTTTGGCAGAAAATGAGTTAAGAAGTCCTGCCCTGTTTGCACACACGTGCTTATCTCAAAACGCCAGTCCTAAATGTGTGCGGCTTCAGGATATGACGAGGAAAAAAGCACCTGCAGGGGCAGCGATTCGGCAGTTTACAGGGTATGATTTCACCCTCTCTGTCAGTCAGGCCGAGGTCAGTCGATGAAACCTGAAATGCAGCAGTTGCCGGGACTCCGCAGCGGTCTGGGGACGTGTAAGTCAGACGGAGCCACTCTAAACAAACCGCTGCTCTCCTTGCCATGCTTTCTGCTTTGCCTGGAGCCACCAGGTCCAGGTGACACAGGGAAACTGAGGGGGAGCCCTCAGCAAGCCTCGAACACGGAGCACACAGTTCAGCGTTCGGCCTAGCTGCTAGCATTTTTTACGCTTCGGCAGCTCCAAGAGACTTCAACCCTGTTGACACATCCTGTTCCAACAAAACATCCGTTATGTCATTAATGAATGCATGCAGACAGTAGTTTCAGTATTTCTAAATTATTTAACAGAAATAAGAGAGACTCCCCTCTGCCTCGATGCATTGGGCATTTTTTTGGGATTGGGCAAAACTGGCCGCTAGTCCTCAGATACAAATGACAGCAAAGAAGGCGAGTGTTGAAAATGCTACACAGATGATTGCTCAATCCAGTTTCAAATAGTTTTTTATTTCTCCCATCCGCTCAAGAGTATATTACAAAGATAAATTTGGATGAAGATTGTCCCCCTGGGGGTGCTTCTGAGCCTGGAAGGGACGTGGTTTAGTTTGGAAATACACCAGGCAAAGTGAGCGGATTTTGACATGTTAGAGGGATTATTTGAGTTTTTATGGCTTTGCTGTAGGTATTGTTAAGCCCACTAAAAAGCTCTTTCACACTACCTGATCACCGCGTGAGCTCTTTACCCTCCGATGCTCGTCGGGCACAGAGGCAGACGGCCGACTTGAATCTGAGTTTGTGACAGATCTAAATCCACACGTGTGTGCGGAGCTTCCCGGGACGCCGGCTCGCTATTTAACCGCACAGTTCTGCCTCCTCCGTTCCGTCGTTTGGAAGCGCCACACTGTTGCTTTGCTTTCGTTTGCTCGGAAAAACGCCGCGCAACCGCTGTGTGAAAAATACCAAAGACGCAGCAGTCGTGAGCCTCGCCCACCAACGCTCAGCTTTACCTGTTTAGCAGTCACTTTCCTCACAGTTGTGTTTGTGGGGTTTTATAGTTTCCACTTAAGGAGCAGAACTCTCAGCAGAAACTAGATGTCTGCGAGTTCATTTTTTTTTCACAGAAGCACAGCAAACTTTTTAGCTAGGTTCTTACTTCATGCGGCTTTTTTCAGTCTACTTCATCCCGATGATTCCTGATTCACTCCCCCATTAACAGGGTAACAAATGAGTATGATGAAGACAAGTAAAGGTTATCAAAGTAGCTAATATTCCCACTCACAGTAAATTCCCAATATGTAGATTTTAGATGGTCTGCATCCCTGAATTTTGGAAGAAGTGGAGAGAATTAATAACACCCCCGAACAGCTGTGAAGGACAATAATGGCGAGAATATTAAAGCGTAACACGCTACGCCTCCGTCATTAAAAATGTGTCTTCACGTGCATTTAAATATTTACCAGAAAAATGTTTTACGAAGACCGACTGCTAAACACCGAGATGAAAGAAACGTCATGTCACAACTGATTTGCCCTTGAAATATTCATCAGGCGTCTGACGGCCAGTGTTCAAAGTTTATCGCGGCGTGCCAACACGCCTTTGAATAAGCTGTTCTTTCCAAACTCGGATTTATTATTCACACCAGACAGACATTTTCTCCTTGACTCTAAACCATCACATTCTAAAGCAGTTAGATGAAAGCATCTGTTTTGAGTGCTTATTACTTGCTCCGGTAAAAGACGGTCCTTGTGTTGGTAATGACTGCACTCTCCACTATGGATACGGCATTCCTGGATGATTTGAATGCATAATTAGCATAATAAATACTTCTGTCGTGTTTGAAGACTTCTTTTGTGAGGCAATCATCGGCAGGGAGCAAATCAACACTTCCCCCCTCTCGGAAGAACCTGCCGGAATGTGAATGTAATTTTGATTTGATAACATAAATAAATGCATGCGACGTGCACATGTACTTACTGTTTGGTGGTGCAAACTCTTTTTGTGCGGCAATAATGAGGCGCGAATTGATTGAGTTAAGAGCTAGCCGCATAGAATATGTAATCTTCCGTCCCTTAGCTCGGGGACTGGGGAGCAACATGTCATTATTATGGACCAATACACGCCGCGCAGGCTGACAGCCACATGTAGATTCCCATTCTTGTGTGTACATTGTAAACAAGCTATGGATGCAATTTTCCATCTGTATGTCCACTGAGGTATAAAATGAAATTGTCTTGTTTTTCTAGTTGGAGACAGTAGGCATACCTCCTTATCTCAGCTATGGAGAGGCATGTTTTGGCTCTCCTCATGTTGGGTGTTGGGCCATTGGGCCAGCATGGACAAAAGATGATGACTAGGCCCCCGTAAGTGGTTTTTGCGGGCACGGTGTTGTTGTCTTTTTCCAGTAATCATGATATACTGTAATTTTATATAATGTTCAAAGCTCAACTTAAAACGTATTTGTTCAGGATGGCTTTTTGCACGTAAAATCTCTGTATACTGGGTTCTGTCACCAATGTGTTTGTCACTTTGGTCAGCTCCGGTTGTTGTAAAGTGCTATACAAATAAACATTGATTGATTGATTGATTGATAATTTGATTTTCTATCTGTGCCTTCTCTTATTTTGCGGGTTATTCTTTTGATGATTACCTGCTGTGGCTGTTTGCACATGCTAGCCCAAATGGACCGCTGACCCCGTAACTTACGTAATTGCACGCCGCCCGTCCACACCGCCACCTACCACACTCACGCCCACGCTCGGAGCCGCACGTGCACGGGCGTGGGCTCCTACGGCGCCGCTAAGCTTTGGAAAATGAATTTGCCTGATGATGGAGAGGGTGCATTATGTGCCGGTACAGTGGAGTGCGTGTGGCCCGGGCAGACTAGCTGCCTCCAGCCCCGCGGAGCAGTCTCTGGGGCTCTGGTAGGAGAACGGGCTGAAGCAGCAGCCTAATTCATCACAGTTCCAACAGGAAACAAGCAATCGTGGGGAGGCTTCTCCGAAAAAGAAAGAAAAAAAAAGAAGATAATTGCGCAAAAGACACAACTCTTCCCTCAATTCCCCTGATCACTGCGAGTTGTCTACATGACTGTCAGACTCCTTGTGGCTTAAATGCTGAGACAGGGGAGTAGAAATAGAAAGGGGGGAAAGAAAATGAGAGAAAAAGTGGTATCGTGGGGAGCGAATAACAAAAGCGAGCCCACATGTTTTTTTCTGGCGTGAGTTTGGAGCGTGTGATGTACAGCTTATTTACAGTCCCATCTCGGCGTTTGATTTGTGTACACTGGATGTGATTGTTTAGCCTCCCCGAACCCCGGCGCACAGCGGGGTCCTTATTGAGGTACCAGATTGCGGGGATATGGCATGCTGAAGGGTTTCCGTGACAACGTGGACTGTCTGTCCAATCAGGGGGAGGGCTTCCAGATTGAGAGGAGGTTCTCTGGGGAGCCGTACTCGAGCGGGCGCGGATGATTTGCCACAGAGAAGCCCCCTTTGAGAGGCCATCACAGAGTGAGATCCGGCTCAGAATGGGTACTCTGACTTCTGTGGAATAATTGGAAACACTTTCTAACACAGGGTTCTTTTAAAATGCATTGAATGACAGGGAACAGGGAGCATCCAATTTTGATTCCACTCATGAACCACTCCGCAGCTGCCTGTCAGGCATGTACCATATATGTTACGACCCACCCATTTGTCAAACTGCCAACTGTTGTTCCCCCATCTTTATTTTTTTTTCTTTCTATGATGTATAAAGGTAAGAGGCATCTTTGTGTATATTCTCCCTGCTCACTCAAGCAAATCTCCCCCTGTAATCTGTTTCTATCTCGACCAGATCTCTCGTTTTTTTTTTTTTTTTCTTTTTTTTTTTTCTCAGAAGTTGCATAGTGGTTTCATCATCTTGAGCAATAGGAGCCAGCAGGGTATCGCACAAACACAGCAGACAGGCTCATTTTTCACAGGTTGACTTCCCGGCTATTCCACAGGATGTGTCACGACAAACGGTGGATGTGTGACAGCCTCGCGTGGCGCCCGTGTCCTTGCATTAGAGAGAGGATACAGCCCGTGCGGTCACGGGTTTTGTGTCTTATGCGCGCGCGCGTGTGTGTGCGTGTGTGTGTCTGTGTCTTAATGCATTAAAACGGCTTCGTAGAGTCACGAAATCCACTGACGGCGGGCTTCTTTTTTTTCCCCCACCAGCAGGCCTCAGTTCTCCACCCGCCAACATCACCACCTCGGCAGTGCCCAGCCTCGTCACGCCCATCGTCAACGGCTTCACCGGCATCCCCCATCAGCCCAACGGGCACCCGGCCGTGGAGGCCGTCTACACCAACGGCCTGCCGCCCTACTCCACCCAGAGCCCCACGGCCGCCGACACCCTCCAGCAAGCCTTCACCGGCGTGCAGCAATACACAGGTGAGATAACGCACCTGGGAGATAATCACAGCGGGCTATTTAGTTCAGATAACGAAAAACAGGGATCAGAGAGATTTTTCCGTTCGAAAAAAAGGACTGACCCTAAGCGTCTTCGACTCTGTTCTCTGGGATTTGCATGTTGTCCAGGCCTCGCTAAGCACTGTGACTTTCAGCAGTAACTCAGCTATACAGGTAGCTAAACACTTTCCCATTCGTCCACCAAGAAGCACTGCATTTGGTTCTTTAGCAGGGTTTGATGAGAATCGTGTGAAACTGTAACACACAAAGGTACAGAAAATGAATGCCGGCTAGGCTAACACATTGGGCTAACACAAGTAATAACGTCTATCTTCACATAAAACATGTCAACGGGTTATGAATTATGATTGACATCACAGGAAATTAGAACAGTACTTACAGACGATGCCGTTTTGCGCTTAGATTAAAGAAAACACAACAAAAAGGTGCTTCTTTCAGAGCCGATGGATCGACAGGCTTTCTTCGTTTCGAGTTGTAAATAATAAAAGTGACCACAAGATGGCGTTTAGTGAAATAGCAACACACACAATTCTAACATTTGCCACTAGGTGGCCGCAGTGGATGAACTTAACATTGAATAACTTTTAAGTTAAACAGGTTTCATTGCACATGTGTTTCCGCAGCGATCTACCCGGCCACCACGCTGACACCCATCGGCCAAACACTGCCCCAGCCGCCCCAGGTCATCCAGCAGCAGCAGCAGAGAGAAGGTGAGGGTGAGAGAACATTATTACTTTTTGCCCTTCACACGTCTCACCCGTCTAAATATATAAAAGGGGAGATGAGCAAACACGTATCACCCACATAAAAACCTGAGCTTTGCACTCATCTCGTTCAGTGAAACGGGGAAAATAGCCGGGCGCTGACTCTTTACACATCAGACTTTTCAAGTCAATTTCAATCATGCGATTTTGGGACACCATTTTATACAGAATTGATTTTTAATTTCAAACGGTTTCATCTTGTGCAAAGGAGTACGGATTTTAGCTCCATTTTGTGTAAAAATAAAAAAGGCAGTAAGGAGTTGAAGTGTGTCTCAGCCTCTGGAAGTTTTATGTTTAAAAACTCTATATATTATTACTCAGCACTGTTTTAAGAAGGTTCAAACAAATGGCAGAAGTAGACGCTTATTCTATTGCAACCATACCGAATTAGTTTTTTTCCTGTTTTCATTAGAATGAGGGCTCCGCATACATCATTTGCAGACAGAAGTTGGAATTCATAATTACCAAGCTCCCTTCATTATCATTTGATTAATGTATGAACCACTATACTGAAATGGCATTTTCTAAAAGCGATCACATTCCACTGTACAGTATTTTGAACTGTAAGACAAGCATACACAGCAGTGCAGGCATGTTTAGCTCCTATTGCTTTTTTTTTTCTCATTCAAATTTTGCCCTGACTTTGGTCTAACGGTGCAGCGTGCATCAGTTATCAGAATCAGAATCAGAAATACTTTAATAATCCCAGAGGGAAATTGTTTAAAGAGGGAAATTAGTTTCTGAATCTCAGGCTTGTTCAACATGTGTTTTCTGCATGTTGGTATCCAAAGTGCTTTCACAGGCCGGTCTTTACTAAAGGCAGAATTAGCCGGATGCTCTATTCAAATCAATCTACAGACTATAAAATTTAAACTAACTTCAGCAACGCAGTGGCTAACTTGCATCCCAGTGCTTCTTCAGCAGTGTTAAAACATAATCAATACAGCAGCCTGCAGAGATACGGAGGAGGCAACCTTAGCAACTGTGTAAAAATGGTTAGAAAAAGCTATTTTCTAATTTATAAATCCATTCTAAATTCTAAATGAGCAGGGCTAGTCTTATGTGATTCGATTTCCCCACATACCTTCAGTAAAGTAAAAGTAAATAGAGTGGAAAGGTGGAAAAAACAGTATTTCCGAATGCAGATCACATCTCGTCTCCAGATAAAGTCCAAATAAATAATTGGGAAGTAGACACACGGCCAAGTTAATACAAGCACATTATAGTTTTAGGTTTTATGTCTCTGCCATGAATAGGAATTAAAGCTCAAACTGTCAGTTTGGCAATTCATGTGCATGCCAGGATCAATCAGTGCTCCCGATGCTTCAGTGATAAAGAAGCATTATGCAGTTTTCCATAGACTTCCTCCTGAATGAGTCCCAGGTTAATCCATTGAGAGGAAAAATCTGTCATTTGAATTTAATATGGAAAGATGTCAGATGTACGTTTAAATGCTTGAATGTGTAATGCATTGTCTATATCCACACAGTGTGGGTGAAATCCTATTCGATGTTTTAGGGCTGATAGTGTCTGGCATGTCCCTCTCCACTTACGCTGTTACGTAATAAGGCTCCACTGATGAAAATGACAAATTAACAGCTGTTTCTCTCCTTTGGCTTCCAGGTCCAGAGGGCTGTAACCTGTTCATCTACCACCTGCCGCAGGAGTTTGGAGACAATGAGCTCATGCAAATGTTTTTGCCCTTCGGTACCGTCATCTCCTCTAAGGTCTTCATGGACCGGGCCACCAATCAGAGCAAGTGCTTTGGTGAGTTTAGCTTCCGTACGCACACACACACACACACACACACACACACGCGGCCCAGGAGGTCGGGACCCTCGCACAGGTGTGTGGTCACCTGATGGCGATCCTGCACAGTTCACTGATCTGATCTCCAGCCTGTGAAGGGGAAAGAGCCGGACCACTGTCATTTGTAAAAAAGAATTTAATACATGATCACACGTGCATTTTCTCAAATACGGCTCACCCTGGTGATGTCTGAATAGTGAGCAGCCGGACCCGAATTTGCATATTGATGACGGTTGTCTTTTGGCGTGTATTCTCAGAAAATGACATTGTCACCAAACCAGGCATGATGCAGTCAATCAGACCCCGGTGGCCTTGTTTCTGTTTTGGCACTCGCACAGGCCTGGGAATCCGCCGTGTCAGCATCCTCGTCACCGTTCTTTAACCCTTACGTCAATCCCTCCACACCTGTGTCCGACTACACACACAAACCCACCACGGCCATGGCAGGGACGGGTGAGGGGAGGGCAGGGAACAGGGCAATTATGGATCAGCATTTGTTTTCACTCAGGGGAGCACAGAACTCCGGGGCCGAATTGATCACCGGAGCTGACTCCCCGTGTGTGTGTGTGTGTGGGGGAGGCTTAATAACATAAATTCATGGGAGAAGAGCTATTTGTAGTATTGACTAATACACTATACATTTACAACATAATGTTAGGCCTGGGGAAGGAGGGAGCACACAGGTGTAATTAATCTAGAGAGGAGTAAGAGGGGGGTGAACGTAGATTTATGCAGTGCAAAAGACAAGGAAAACAGACAAGACTGAGCAAAGGGGACCGATCCGGCCCAAATGCTTGGAGCTGGGAGTGGATTAGGAGGTCACCTCGTTTTTCTGCCTCTGTTCTTCCTTAAGACTCTCACCCAAAGCCTCTGCTGCCAAACTTTGGCCCTAATGGGCCGAACCGGGACCGGACGCATCAGGCAGACCGGGTCCCAGGTGGCTGTGGATGTGGAGATGTGGCCTCTGCTGTTCTTTCACGGGTCATCAGCCGTACCTAATGACACCACAAACACGGGAGAGGGGCCCGCTCCGCGGCGGGTTTCTGCTCGCTGAGATCTCGGGGCTTTATTTTTTTTTACACATGGCTGAAAGGGGATGTTTGGTGTGGGCTTAAAGGGGGGCTTATCTTGAGGAAATGGACTGATGGATCTGAGTCTGCAGCCAATTTGTCTCTTGATGATGAGACGTTTTTTGCTCTTGTTGTGATTTTTTTGAAGAAAACCGAGCTCCGATCACATAATTCAGTTTATATTCAATTAGTGTTCATGATTGATTATGTCTCTGGCAACATTCAAAAACAGAAATGTGAATCCTGAAATGTCCCTGTAAGACTGCTCTGTGGCCCAAAGCCACTTCCTGCCCCAACACCGCCATCTAGCCTCGTAAAGCAGATTAACCTCTGGGCACGAGGATGAAGTCAGCAGTCCTTAGTTGGTTTAACATTTATTTACACTTGAGTTCCCGCCCTATATCTCATTTAGGTCATCACGCCTTTCGCTGTACTTTAATGAGTTTAATGAGCTGGCTTCTTTATTCTCCCTCGCAGGTTTCGTGAGCTTCGACAACCCTGCGAGTGCACAGGCAGCTATCCAGGCCATGAACGGCTTTCAAATCGGGATGAAGAGGTTGAAAGTCCAGCTAAAGAGACCGAAGGATGCCAGCCGCCCTTACTGACACAGCCTACCTTCAGTATTCACTGCAGCAGCACAGGTACGCCGTAAGGTCTCATGGAGGGACAACAGCTTTTAGCACGGGCTCAATATTTAGCTCGGTTTCAGTGATGTCGCCTGATTTGGCTCTATGCTTGACTCCAAACCCGTGCCAGTCCTCAACAGCCACGGGCCCCTTTAAGCAGCCTCCCAACACTCACAATGAGTCGGGAATTAATGAGTCGTGCCCACAAAGCAAAAGAAGACTAGAGGAAAAGCCGAGTCTTTTCAGGTATTCGTTCTCTTTTTTGGAGTATAAATAAGAAATGATCAGGGCAGGGATGTTAGAGGTGAGGCCGGAGGTTCAAGTTTCTGAGAGGACTGCACAGGTGCACAATTCAGCCGAGCAGCCGAAGCCTGCCCTCGCATGCACGGCACGAGAGGAGCATCGGAAAAGAACCGGGAGGACATCCTGACCACAACGAGAGCATCGGAAATGGAAACGCCAACTGAGTCTTATTTCGTTTTGAAACAAGCCCCTGCGAGTTGAAATTTGACCATTTTCCAGGCCAATGAAGCAAATTTTGGAAACAAACATTTGATAATAAGAAAATACTTTTTTGTTGTGTTTTTTAAAGAAAAGCTTTTTAGGAGTAAACTTGTGTTGGAAAAAATGAGCAAATGCACTGATAGATTCTGACCCCAATGCACCAAACTCATTTGAAAGATAAAGAAGCAGCCTTGCTTAAAAACTATGAAAAATGCTTTAGAAAATTATATCGATTTTTCCCTTTTATACATAACGACATCCTCTACTTGTTCAGCTATTCATGTTATCAGTTATTTTCCTTTCCAAATTTGAAAGTAAGTTGTTGTCTAGAAATGAAGCCTCTGCCCAGATGTAAAGACAGTCGTAAAGCGCCCGTTTCATATGCAGCCCAGCAAGCATGAAGTGGAAAAATCTGCCATCTCTGTGAGTGACTGAGATTGATCGGTGTTCCAGTGTGAGTCAGCTCTCTCCAGGCCAACACGCTGAAATAACAGAGCCATGCTGAACTGTCCAAAATTTAAAAGAAGTAAATATTTGGATTGACATCTTCCCAATTTTGACACTGTTCTGTTTTTGTTTTTTCCAGGTTTTAGAGGACACGTGAAGATATCCCGGAGGAGTTTTTTTCTTTGAAAGCAAAATATGTTTTAAAAAAAAAAAATCAACACGTAAGGAATTTTTTGGAGACATATCAGCATTTACACATGAAGACATAGGTTAGGGCGGCGGGAGGAGATGCGCCTCATCGGGGGACGTGACAGTAACAGATGGCACAGAGCAAGAACCGCGGGAGGAAAAAAAAACGAAAGAGATGGGACGAGACTGATCAACAGAACTTTTTTTCTCGTTGAGACTTGAATTGTTAATTAAGCAACAAACTAACAAACAAAAAAGCAGCAACAACAAATAGATTTCTATATACATATTATATACACACACATATATAAATATATATATAAGGAAAGAGGCGCTTGTGGCTTTTACTGGACAAATGAGGGTTAAAACTTGAAGATAAAAAAAAAACAGTGGAGAAAAGAAGCTATTCTATACGTCCACTGACAGACTTTCTTTCTCTTTCCCTCTTTCTCTTATTCTCTCACCGTCTCTCTCAGCAAGCGCAGAACTATGACTCTTGGAGGTTACTGAGGTTTCCATTATCAACAGTAGAACTGCAATTCTTTTACCCCTAAGGGACCAAAGGACCAAACATTTTTATTGTTCTGAACAGTAATATATAGTATTAATGATACTAATACAACAAACTACTACTAATAATATTACAAGTTAAACTTAAGAAGAAAAACTAGCTTCAGGTTGAAAAAAAAAAAGAGCAAGGGTTTTGGATTTCTTTTCCTTTTACATTTATAGCTACTGGGTTTGAGAATATTAAAACAACACAGAAAATGTATTAAAAAAAAAAAAAGATAAAGCTGTACTATTTTAGCGACGTAGTATATATGGGTTAGACATTGTTCCGGGCATGTTCAGATATGTACTTTTCGCCACGTCATCTTCATCCCAGCATTTCATCTCGGAGGTGCGATCTGTCTGTGCGAGCGTGTCGCAGAGACAGGAAACGAGTCCCTCAGTGCCAAAGGAGACGCCAGAACAGAAAGCTAAAATCAAAGAACAACAGCATGCAACCCCAATTAGACAAATCACAACAACGCAAAGCTCTGCAAAGCTCTATCCGAGAGTTTTATTCACGTCGAACATGGAAAACATGTCAATTGTAAAGAGTGAGATAGAATTCTACGTTTGCAGGGGAAAGTACATCTTGGATTTGATGCTAATAGCGTGTCTCAGAACACAACTGGAGGATTGTAATGCAGCTAATAAGGTCAGAGGGCAGTACAGTAATGTGGTTAGGTGTCCCTCAGAGGGTCAGAGCCTTATGAATAAAGTCTGCATATGGAACAACCTGTACAATTAGATTTTTTAATATCATCACCGATGTTGGTTTCCCTTTAAATGTATTCCAAATCATGGACGCTGCTTTTTCCCGTGTATAAAACACAAGGTTCAGATTTTTACAAGTCATTGCATTGGGCTTATATTGACATTTTCCTCAGCACACCACAGATTTTAGACCTAGGACCGCCCTCCATTGTTTGAGTTCAGTAAGCGATTGTCATTGCGAAGCATTCCATGTTATCATTAAAGCCTTGATAGGACAAATAATCTGACCATAAAGCACTGTGGTAAAAGTGCCACCCGGCTGAGCTGGATCCAGCAGTAAAACAGCACCGCATCTGGAGCTGCTTGATAAAACATACAAACGAGCCTGACAGCAGCTGTAAAAAAAAAAAAGAAAAGAAAAAATCCATTCGATGCGTCGCATTGGTCCCGGCCGGGTCACGCCCACTCCCACTGCCAGTCTCCTCCAGCTGCTCTCAGAAGGACAGAGTGGACCCCCCCCCCCACCCCCCCTCCACCCCACCCCCCCTCTTCTCCGTCACCTCCAAGTGCCAGTGCAGCTCCCAGCTACCGGGGACCATCGGTCGGCCGTCGGGGGCTCCGGAGCTAACCCACAGCTTAATTACAGTAATGATGATATTGATCAGATGGAGGAGGGGGGGGGGATGCACAATCAATTCCACGTTGGCATTCGAATGAAGTGACTGACGGAGTTCATCTTTCCCCTCGCGGATTAGGCAGGAGGCCCGGTTTTCAGGATCCAGAATTAGACGTGTGTAGTTTATGATGCCGTGACCCGGTCTGTACATAGAGTTCAGAGTAGACGGTACGAGTTGTTCAGTGAAGAGCAGCTGCGTGTACATTTATTTATTTATTTATTTCCCTGAAGGGTGTAATAGCACAGTGAGAGCTCGCAGTGAGAGCGTGAGAGGCAGCCTGGCATTACCAGCCTTAGGAGGTCAAATTACGAGCAAAATGATCCATCAATTAGACGGCAGCGAGTGTGTTTTCTGCCCCAGCTGCTGCCTCCACCGGCCCGCCACATCACGCCGTACACCACATGACTAATTAACCGCCGTCATCCACAGGGAAGCTCTCGGCACCGGGAGACACAGTCGGCACGTCCGAGATGAAATCTTGTTTGTTTTTTTTTACCGGATCAACTTTGTTCCCATTAAGTCGTCTCTTAACGAGCTTTTCTTAATCTTTGAGTCGTTCATTTCCCCGACGCCGTCCGTCGTCGTTGTTGAGTTTGCTCTCTGAAGCATCTTGGCCCTCAGGACTCTGCGAGACTTCAGCACTCTCATCGCCCGCTCTGACTTCAGTGCTTCAGACATCACATCACAGCGCCTGTCCCGTCCACTGAGGCAGAATCCTCTGAAAAGACCCAGACTACGCCTTTGTGGTCGCTCGGAAAAAAAAAAAAAGAAAAAATAGAAAGAAAGAAATTCTCCGGTGACTCCCCCAGATCCTGATGGCTGTATGCTGGGGTTTGATGCTACTTTAGCTGCTCTGCTCCGGGTTCCCCTTTAGCGGCCGCTATGTGTTGCCCTGCTGCAAACAGCGATTAGACGCAGTAGGAAAAAGATTCTAGACTTGCCTTGTCTCATCACGAATTGCCAAATTATGCAAGCGTTTCCACTCCGGCTCCCCGTCACGTGCCAGACTTCCTTAAAAAACGTAGTCTTACGGATTTGCTGATTTTCAGGAAAGGTTCAGCAGAGTGAAATATTTGCTTTTCTGATACAGCGTGACATTGTGGGAGGAGGGTCAGCTCAGGCTGTAATGATATACAATATAGATTTCCAGTGAAAAGGTTAGATTTCTTATATATTTTGCCAGAAGACAGCTTTTATTCCCCTGGCGAGTTAATGTGAGTTTCCTCGCGGCTGTCAGGGCCGGGCAGCTTCAGAAAACTGCCGTAGAGTACATGCCCTCCCTCCCCCAGGCGACGGGAGTTTTACTTGAGAAGTTGTTGTTGTTTTTGTTAAATTATTGAAATCAAATGAACTTTTGCCTTCACAACAGCTGGAGTAAAGCAAATTAAACATACCAGCTGTGACTGAAATGAGTTTGAAAGAACTTTGAAAGCTTATTTCGACCAGCAACTAAGTTTAGAGGTTCGTGGACAGAATAAGGTGCAGAAGCCTAGACATACATATCTGACTTATGATTATGAAACGGTAGTCACCTGACTGATTTCCCTAGAGGATAATGAGTTGATCAACATCACAGAGTGGTTACAAATGACAGAAATATTGTGGGGGAGGGGTGGGGGGGGGTGATCCCTGCAGGATGCAGGTGAAGTTGCATGTGGTTGGGCTAAAGTTGATCTCGTACATAATTTTCTCTTGCATCCATTTTCATCGTTTCTTCTTTTGGATATTTGTCATGTTACCATGGTGCCCTTTCAGTCTCTGAGCATGTTCAATGTGGGCCAGGAGGGGAAATGGTAAAAGAATCTGGTACTGCTTGTATTAATAGTATGATTTTTTAAAACTATGGTTTGAATGCTAAGGATAGTAGCTTATTATAAATATTAAATCTGTATATTATGGAAAATCAGCACAGGACCTTTGTTTAGGTACATGTGGATTGGGGGTTGAAATATAGGGGAGGGGGGTGGGGGGGGGGTGTTCGCTTTCTAAAGATGTTGACTCTCTGGTTTCTCAGCACAAAGCGAACAAAAACATGGAAACAGCAGTAAAGAGTCAGTGACAAGACTTTACTGACCTACAGGGCGCAAAAAGAGGAATCTCAGTACAATTCATGAAACCTGGGGGATAAAATGCTGTTTACAGGTGGAATTGTACCTTGTTTTATCTTTTCTTTTGTGTTTTTTTTCTTTTCTCTTTTTTTCTCTGAGGAGAGCGCCACCTGTTTTTGTGGCTGTGTCAGTACAGCATGGATTAACTGACAGGGAAAGCAGTATCTTTTTATAAAAAAAAAAGGGAAAAATCTTTTAAAAACCTCTGTGTTCTGTATTAGCCTGAGAAACCAAACATTTTTCCCCTGTTGAAATTTCTTAATACTTGCTGCTTAGATTACTTCATATTAACGATTGATGATTTAATAATTTTCTAATAATCTGGTCAAGTATGTAACTTGATGTTTATTTATTTATCTATTTATTTAATTTATTTATTTATTTGTTTTTATTTATTTATCATTTTGTCACTTTTTTCTTTATTTTATGCTTATGGTAAGATAAAGATATGTATCAAAAAGAAATGCTTATTGGGGCTTTTCTCTCTTTCTCTCCTTTTTTCCAATTTTACAATAAAATTTCCAACTGGATGTTTTGTTTCTCACACTTGTGTTGGAGCGAAACGAATGCTGAGCCTCAGTGCAAAGAAAGGGGGAGGTGTTGCGCAAGGAAACGGCTCCCTTTCAGCTTCCCAAGGACGTGGGGAGTTCACAGGAAGCAGATGCTGCAGCTTTTCCCGCCTCACTGCCTCCGTGAGCGTCGTTGGCCCTTTTTCTCTGTGTCGAGGAATGAAGTTGTGATACTGTTCAGGTCTGGAATGAACGGACGAAACACCGATCAGGAGCCTCCATGGTTAAATAATAAATACTGGCAGTGAAAAAGGAAACTCTGTGGTGCAAATTAGGAACTGCTTTTTGATGATAATTATCAGTTAGCATTGTCTGTTGTTAGTATTATCTGGACCATGCATAAGGGCACATTTGATGGCAGATAGACATTAACCACCCTCAGCGGGGGAGTTTCATATGAAATCCACAGGATTGAGAGCGAGTAATATTATCATTCCGAAAAGCGGGGCGCCGTAAGTTAATATTAGCAAAGCAGCGAGTATCAGTCAAATTTGCAGGGCTGCTGCAGGAGCCAGACCTGATGCAATATCTGTCGGCGGTGGAACTGCCTCTCCACATACATCGTGTAATCATCTTCGTCTTGCATCATGAGCCGATGCAACAAAAGCTGCAGCTGAGACACCAGATTCCCATTTTGAAGAGCGGCGTCAGATTAGAAAAAAATGAAGAAGAAAAAAGATGTGAGAGGAAAAAAAAAGAAAAAGTTGAGCCACTGGCTCATGAAATAAATTGTCCCAATTACAATAAAGTGTGGCTCTTGGTCAGCGTGCACGGCAGGCAGTTCATCTTTATTACAATCAGTTAATGAAAATCAATCCCCCTCCTGATAAACTCTTATCTCCACGGCCTTTGCACACCCCTCGCGCGGGGAGATAATAAATTAGGGTAATATTGCCTTTGATGAGGGAGTGAATTGCAAATTATTGTAACTTTCCAAGATTTATGATGCAGATGCTTAATTTCCGAGCCGGCTTTTTCGGGGCGTCGGGGGTGCCGGGGGGCCATTTGTTAAAAGTTTGGTGACACGGGCTCGTTAATAAAAAAAACGCGCGGGCAGACGACCAGGTGTTCCCACGCCGCGCCGTTTCACCTGGAAGCAGGCACGCACGTGGACAGGCGCGGGCCCGTGGGGTGCAACATGTTGCAATGTGTTGCTAAAGTGGCGTTGTCAATCATTGGACGCCTCACCCCCCCACACGTTTCCCATCACACCAGCCCGGGAGTGCATGATTATGTAGGTCAATAGCCATTCTGCAGCAGGCCGGTGGGTGAGGAATGTCTGTCACTCCGATTACCGAGGGGACGCGGACAGATTGAGCCGGTCGAGGATGAGAAAGCCTGCAGAAGCAGATAGCCGCACGATCCCCAGCCCGCCGAAAAACGAGAGACTTCTCACTTTTTTGTTCCCCGCCGTGCACGTGCACGCCAGGGGATGCACACATCCACAGCGCATCATTAAGCGGAATGTTCCGGCAACAGAAGGCCGGGGTTACGAGTCATCAGGAAGGAGCGGTGGAATGATGCAAGGTGGATGATTTCAGGAGCAAAACCCTTCGAGAACGGGTCTACAGCAATTGCTAACCAACATCTCACGCATCGTTTAGCGTCGATAAATCAGTGTCTAAAGCTCACGGAGGAGGATTTTATGCACGCTTCAATCAGTTTACATCCATTATCTGTCACTCGTGGTGGTTTTTGTTGAGAAAACGAAGCGTTTCCGGGGCCCCGGCTAGTCACGCAGACTTACCTTTAAAGTATTTCAAACCGCCTCACGCTTTTCAAAAGTTGATCATCTCAGGATGCAAGATTCTCTCCCTATCAAGGCCACCTGATTTCTGTCGAAATAACAGCTCTCATTAGGGCGGCCATCAATCTGTCCACGATCAATCAAGGAGAGGACTCACACACCACTATCTATTTATCTTGCCAAGTGCTTTATTATTATCAAATTAATTTCCCCATTGAGAGGATCCATCAGTCAAGTACTTTCTTTTTTTTTCTCAACTCATTAGCTTAGTAATTGTCCTTGTTTACAGGGAGAAAGTCAGAATAGGAAGGCTTAAAGAGGCTGGACAAGCAACCCTAAAAGGCTCGAATGTTTCCTTTTGAAAAAACGCCATTGCTGTGCGGACTCGTTTGACTCGTTTATTAATTTCTAAGTTATTCTAAATCGCTCCTTCACTGTCAGTCAGCGTGGAAAAGCAGAGATCGTCAATTTGAGAGGTTCAGGAGTTGTCAGAGAGCTCAGCGGCTTTCGGCAGACGGAGGGTGTGTGTGTGTGTGTGTGTGTGTGTGTGTGTGTGT
>JABUIW010000023.1:286766-344838 GCA_013363375.1 Menidia beryllina
GGGGGGGGGGGGGGGTGCACGTGGCTGTGCTGCCTGACAGTCCTGTCAGATGGCTCTGCTTCCCCACAGATGACAAGAATCACTCAAGAGACGCGCGGCGTTCCCGTTTTGTTTAATGGGAGACGTCCAATGAAAGGACAAAACACTCCGACTGTCATCACCACGGCTGAGATAATCAGAGGCTCCCTTTGTACGTGCGGAGAAAAACAGAGTCTTCGGATAAAAGTCAGTTGGAAGACGTCAGTCACTTCAATTATTCAAAGATCAACGCATAATTCCTTAATGTGTTTTACGTACATAAACACAGCACGGATGTACGTTTGTGTGTTTTTTCTGCCCCTCCAGCCCGAATCCTGTGTCTTATTTAACATTTAAGTTTCACATGTCACAACAAGAGCTGCGTTATATTGTTTTAAGGACTTTAAGTTGATCAAAATATGAGCCAGTGACACCAATTTTAACCCCAAACGTTCTCCCATTGAGGCCTCTGAGTTGGGACAATATCCTGCTGCCATCTTTGAACTGTCACTAGCCCTTAAGTCAAATTTTAACAGCTTGTAACTTTATCTGAGGTACAAATATGATCAAATAAAGGCTCCATAATGAAGTGAAATGTAGCTCAGCTGAGAGGAGATAGAGGGAGGTATGAGGGTTGTAATTTATTACAGTGGTGGACATTAAGCTCTCATTCCGCCTCCCTCTCAATCTTCCTCCAGCCCTCTCCCGAAATCAAGAGCGAGGTGATGAAGTCACCCGGGGAGGACCTTATTCCGGCCGTCTGGAATCCGTTTCCCCAAGCGAAAGAGCGTGAAACGACACCTTTCATCTGCCGTCTTACTCATCACGCGGCCCGCCGCCGCGTTGTGTTGGTTTAGGGGAACGGCACGTGGAGAGATGGAGCACGATTACACGTGTGATAAAGGAATCCGTCGTTCAGAGTCCCGTCCGTCTACCTTTGACTCGGTCCCAGATATTAATTACATCCAAGTCTGCTCATTATGGAGCGTTCGCTCTCCAGTCCCTCACAGGCTCTCTTAAGCGCATTCCTGGTGGAAATGAAACCCGCCGCAGACATTAATTCTAGATTCGGATGCCGGTTTTTCCAGCGTGCGGCCTTGTTTTTGGCTCCGGCCCGGCGTGAGGCAGCAGCGGATCTGTTTTTGGAGCCGCCGACGGCTCCAGCAGACAAAAGCAAAGCCAGCAAAATTACCCGGAGAGACAAAGGGGAAAGACTCACCGGGAGTGTTCACCATTTTAATACAGAAAATTAGCGATACAGCACGACACATTTGTTTATTTTTTTTATTACAGGGACTCAAAATAAACTACTGAACACAATTGGAACACGTCACAATTAAAACATCTATACACAGGCAAATGTACACGATATAAAACACATATATACACACTCTTAATATATTATTATATAAAGATTTGTGTTCTTAAGGTTTAAAACTGGAAGCCAAACAGCTTGAAGAGGGGGCGTTTCGGGGGAAACGGGAACTGCTGACACATTCTTTAAGGATAGGTAGTTTTTACACACAGTTGTTGGATCCTGTTGATTTAGGCGCCAATTTGAAAGGCAGACGGATCAGAGAAAATATCATATTTAAATACACAACACTTGCTGCTAAAGCTGTTAAGTGCTATTGATATTACTGGATTATACAGGATCTAGAAGCCACATTGTTCTGAGTACCGTAGAAATAACCAAAAACGCTGACATGCTGCAGTGGGTGATACTGGACTTCATACACGGTGGAGTGTTTAGAGGTTGTGCATATTTTCTGTAAAATTAAATATTTACAACAGCGATTCCACGGCCAGCACACGGGCTTCATTTCCTTTGCGTAATTGTGATCATGTGGGAAAAGGGAGGCCCGGGAAACTCATCTTTCAAACCTGAAATCCTTCAAATGACAAACAGTAAATATCATACGATTCATAACCCTCAACCCCCCTGAAAAGAAAAAAAACAAATTACAAATGTGAAATGTCTGTGCTGGAGTCACTCTTCCCCCCCCAGGCTGGTGATGCTTCCGCGTCCCGTTTGTGTCCGTGCTCCGCCGTTCTCCTCCTTCTTCTTCGTCTGTTTTCCTAAACGATCAGCGGGCTTTTTCACAGCAGCAGGATGAGGAAGAGGAGGAGGAGGAGGGGGGGGAGCGGGGGGCCCTGTGGGGCCCCTCCGCTGGAGACCTGGGGAGTCCTGGGGGAGTTCTGCTTCAGTCTGCTGGGCGGCAGCGCCTTCAGGTCCTCCAGGGCGCCGAACGCCGCCATGGAGAACTCGGGGTCTCCCGTGGTCAGCAAGTCAAACACGCAGGACTGGAAGTACACGTCCTCCACCTGCAGCGTCTCGCGGCACTTGGCCGTGGCCCGCTCCACCGTGTAGCTCTGGTGGGGGGGCCGCGGCGGGCCCGTCTCGGCGCCGCGCGGCTGCTGGCGGCTCAGCGTGTGCTCCTTGATGAGCTCGTTGCGCGGGCAGCCGTGCAGGCAGAGCTGCAGGCCGCCGCCGCCGTCCTCCGAGAAGTCCAGCGTGTCCTCCGGCATGCGGATGGCGAAGGTCAGGTAGCTGCCCACGCGCCGGATGATGATGGAGGTGCCGATGTGGCGGGCGTGGATGCGCACCTGCCGGCCCACGCCCGCGCCGCCGCGCTCGGCGATGGTCAGGCTGCCGCTCTGGCCGCCGCGGCGCGTCCCGTCCTGGAAGGCCAGCGGCAGGTCCTCGGTGGTGGCCTGGTACACCTTCTGCTCCGTGCAGCTGTGGTAGGATTTGAAGATCACCGTGATCTGAAACGCAGGGGGGAGAATAACAGCATCCACGTTACTCATTTTTAAAAAAAAAAAAATATTTTTTTTATGAATTTATTTATTTATTTATTTTTATGTTAGTCATTTTTACATCCACCTTTTTTAAAATAGATTAAAATAAATGCCAATGTAGTACACGCAGCGGCCACAAGGTGGCAGCAGGAATCAAACATTTGCATCACCTGTGTTGGTTCAACAGGGCCGTTTCCTGAGATTATCCTAAATAAATTCAGTAAAGCTAACTTTAACAAACAGCGCAGGAATCGGGTCGTTTCCACTAATCAGAACTGACCAATCATCAACAGAGTAAAACCCAAACAAAGTCAAGCAGAGCAGAAACACGCGGAGAAGCCTTAAATCCTCATTTCGGCTCTGCCTCCACGGTTTGTGGTCGGTTAACAGCTGGTTTGCGCTTTAACCAACCTGGAAGCGTTTCCACTCTGCTTCGTTTCCCCAAAAGTGTCTCGGCAAACTTCTGCCCGCAGCGGCGTTTACACTTGCAGGGGGAATATTGGATTTGATGCATGATTTCCTGTCTTAAGCAGGATGGGGGCATGAGGGTGTTAGCGAAAATACAATGGGAGCACACATCCACGGCGCCTGTAAAAAGCTCTAATCCGACCTGACACGTTTACTGTTACGCAAGTAATCATATTTGCTTTGATTCAGGACAAATAAAGTAGGTGGCTCTCAGAAAGTCAGTGACATTTATTCACCGTCGACGCAAAAGGAACCAGGGGCCTGGAGACAGAACGCCTGATAAAAAAAGGCCCGAAAACCAGTTTAAGAGCGGCCCCTTTCATTAATGGAGTCACAAGCTCCGCGCTGCTGGCCAATCAGTGCTTTATTTTTCCAAATGATTCCATATTTACACAAAAAGCAGCGAGTTAATTATTTGACCAGAGGGGTGAAAAAACATTCCAGATCGCGGCGATGGAGGAAAATGTTTGAGCGAGCGTTAATCACTACCATATGACCACCCATGTGTTAAAGGTAGAGCACTCAAGCATGTCTGTGATTCAACACCACTGGAGGAGTCCCCTCCTCTCTCTCTCTCCCAACCCCCACCCCTCCCCTCCCCTCCCCTCGCAGATCTGAAGGAGCTCCAAGACACGAGGAATGCTGCCGGAGACTAGAGAGGCACCAGGAATGACGATTAACTTCACATGTTTGCTAGCTCCCACTAGCCAGCTAGCGCCCGGAGGGGCGGGGGGGGGGGTTCCCGTTACCTTGCTGGTTGCCGTGGCGCTGGAGCCCAGGACCACGGGCACGTTGGTCACCTGCACCGACAGGAAGCGGTTGTCGATCAGAGGCCACGCCCCCTCCACCTTGCAGGTCTGGAACTCGTCCCGGAAGGTGCGCAGGTGCGGGTCCCCGAACAGCCCGCAGTGGGCGTACTTTTTGGGCGGTCCGGCGGCCGGGGGGGGGCGGCTCTCGTAGTCGCAGAGCTCCGGGAGCGCCGGGCGCGAGGTGCTGGGCACCTTGGTGGAGGAGGTGGGGCCCTCGCTGGAGCAGTTGTGCTGCGAGAAGAGCTCCTTGATGCGGAAGACGGCCGAGTGGTAGACCAGGTCGCCGCGGCAACCGCGCGCCTGCCGGCGGGTGCACAGGGCGTAGGCGCGCAGGGCGATGCAGTAGTCCACGTCCAGGGACGCGTCCTCCTGCAGGCCGGCGGCCGGAGAGGTGGACCCCACATACTCCGCGTTGCAGCGCTGGATTCGACACTGCTGGCAGTGAGCTGCGGAAAAAAAAAACCAACAACATTAAATCATTGACTGACAGAGTTTTTTTTTGCATTTTGACCGATTTTTCAAGAGCCACAGAATAGTTTGTGCTATGACCATGTAAACACCGAACACACCAAAAGAAAGAGTAGACTCTCTTCTTTCACCAGGAAAAATTTTTTGTTTCTACCCAATTCCGTTCTTCCTCGACGTGCGTCTCACCGGCGCCATTTCTCGCATAGCGAACCATTGCGTTTGTTTTTATTTGCCTACAGTCTATGCTCATCTCCCATCAAAAGTGGCACTGCCCCCTAGAGGGTCAATTTGTTACTACATACTCTGTCTAGAAGCCCATATTTACGGACAAGCTTTAGCAGATCGTCCCCCAGACACTCTCGTTGAAAAACATAAAAGACCTCTATAGACGTCTTTGGCAGTCAATGAGTTAAAACGGAAACTACAGTAAAACGCTCTCCAAAAAAGGAGCTCCCCCCTCCGAAATTCCTCTGAGGGCAGACCCAGGTATCCAGAAATAACAAGACGCGAGGCCAGTTCTAACAGCAACGTCCAGCAGACACGTTTATGTCCGAGGGCTTCCAGTTTGACCCCGGGGGACCCGGGTCTCAGACCGGGCTCCAGAGCCCGTCTCCACTTACTCCCCCCCGAAACAAACCCCCAGAAAAACAGCTTCCCTGCAGGAGGAGGCCGGCTAGCGTCGGCCAACCGGGTGGGATCTGGCTGTTAGAGAGGTCACCGAAATCCATTAAGATACAGTACAGGCTCGAAGAACGACGTCCCAGAATCCCAGTTGCTCGGCAACTCTGGATCCCGATTGGACGCCGGGTTAAAAAAAAAAAAAACTAGCACAGCATGCCGTGTTTAGGTGGTCAGCCTAAATCTTCAGCCTCAGGTTAAGCAACGACTGGCACGCGGGTTATTTATCACCCTGGAGCACAAAGAAACACAAACGCAACTGTGAGGAACAAAAAAAGGGGCAGAAATTCATCAGATTGATGGCTTTTACGGCTACTTTCGGAGCGTAGACTCCTGCTGGAGGGCAGAAATATGTCCCTCTCAGAGCAGAGGCTCAAACGCATGCATCACTAAAAACGGACCGACTCCAACCCGGACACGGGGACCGGTCCTCCGTGGACCCAGATGACCGATGCCGCTCGGCCCTCAACTCCAGGTGAGATAAATCTGGGATGGTGCGAGAGGGGTCAGCACGGACCCAGATCTCCTCTGGAGTCCAGCCCCACCGCAGGGTCACCAAAGCACGATCACCATCAACAACCACAAATCTCCCCCAAGGCTCTTTAAAGAGCTCCCAGCAGTTGGGAGGACCAGAAGGGGAAACACGAAGACTGCAAAGCTAACTGTTAGGATTTCTATGGGTTCTATGGGTCTACTAATAAGTAGTAGTAGTAGTAATAGTATAAAAACAAACAATACAAACAAAGCCAAATCTACTTTTTCTCATGGAATATAATGCACACAATGCATTTAAGATAATAAATCCTGATATATCTGAAAAATTCATGGAAAAAGCTGATCAAAAACACAGTTTTCTTCAACATGGGGAAAAACTTCCATTTAATAGTGGCCTCTCCCTGATTTATTTGCAAATCATTAAATCAATACTCTCTTTCTCCAGCAGAGGCTCTATGAAGGCAGGATTTGAAAAGTTTGAAGTGTCTAACTCTTGGATAACTAATACCAACGCTGTTTACATATCAGGCGGCGTCAGCCTCAATTTTCAGCTGAAAACAGGCCGGTTTCAGGACTGATGTGGGGCATCTTCCTGCCTTTATTAAGCAGGAATTAGTTCTAATCAAAGCAGGACGGGAAATGTGGAGCAGCCACGGGCTAAGTTTGAGTCGAATATAAGAGCGGCTGGTGGATTTCAGACAAACAAATAAAACAAAACATGTAGAAATAATGATTTAATGCTGGCTGTTGAATTTCAACAACTTATCAAACGTCTGTGGGATCAGATTAAAAAACAACAACTGATCTTTATCCACACTGACAAAAATAAAATTAAAAAATACACCAATTATCAGTGGGATATTTTCTAAAACAAGGCCAAATGCCTTTGCATATGAAGACAATCACAATGCATATTATTGTATACTTTCTTTTAGGATTTAGACACAATAAAACATTAAACTAATCCAAATCAGAAATCTCCATCTTGATAAACACACAACTGAGACAAGCCGAGCAGTGGAAGCCCTCCGGGGTCAGATCAGAGCTGGTTTTGGGTGTTTGGTTCGGGCTGGTCAACACGCTCAGAGGCCACAGAGTTGGAAAGTTGGACCCCCGCGCGCGGTGGCTAACGGGGTCCAGCCCCAGAACCCCCGCGTGCACCTCCGGTCCCGCTTCCCCGGGACACAAAGGTCCGCCGGGCAGCGTTATGTGGCCGGAGAGAAAACCCACGAAGCTCCGTGGGCACCCCCACATTCACCCATACACCCAACCACCCCCCCCCTCCACGACCTGCGCTGCTACCCGGCTAAATGCTAACCGTGCGGGGCTACGCCGCGAACGTGCGCAGCCTCCGCGAGCTCCGGAGGCCCCGCGAGCTCCGGCCACGCGGGGGCCTCGCTTTGTTTTGGCCCGTTTTCGTGGCTCAAAGACGGCTTGCGGAGCCCCGAGAGGTCCGCGCTAGCAGCCGGAGGTGGGACTCACTCCGCACGGCCGGGACATGAGCGACTTTGTCCCCCCTCCAACCCACCACACACCACCCCCCCACACACACAAACTTTGGAACAACAGCGACTCTATTCCGTCCGCTTTGAAAAAAACTTGCCGGAGGAATAAGTCGGCAACGCGCGAATTAGACGTAGAAACAAACTAATAAAAAGTTCCGGTCGACGCGGAGGAGGGGGGGGGGGGGAAGCAAACTTTTCCGCGGTGCGGGACGCGGCTCCGGCCGGCATGCGGGACGCGGAGACCGGGGGAGAGAGAGAGGGTCTGAGAGGGGGCCCCCGCTTACCTGGTCGAAACAGCAGGGAAAGTAAAACCATGGTCAGCGTCGCACAGTCCAAAAGCCGCCGCTTAGCCGTGATCTGAGGTCCGCTTCTCCCCATACCAATCCATTCAGCTCGAATGGAGCTCCTCCACTGCTGCTCGGGGACGCTGCGGCGGAGAGAAAGCAGACAAAAACTCGTCTTCCTTCCCCAGCGCTGTCATTCAAAAAGGGGCCCCTGTCTTCAGGGCGGCTCTGCGAGGGAGGGGTCTAACGCGTAGACGGGGCTCGGAGAGGTGACTGCTGGCCAATGAAAGACTAATTATTCGCTTAACACTTGATATTTACTTGTAGTGGCAATTACTGGATGAGAGGACAGTGGAAAAGTGGCATGAACAACGGCGAGGGTGGTTTTGGACTCATAATTGCTCTGAATATTACCGTATAATCACAGTGTGTTGTGGTTAGAAGAGTTACACAACTGCTTATTATCTGTACAAATGCCTGGCAGTCAGAAAGTTGGAACCTTTTTTCAAAATGTATTCAGAAGTTAAGCTTATTTTCAAGCAGTGCTAAAAAGTTTTTTTTTTTTTTTTTTTATTGGAGCAGGCTCAAATATCCTGTTGGTCTCCCCCTCCCCCTTAAAAAGAACAATGTTTGTGTGTTTTCAGCATCAAGGGGGATTTTGTCACCTGTTGTTTTCTCAGCTCAGCTTTAGTGCTTTAAGAACCGGGTTTGATTGCAAGCTATCTCACGTAGTTGTCTCAGTTTTTGTGGTTTAAGTACAGAACAAGCCCTTTTTTTGAGGTTGGAGCTTACTTTATCCTCACACCAGAGAACGAGAAGTCACATCTGATTTGTTTTAGGCCGGGATGGTCCCCGTTGCCCTCCCTTTTAACTAGAAGTTCGACTTCTCACAGTTACGTTTCTCGGGGGAAAAAAAACACGCACATTGTTTATTTTCCTCCTTTTCAAAAATTCAGAGAAAATCCTCGCCCCAATTATTTTCTCTCTCTGCAAATCTCAGCATGCTATTAAATTTTCCATTACATTTTCAGCTAGCAACTTGTGTGTTACTCTTTTCCCCTTTGTGGCCAACTTTCCATCTCTCTGGCTCTCTCTGTCTTTCATTTGCACAGCTGCTGTGAGCCCGGACCATCTGCAGAGAAACACACGGCCTCCCCAGCTCTCAGCGCCAGACGCACGCTGCGGTTTCTGCACCGGGCAGGTGAAGAACCGCGACGCGCACGCCGACTAATGAGGAGACGGCTGGCACAGACTGCGTGTCATTTCTATAGCGGAACCAAAAGTCGAAGCTTTGTGTAATGCGGCTGAAACGTTGTGGGTCTGCCCTCTGATTTTATGAGAGCGAAGTGAACCCAGACAGTCATTGGATGGCTGGTTTTTCTGTACACAAGCAGCAGCACAGTTGTGGGATTCAGGTGGCCTGTCGGTCCAGTGACAGGTCCTCACAGGAACCGGTCAGTTTTAGGAGACTGATATGTGTACATATACAAGCCCAGTAAAAGAAACATATGTGTTATGTATGTATATGTGTGTATATGTGTGTATATATCTATATATTTATGGAGACAGCTCACTCCAAGTGGATTTTCTGGATTGTTCTGAGCTGCCAGACGGGCCTCTGTCACACTGGATCCACTGTGCCAACTTTATCCCCCCGGAGGGATCTACCTGAGTCTGTTTATTCAGCTAATTTTGGAGCCTTGCTGAGGTGATTTGCTCTATGGCTGTGCTTCATGGTCATAACTTTAAGACCCCCTCCCAACCCCCTTTTCAACAGGTTGCACCTCCTATTGCTAATAACAGCTCGGGTGCAGAGCGGTGACTCGGGGGGTGGGGGGGGTGGCAGGAAGTCTTCTTGTTTTGCAGCGTATGGGAAAACGTGTTGGTTTCTCACCTGTTATGCAGGTCTTCAAATGACAGAAGCTGCATTTCCTGGGAAAGAAAGCACAACTTTTTTTACCTCATTTTATAACAGATCCAGATCAAACGCGTGAGAGCTAAAACTAATAATCTGAGTGTTTTATGCAAAAGCAGAAATACAAGGAGGCAGAGTCAAAAGCCCGGTTTTTCCTCAATGAGCTATTGTCCGGCCAGCGATCTGAAGTTTCCCGCTGTGGTGCTGATGACCACTGAAGCAAACAGTTAATTGATCCAGGTGGATGGTAAGGATGAATTCAGCACATGAAAGAAAATCAGAGACCGCCTGTCAGGCTTGATGCGTGGAGAAAGAGCTCTTTCTTCTTTTCTTTCCTTATGAGTCTATTGCATTGCATGCCCCAGCACATGTGTATGGACTGTTCCATCTAAAACATGTTGAGCGGAGAGAGTGGAGCAGTGGGTGGATGACAAATGTGCATGTTGGGTATGGAACAAGAACAAGTGACTCGCTCACAGCGTCCGAGGAACAAAGAAAACTAAATAACCCTAAGTCTGAAGTGGCTCCTTGAAGAAAAGACAAAGCGTCAGAAAACCTTGGAAAGTCAAAGGGAGCTGGAATGAATGCTACATAGCTGAAACATGGGGCGGAGAATGCCGATCGAAGCAGCAGAGTGAGGAAGAAAGAATGGGAGAATAGGGGGAAGGGATGAGGAGGGGGGGGGGGGGGGGGGGGAGAGGGATTGGGTTTCCTCTGACAGTGTGTCTGGGCAGCTCCACATGTTCCTCATTAAGGTCCTCACACTGTGGGACCAGCTCCACACCAGGATGCTTGTTTTTGTTATTGGGCCCAACTCGCTGTGGTCGAGGGGAAGCCCCAAAAAACACGGCCGGCTCGAGACCGTCTCTTTTCCCGCCAATCGAATGTAAACGGGCGCACCGGTGCGGCCTATCGCCATCGTAAATACGCCTCCCGTCCAGCCCGTTAGCCGTGCGCACGCATCGGCAGATTCTGACCCCTAAAGCTGCCTGATTGCACAACCCTGAGCCATCTGTTGGCTTTGGTTATTAACAGACACAGTAAACCTTAAAACTATTCGGCTTTCCCCGGAAATTGACTGTTTACAAAATAATAAAAAAAGTACAGGGGCAGGAAATTGATAAAGTTTCATGCCTCTGATTTTTTGTTTAATTTCATGCCCATCCAGATTTGTCAACTGAGACATGTATCGCGTTTCTTCTGGGGGCCCGATAACATCAGAGATTGGAATCAGAAGTAGCACGCACCCTCTGTGGCCTCTGCGAGCACCACGCGGCTGCAATATAACACACACGCTTATTGAATTTAGCACAGGAACCAGAGCAAATAGATTGTTTATTTTTGTTTGTCTTTTCTTTTTTTTTTTTGGAGGGACCCCGGTCCTAAAATGAGACGGCTTATGGCACAGCTGAGACAAATAATGAGCCGGAGTGCGGCGGGTTCAGGCCGCTCGCGGTTGGAGGGGGATCTGTTATCGGAGCAGAGATAAGGGAAGCTGTGGTGTGAGTGTGTTTGAGGCACAGTCTGATAGCATCTCCACTCGAGGATCTCACTTACGGCCCTCTAATTGATAGCTGTCAGCACACACAGGGGGGCTTGTGGAGTGTTTTCCTAGGTACCACTCTGTAGGTATTCATGCAGGCATTTGCTTATTGTGTGTCTTTGGCTCTTTTGTCTCAGAGTAAGCAGCGGTTGTCACACATGCACGTCATCCAGTTTAGCTGATCAGGGAGCTGTCCCGCTCCAAAATATCAAACAAATAGGTTTTATTCATTTGAAAATGTTGTGCGATTGCGTTACGGCGACTTTAATGCAACTTCACAACAAAGGCCCAATCCCTCTCCTTCCTCCTTCCTGCTTTTTTTTCCTGGAAGAACAAATGTTGACACAGCATCGAGCCCCCTCTGGCGAGCGGACAGTCCGCTGACAGGTAACTCTAGCCCCGGGGTCACGGGGTCACCCCGGGCTGATGAGGGATGATGAGTAAAATAAATGAAGAGCACCACACAGAGGGGGCTTCTGACGTCCACAGCCCGAAGGGGAGAGAGTTCAGGGCCATTTGACCTCTGACCCCTACACTGTCTGCGTGTTTGTGTGCGAAGTTTTAAGGGTTAAACCTTTTCCCAAACACAAATACTTCAGTATACTTCTGATTCTTCTCCTCTCGTTCAAAGGGTCTCGGCTTTATAAACAAGGGGTGAGGTATTTTCACTGCCGAGCCACAAGGCTGATTCCAAAGCACAACTTTGTTTAAACATGCCTCGTCTCTCTGCTGTCAGGCTGCCTTCACTCTCAGAAATCTACATTTGTCTGCGCACGTCAGCTCGGCACCTTTTCTCCAACTCTCAAACCGAACGTGGGTGCGAGGGGAATGCTAAAAAACAACGCGCACCTCATTCCTCATCTAGAAATTTGGTTCGGTGTCTCAGATCTTCCCCATATACGAAGACGGAGCAGGCCGGTCCCAGATGCTGGATGTTAGATCTCATGGATCATGTCTGACAGCAGCTATGTGCACGCCGAAGTAGAAAAACACCTTTCAATGCTTGGTGCTTCTCGCACAAGGGGTACATTTCTAGTTAAATCTGTTTTCCTCGTGTGGGCTATTCTCGTGAAGCTTATCCCGCATTTGTGTCAAAGCCCTCACTTAACCCGCAACAGTTGGTAGCCCATTGTTTCTGCCCTGCCCCCCCGAGACAACTGTGCCAAACCAGGAATAGATGGAGAGACAATGACTGACACAAGTGCAAGTCAAGCCATTGCGATCCTTTCCAATCTAAAACCCGAACGGCAACTTTCTCCAGCTTTCTTCCGAATGGTTCGCTGAATTCGGAAGGTGGAGGAAAACGGTGACAGACGGGGGTAGACTGGCCCCATTTGTCGCCGACAGCCGCTCTGTAAGGTGGGGAAGAGTTTGTGTGGAGCACGGGAAATCAATATGAATGTTTTCCTCCCCTCTGCGTTTTGAGCAGATGTTTCCAACATTCACAGAAGATACCACTCCTTATATGGCTATATGGGATCATGCACGTCCAAGACATAACCCAAAATCACCTCCCGTGTTAGTCAAGTTTCCATCAACACCCTGTCAGGCTACAAAAGACACTGGTCCTATGCAGTAGATTGGATTCTTTTGTCTCAGCAGAACTGAGACAGGCATTTCAAACAGATGAATTGATTTATCTTGAGATCTTGATTAGTAGTTTCAGGTGTGGAGGGATCTGAGAATATTTTCTGTTGTTACAGAGCGGAAAAAAGAGAGAGAAAAAAACTTACCTTTGATGATGTGCTTTGTGGTAAAATCTGTAAAGTGAACAGTTTGAAATGGCTGACAGCATTAACCCCTCGCTCCCCCAACAACTTCAGCTGGCCAACTAAGGACCCGGGCAGCTCCGGGGGCAGATAGCCATCGGAATCAAGGCACATGACAACAGCTGTCCGTTTGACGATGCGGCACTTTGATTAGAGCGGGATGGTAGTGAGTGATGCGGCCTAATTCCTACATATCTGGGTAGGGCACTTCTGAGAAGAGGAGGGAAAAAAAAAAATAAAAAAAATGAAGGCACTGAATGGAAAAAAGATTGAAGCACAATTGCATGCTTGCAAACCTTTACTTACAAACACACCCAGATTGATCTAACAGCCCGAGCGTCCATACGTGGAGATATGCATTGGCTTAAAAACATGTGTCAGACTTGGATGGCTTCCCATATTCTCCAAAGTCCATCAAACGCGCGCACCCCGACGGATACGAGTAGAACCAAACACTGGCCCCACTGTAAGCCGAGCATGTGTGCAGCGATACCGGGGCTGATTATGGTCCCCGACAGGCCCGGCGCTCCCCATAAACCACACGCTCGCTTTTTTTTGGACAAGTTCTCTCTGCTCTTTGGGCTTTATTTTGTGTTGTTCAAACACCTGGGAGGCTGCAGTCCCATGCCTGGCAACGATCCCCCCCAAAACAGAACGGAGCCGCATCTTAATTTCCATGCAGCTCTTTCATGTGGCTTCGCCGCTAAAAACATGATATGAGCAGAATTCGCGAGCAAGAGGTATCATGCCCCGTAATGTGTGTTTGGTTATCAGTTAGCTGCCGCAAACGGGCCGGGGAGATGTGAATGTGATTTGCCAGACTGACTCAGCGTGATTGCTTCAGGATATAAGCATGCGTTCCCGGTGATTTATGGATGTGGAGAAGTCAGCCACAAGGCCTCGGGCTGAGGCAGACGGAGGGAGCGAGCAAAACAACAGCACTTAATTCAAGTCTGACAAATATTCTGCAGGAAATCCATACAGACTGCTCCATCAAATCTTTCAGACCCAGGCCACCCCCTACTCCCCCCGACCTCCTGGGTCTTCCAGAGTTGTAAATCGTAACTTGTAAACTCACAAACTCCGCATTAACAAAGCTGAGAGAAGAGGGAAAGGTTATCTGCTGCAGTTTACTTTTTGGGACATTGCTCCACGCGTTCCGTGCTCTGCCCAGACAGCGCGCATCTTTGTGAGTTCCCTGGGAAATGCGCCTCGGGAACAGATGTCAACTTCCAATAAAAAGCGATTCTTAATCCAGCACGCATTTTTCAAAGTTGTGAAATTGCAAAATAGCTCATTGTCTGCATGTGATTCCCTCAGAGCCGGACGCTCCGTTCCGTCCAATCTTTTTAGGCCAGCAGCTGTTCGCTCGGACAGCTGCACTGGCCATCCATTGTAGCTGAGAGGCAATTAAAAAATCAAGTCAATGTTGTGTTTTGGTTGATCCATTGCTATTTCTACACATAATCCCCTCTCTCATGCCTCCCCTCTCCTCGCCGTGCTCGCTCATGCCAGCTCTTTCTCAGGCATCCAGACACACAAGCCGGTGGACAGCAAGAATGTCAGCTACCAATGACATGAGCGAGAGCCGATATTTGATTGGCTTTTTTTTCTTTTTTTACTCAAAGACAAAATCCCCAAATTGCAGTAACATGGCAACGTTGGATTTGAAGCGTTATTGAGGCCAGAGCCAAGAGGAGCCATGTAATCTCCCAGACTTACTGGTCCACAGATTTTTTCCATATCTTCTTCAGTCGAGGTATGCGGCCACACAAAGTCTGCCTGGCGTCACAAAGGCATTCAGCAGAGGGTTAAATCGAGCTAGGGCCGCGATCTGCTCCGCGAGCGCTTCCCATAGGCCCATGCACGGGCAAACACACATATCCACGCAAGAGCTCGCATGCCCAGTTGTGGTTCTCCCATCCAAACACACACACACACACACACACACGCACGCTTTGCATGTCTCCAGTTGTTCCCTCCTCTCAGAGCGCACAGCAGGTGTGAGGTGGAGCGGGACAGAGCTGGCCTGTTTAGCCAGGCTGGGAAATGTCCAGTCCTAAGAACAGCTTTTCTATTGTTTCAAATGAGTGTGCTCGTTTTAAAATCACGCTGGAAACTTTTATGGCATCAAGCCGTTGGCCACACACTTTTGGCTTCTAGTTTCGCAGAGGCACACATTCATTTTGTGGTTATGATCTAATTAGATTTGCCCTCTGTGGTAGATCACTATGATTAATCAAACTTTTAGGGCACCTTGCAAACACGAAAAATTCCTTTCCTTGCTTTTTTTTTTTAAAAATCCATAAACCATCATGGTATAAACTTGGCTTGAGAAAAAGAGTTTGGTCAGCCACACAATCAAAGAGCAATGATTTTGCTTCTCCAAGCTGTCATAACAATGCAGTAGGTTACGGCGAAGACGAGGAGAGTGTGATGGGAAGACACCCGCTTACAAATCTAAAGCTCACAGCTGCCATGTCATGCTTTGAATCTGGATAAAAAGTCCTTCATGGAGAAAAATATATTTGTTGTGACACGACATGAAGTTTCCATTACATGTCGAACTTTGCTGGAGAAGCAAATGTCTGGGTCTTCACTCTAAGGGAATTACATTTCTAGTTAAGAACCTTTCATCTGAGTTGTGTTTATGTTGCACATTTCATTAACCGCAAACCCAACCTGGAACGATCAGTCAGATGAAGAAGTCAAACTGACCGTACAGCAGCTACAGCCCAGAAAAAGAAAAAAGCCACACAAAAAGCGAAAATATAGAACAGTGGTGCACACACACACACACACACACACACACACACACACACAAACACACCTAACTCTGTACACACACGCTTTAGGTCTGATTGCAGAGAGCATGACCGCGGTAACTGAAGGCATCATCACCATACTTAGATGTAATTCTGTGTTCAGGGATGGGGTCTGCGTTCAACGGCCTGACGGGTCTAATCGAGTTACACAGCCGGGCGAGTCTGTGAACGTACACATTTGCCAAATAATAGTATCTCGTCACTTTGAGAGTGAAAAAAGAACTTTTTTCTTTACCTTCCACGATACGTGCGTTTGACACAAAGCCCTTGGTGTTTACGCTTTGCCGTCGCTGTCTCTCCTTGTGTTATTCTTGGCAGATGCCGGCACTTGGGTCAACACAGAGCATTGCCAAACAGATGAGCCACATCATTTATTTGTAATGGATGGTGCGGAGACAGAAAGACCATTATGCACAATGACTGGAAATCTTTAACCAGCTGTGGACCAAATAGTTTCGAAACGCACAAATCCTGCCCCGCGAAGACGGGAAGCATGGACCATATGATATGGTGATTTCTAACTTCCTTCCACATCTTCTCGAATGATTGCTGGGAATGAGGAGACCATCATCTTTCCTGCCCCCCCAAACGCCCCATGAAACTCCTTTTTGCCACATGTGGACCCAAATGTCCAGATTTCTACAGTAGATTTCAAAGTGGATTCTGTCAGTCGGTCACAGGCCAGGCTGGACCCTCCTGCTACGTAAGATCAGTTTATAGGATTTTTGACTCCAACTGTCATGTAGTTTGCGTTGCTTGTAGTTTGTGTTGCTATTAACAAACTCCATCTCCTCGTTTTTGTCCTCCTTTGACCTTTTTCCTCTCATCCCGGACTGTCCGCCCGCACATTGTTTCTATTCGCCTTTGTATCCCTCCTCTTCCTCCCGCAGCAGACGGGGGCATTACGGAGTAATAGCAAGCAGCTAGGAGCGCTTTTTGTAATTGCCTGGGCTCATGTGCTGTGGAAAGCCAGGGCAGGGGCCAGCAGCATCAAAGCCTGACTGATCATTCCTCTACCTCCTTCCACTGAAGGAGAAGAGAGGAAGAGGGGGGGGGGGAGGGGGGGGGGATGCAAATACAGATGGACAAACAAACCAGGGGAAGTCAAAACTGAAGCAGATGTGGTTGATAGCGGCAGACATTTATGCAGACGGAGACGCAGGAACAGAAGAAGCTCGGACAGAAAGTCCTTCCTCCTCCTGTGCTCCAACACCTGTTAATATTCAGCCGACAACCGGGGTGGCACCAGCGGTGGGGAGTTTAAAAAAAAAAAAGCCCAGAAAAAGCACAAAGTGATGCTGGGATGACATCATAGATTATTAAGGTGGGGGTAGGTCTAATAAGGGCCTGCTCTGGCTGGGTTGGTAAAGAAAGAGCAGGAAACTGAGGCAGCAGCAATTTGAGACGCGGAGGCCTCCGTCTGCAGCTGTGCTCCCTCTGTTCCTCCTCCGTCCACACAGCTGCAGAGCCTACAACGCTGCAAGCATTTACCCCAGGACCTCTCCTCCACTTCTCCGTTCCACCGCGTGTTTATTTGACCCCGACGTGAAATGAGTCCGAGTCCCGAAGATGTTCGAGCGAACGACTTTTCGTAAGCTAATATCATCGAAACCCGCATGGAGGAGAGACTGAGGCTTCACTGTGTCGCGCAAGTCTAAAGCTTGCTTTTCAAGCTTGGCTTGGTGTTGCTTTTCGGGGTTTTTTTCCACTCTTCGAACCTGGAAAATGCACAGTCAGCCCTGCAGATGTGCTAAGCCCTGAGATCAGTACAGTAGAACACAGAGGCTAACTCCTTTACAGGCCATGGACAACTGATCATCGTGAAGGTGGAAGTACAAAGATAACTTAAGGCTGCATTTATTAAAAGGTTAATAAATCTTTTTCTTTTTTTAAATCAAGCGCTGCCCTGCTGCATCGCGGCGCTGCGCTCGTCTTGGCAGACGCCTCCGTTACGGCCCTCCGATACCCTTAAAAAGTCAGAGAGGTGCTCAGGAATGCTCTGGTGGAGCGACCGCCAAGTATCCCAGCAGAGCACCGTCAGCTCCCGGTGCCCCGCGGAGAGAGGAGCGGGCGGGGGTGGTGCGATCATCAGTGTGTTTGCAGGCCAGACCAGAGGAGAGGGGGAGCAGGAGGAGGAGCAGGAGGAGGAGGAGGAAGAGTGGGGATAATATGTGGCACCACTCTGAGAGCTGAGCCCTCCGCCGCGGCACTTTTGTTGCCAGATCACAACCAGATGTGCCAAGTGTGTCCAAACAGGAATGACTGTGTGAAGGCAATTTTCAGCAATTTGTCAGATTTTAGAGCAGGCCCCGGGGCCCCCCCCCCCCCCCCCCCCACTCCTCCTCATGTCTCCTGGAAGCCCAACGCAAACGTTAGAGGAGCGCCGCGATGGCTTCAGACAGGCTGCTGCACACTTAGCCTCCAGCGCAGCGGCGGTGAGAGATATACTGTACTCCGTCTGAGCGCCCGGGCAAGACGCGGCCTGCAGTATTGACAAATAACCACCCACCTCACTCTCATGCATCAGCATTACTGAATGCACCGATCAAATAGTCCATTCATGTGCTGTTTGCTTGCAGAGTCAAAAACCCCTGACAACAATCACACGCTGTAAATCCATCATCTGTTCCTGGCTGGATAACCAAAACAAAGGGGGAGAAAAACAGAAAAAAGGTTGTTAATCTTTCTGTAGACACCTCATAAACAATAGATTCACTTTCGAGGTTGCGCCGGCGGGTTTGGCCCATCTTTTTCGTGTTGCCCACCCCTCCGTCCTGCTGCCCCGTAAAGACCCCCTCTCACAGGAAATTGAGGGCCAGTGTCTTGTCTTTATGGCGACCGTGAAATGTGTCATCTCAAAGGAGCGGGACATGGTGTGGACAGACAAAGGTAAACTCGGATCCTCTCTCGTTTTCTAGTTATTCTGCGTCCCAAAGTGGCACAAACTGCTGCGTGTGAGCAGGTGGAGGAGTTTGTCTGGTGGCATGCAGACTCGTGTTGTGGTCGCACAGCTTTAGCGAAAAAACCATGAGCGTGAGGCCAGCGCTTATTCGCTTTAGCGCCACAGTGTCACATGACACCCGGGACTCCGTCGTTGTTTTGTTATGAGGTTAAGTGCGCCGTCTGTGAATTTATGATTTTTTTTAGGAATCCCACCCACCTACTTGTAGCTGTCTCCCTCTCCTTGAGTCACACATTTGGAAGGCAGCATGTCTGCACCTTGGGACCAATGAAAGGGACAATTGTGGGAGGGTTTGCATAAGGATTCTGTCAGTCATGTGTCTTGTTACTCCCTGTGAGAGCTCAAATTCACCGCTCATGCCTGTTTTAATTTGTTGCCTCATTGCTCTGGAATTCGGGATAAATTGTCTCTATTGTTCATCTTACTTACAAATAGGTAGTCTTGCTCGGAAACGTAGCGAGCACTTAGCATATTTAGGTTTACGTTCGTCGTTCCAGCTTACAAAACAGAAGGAATTTTGCTTGCAAAGGCTGAAAAAGGAACGAGAAGTCCCCCAGTCTCTGCTGAATAGTACTTCTGCTACCACAGCACGTTTTTACACTCTGGTGGAAATATGATTACATATTATATAATCTCCTTTTTTTTTCACTGCTAATAAAAGACGGGCAAAATTAGGCCCAATGAGAGATCAATGGGCGCAACAGCGGGTTTTTGGGGGGACAGACCTGTTCCAGAATTTGAGTAAATCCCAGCCAATAAAACTGTTTTTCCTCCTCGGGGTGTGTGTCTACCATTCCAGCTGAAAGACGGACGGCAGCATTGGAGTTTCCGCCCAAGAATCTGTGTGGGTGTGAGAGTAGCTGCACATGAGCCGCACATGAGTTTTTGTTGCTTCAGAAAGAGGTGCTTTGTTCCTTTTCTTTTTTTTTTTTTTTTTAAATGTCTGCAGAACGTGTGTGACTGCGGTTGCGAAAGACTAAAAGTAATATCTAACTCATGGTGTTTGCATGTTTATCCCATTGTGTGATATTTTTTTTTTCTTTTCTTTTGAGCGACGGGCAGACTCTGGGCTTGCGTGTGTGCAGACCAGATGTGAGGAGGGGGGTTCAAATACAACTCTGATGTCAGTGTGCATGTGAACAACATGGAGTGGAATAGTATTATGTGCAGAGTATTTATGTGTAACTGTGTGTTTATAATTCTGTGTGCATTATCTGAGTATCATAGTGGACGAGTACCTCTATTTATGGCTTAATGTAAGTCATGTATGTGTATATGCATGTTGCCCGCCATGTTTAACTATTAAGTTGGCATGCACACGCGTGTAAGCATGTGTCTCTGAAAGAGTTTGTTCTTGCTATATGTGCATGCATAGTTATAGCAGCTGCTGGATGCCACCTGTGGCTTAGCCTTCCCTTAGGCCTGTTTGGGCACTAAATAGTCCCTCAGGGTCTCCACAGGGTCTCAGGCTGCAGATCTTGGAGTTGGTTGAGTAAAAGCTAAACCCGCCAAGACAGGGCATGTCTATTGTTATGTCTGCCTCATAAACCGTTGCCTATTTGTCCTCTAATGTCGCCCAGTTTCTAAAAGAAAGTCTTTTTGTGGGCGATCAGAGCAGTGTTTTCACTCCTCGCTCCTCACATCTCTCTCTTTTTGCCAGTTTTACTGGGTTGTTTCTCATTCGGCAGGCTGGCTGACAGATGTCCATCAGCTCCACTGTTTGCTCCCACACCAACACAGCTCCAGGCCCCATGGTGAGAGAAGAAACTGGCAATAAGAGCAATGAAATGGGGGCCCCATAAATGAACAAGCAGTATTGTGGCTGCTGGGATCTTTATGGAGAGCAAAAAACCACATTTTCCCACATGTGTTACCATAATTATGAGGACCAGAATGATGATAATTCCTCTATTAACAGTCACAAGAAAATGCATTGTATCAAAGTTTGTTAAAGTCAACTTCCAATCACTCTCCTCTCTTTGAAATGTGTCCAGCACTTTCTCCACATAAATATATCTAATAATGGCATACAGCAACTCTCTATGCCTAAATCTGAAAAATCCAAAACTTAGTTTGCCTTATCTCTCAGTTCTGCTTATCTCCTTAACTCAATTATCATCTGGCCGACAGAAAGTTACAGCCCATAAGCTTTAGGTTTGATTACTAATAACCTGTGATTTGCAGGGAAAGGAAAGAGAGAAGAGGAAAGATGGAAAGTGTCGAAGAGCAATACTAAGGAAGCTAATCCTTCTTGTTGGAACAGTATTATCATCATTTGCTTGTGAGGAATACAATCTTATTTGTCTGTCTTATCTGGATTTTAAACAATAGCTTGCAGGGTCTCTGTTCAGTAAACAGATAAGAATAAGAGCTCTGGTATAAACAGTTTAGAAAAATGCAGAAAAATCCTCTTGGTTTAGTGTGTCACCCATTAGGGAGATTTTTTTTTTATGGGCTATGGGTCTGAAAACAATTATGAGCACTGGTGATGTCATATTTTATACAAAGACCTGTCTCCTAAGATGTAATTGACAAATGATCTACTTACAAAATAAACAAATAATTAAGGAAAGGTACCACCAGCACAAAGAGTCAAACCTCATTTCTCTGTACATACTCCTGATTTTAGGGCACATTTGTTTTTAATCCACATGCATGACATTACACATTCCCGTTTTTGCATCAACATTTGTCATTTTTCCAAAGCTGCAATGGCAGAAAGGTCTGAGAGTGTGTGTTAGTAATTTGGAAACTTAGTTGAGGGGTTTACTGGTGTGATATCCCACCATGCAATGCTGAATTCCTTTAACATGTGGTGAGTCAGGAAAGGGGTGGTTGACCTCTGCCTTCCCATGAGCCCCTCGGGAGCAGCTTTGCGAGGCCGCTCCAGAAACGTAGGATCAGCACACAAACTGCTGTGCTAGTTTGTGACTGGAATTGTAATCATATTATTATACTTCTCAATGCGCGCCCCTCCTTGTTTTTCTTTTTTCTTCTTTTCTCTTCTTCCACCGCCCCTAATTTCTTATTTGTGGCTCTTTTTCCCCCCCCTGTCCCAGGCCTGTTTTAGTCTTCTTAGCATGCGGCACAACACCGACTCGGCACATGTGATCCATTAGGCTTCGCAGAAGATGGAGAAAGTACAAGAAGCTGAAGGTGAAACTTGCTGCACTGCTTTCCTGGTTTCCTGTATGAAGACATTTTTATTCTCTGCGGCTTCCAAAAGAACAGCTGGGATTCTGCTCTGAAGTTTTTCAGTACCACCATAGTGAGAAACAAACTAAATCTACCCAGAAATCTATCTTAAAACTCATGCCTGCTGCACTTTTCAAGAAATTTGACATTTGTTGCTTCAGAAACTGAATTTAAGTGTCCATGAGTTACAGGAAATGTTGAGCGTTCCACCATCATAAAGAAAAAGTAGTGGAAAAGAACAAAAATCACAAACTTGGTATGTTTAATGAATGTCAATGGATGATTATCTCTTTTCAGCTTTTGGGATGAATTAAAATATTAGATGGGAATAGGTAATCATCATATAAAAGAACAAATGGGGAAACAGAAAGCAGACATACTGGGGAACTGACAAAAAGAAAAAAGAGTGAGACAAACACAGCACATTTTTTCATTTACCGTGAAGTCAGCAAAAATGATCACAATGGAATAAATCCTCACATAGTGTGTGTCTGAAGTACGTAAAAGCAGGCGGTCATCATTCACGATCATATTGGCAGATCACTGTATTTATCAATTCATCTGTTTCATGTTCACATTTCATGTTTACACATTTAAACATTTAGTTTCAACAAAATCTCCACAAATGTTCTTCCCTAACATTTGAATGTCATTTTATGAAGATCACAGCAATTCAAAGTGCTGCTTTTATAAGAAAAGATCAAACCCAAAATGCAGCGTAGTGTGGGATGTAACTCTCTCTTTCTTTCTATATTTAGTATTTTGCATATCCTTAACCAACAGTAATTGTTTTTAAGCATCCATATGGTGTGTAGCAGAGAGTTGAGTTACGTCAAGTAACTTGATTTCAGTTACCTTTGTGTAAGACGCACAACTCAACAAAGAAACCTCACCCCCAGCTAGCATTGTAATTTGAGGCAGGTACACCATTGCATGACCACAAATGTGTGACTACAAATGTTCCATATATTCATACATAGTAAGTTAGAATCAAACAAACCCACACCAATAAAGCTGTTGTGACTTAGGGACAGGATTGTGAGTGGAAAAAACACACGAAGAACCGTTCAAAGAGAACCGATAACTGATTCAAAGATTCCATCAATGTCACCGGGCCCTCGAGGCATGGGGAGGCTGGACAGGGTTTGAGGTCAGGGTCACTGGAGGCATACGTTCAGAACCCGATCGCGGCTGCGAGACAGACTGTGCTTTGCCGAGCCTTTGTCTGACCCAGGGATGCACGGATAGGTTGACGAATACGGCTTTCCAGATCGTGAATAGGAGGTCCCATTGTGATCTGCCAACAAAAATCTGTAACCAGTTATCTGACTCCGTCTCTTAAGCCAGACACTTTGGGTGGTTGTATTGAAGAAGGGTTATGAGCATTTAGTGCACAATACCAGGGATAATTTGATGAATTATGCAATAAAACTGTTAAATGCATCACATCTATGTATTTTATGATAACAGAATAATAACTTTTCCCATTGCAATTGCTACATACAGCTCCTTTTGTCTTAATTCCACTCCATAGTGAGCTTCCTATTTGTGTGGTTAGATTTCCAGCTATGAGAAAAGTGTGTCCTACAGAGAGAAGGGGAAAGTGGTTGAGTAAAGGGAAGTTGGGCCCATGGATGGCTTGTAAGCCATGTGTTACACATTAAAAGGCTAATTACAGCTCTAAAAGCCCCATGTTTACCGCTGAGAAAGGCCTTGTTAGGTATATTTTACTGTCTCCCCTGAAATTATTCATCCTTGACAAGCTCAATTGACATTATCATAATTACAAATGTGATTACAGCTTAATCGCTCCAACCGCTGTTTTACCAGTTTGAGTGTCTGCGGCGGAAGTCAATAATGCTCAACTGCTCCTCTCTGACCATTCATCAGAGAACAGGATGCAGGATACAGGATAGTTGTCTTATCATAATAATGCATGGAAAGGAAAACCAACGGTGGGTTAACAGGCGGACTTGTGGCGATGCCATTCATCATTTCTGGTGGACTTCAGAGGAATCTGCTCAGGTAGTCAGTGAGTGACTGCTCCTTTTGTTGCTTCCTTTTGGAGTTACATCTGAAATAATGCTCCAGTGTGCTTGCAGGAAGTGGATAAAGGCATGCTTTGAACTCTGACCCGGCCAGGCGTGTTATTGCATAGGCATAGAGTAACAGCTGCCGCTGACCCCGTGGCCGCCCCTCCCCTCCCCTCCGACCACATATGGTTGCCAATAGCGATGACTCCGGTTGATCTTCACCTGTCAAAGCAAAGCTCCGACTAAAGACTTGCAGCTTGAGCGGAGGAAAGCAAAACAGGAGGAGATCGAGGAGCAAACCGGTTGCTTTGTGGTGACTCAGAGAGGATTTAGGAAACAAAACAAACTGCAAAACTAGTCCCTTGGCTCGGGCTTTTAAAAAGCTGAGAAAAGGTTCGAATTTTGCTTTCTTTTTTTAACCTTTCCACTATTGCTGTCATGTATCGGGGATTCAGATTGCACTGCGTCAACCCTGCTCTCCATTTACTGATTTGGGTTACAGCAGCGGTTACAGCACATGAGGTTTAACGCCACAGAACACTCCTCAGGGTCTGACACACCAAACTCATGCTGCTGCCAGGATCAACACCAGGCCCGGCCCGCTTTGTCCCTTTGAATCCTAAAAGCCTGAGCAAAACAACGCACCGTTAAGACCAGGTCGAACTGCCAGCCAGGACTCACTATCTACATCCACGTGAGGAGACTTTGAGCCGTATTTGCTACTCGGTAAAGAAAAAGCAAAGGACAGTGACGATAAAAACACAAGCAAAGCCGGGCTTGTTTTTCATCACATCACTGCCTGGTAAAACGATCCCGAGAAGTGAGATGAAATATAAAGTGACACCTCGCTGATGGTGTTCCAGACGCTCCCTGACTAACAGATCCGACGCTGATTCGACATCCTGCGTCTGCTGAGAAAACAGTCGGCGGGATCCAACAGGGCGTATTACACACCAGAGACACCAGAGATACGAGTTCACTGGCGCTCCAGATGTTTCGACCCAACAAATGGGATTTGCTGGCAGTGGCCCCTCGAGTAGTTTTTCCACAGTCGCAGGACAGAGCGACGCCGCGGAGCCGAACGTGTGCAGACTCTGCTTTAATGGTTCTCAAAGACCAAACCGACATTAAAAATCAGCAGCCGCAAGGAAAACCCTGCTGTCTCAAACAGAGGTTGGCAGTCAACTAGAAGAGAAATATGGATGACTGAGCAGTGGAGATGGCGTTTTAGGTGTCGTGTTGTACATTTGCCATCCATTTTCCCTGCCCCCCCCTTTCTCATGCAGCCATTCACTCTGCAACACAGTCAGTCAGAAGACATTGAAGGATAGGATCTGATTCCATACATCTTACATCAGCTCAAAATGGCTATAGGTGCAATAGATGAGCCCCAGTGCTTCTGACATGACAGCAGACAGCTGTTGGCTTGATGTAACACCCCCCCCTCAGCATGTCCCTTTGGTTGCTCTGTGGTCAGTTTCCCTAAGCTGGTCAGTTACCTTATCGTTTATTTTTTTGGTAGACCAATACATACTTCAGAAACCCGGTGTTTTACACTGGTTGCATCCTGTCATTGCTGACTAAACTCTTTGTATTAACACTAAACACTGACTCTGATATCAATGTGATTCCAGAAAGAGCTTTTTCCCATGTGTCCCTCATGCTTGCGAATATTTAGATTATAGGGGAGATGGTGGATTTGACCATAGCAGTACACTTACAGATGTAATTACAATCTAAATAACATTCAAAGATCATTAGTGAAATGTAGAAAGTGTTATCATATGATACGAATTAAAAGCTCCAAACTGGCTCTGTCGGTGGTCTCGGCCCTGCAAGAGGGGGAGAAATGTGACAATTCCCAATCAATCAATCAGCAGGCGGCAGGAGGCGGGCGTTGTTTTGCATTTCTTCAGTTTGTTTCTTCCTGGGATTTTCTTTACTTGACAGGAGGTGCCGCGAGCATACCAGCAGCTGAAAGAGGAGACTCCTTCTCTCAGCGCAGATTCCTCCATTCTGCTTTTGTTCAAAGTTGGGTTTTGTTTGGGGGGGGGCTTTCCTCTCCTCTAACTCCTTTGTGTGTGAGCGGACTGGAGCGGTCTCAGGTGGGGAGAGGCTCTCCGGCAGCCCCTCCTGAGCAAACACTACACTTATATTCCGAGGGGGTCGGACTTTTTTTGCAGAGTCACAGATGAGTGGCGGGAGCCATTTGTTTGGTTTCAGTCCATTTGCGGCATGCGGTCACATTCTGTTGTCCTAATGTCGGGGCCGGTATTAGCATGTGGGCCGTTTTACTGGCTTTTTACAATTACCCATGTCATGTGGTTTCTGTCAGAGTGAAAGTACAATGAACATTTTCCGTGTTTATGGGATGAGCAATTCTCAGAACCCTGACTGAAGTTATACGACTAAAAAAGAGAGAAACCTCCTTGTAAAGAGTCACTAAATCCTCAGTTCTGCTCCACTAACATCTGCTGCCCCTGATCCAGCCTTTGGAAAAATGGGAGTCAAACATTCCAGGCTGCACGGCCTTCTTGGCAATCTTTTGAGAATTGTAAGACAAATTTAGCCCCTGGACCCCCTTCTTTAGGAGCCCTATTTGTTTTTCGTGTGGGTTAAAAAAATAGCAGTGTGTCTTTACCTCTCTGTGGGTCGGGGTCAGGGAGAAGTGGAGGCCGGGGGGGGGGGGGGGGCGGGGGTGGTGCATTCATTTACAGGTCATTGTTACAGTAAAAAGCAGCATGGGGATGATCACAATGGAGCAGTGGGGTGAACAGACTCTCTCCTGCTCTGTGGGTTGTTGGTAGAGAGAAATGTTCAGAATTCCTTTTTGTTCTGCGGAGCTGCAGGGGAGGACGTGGAAGCTGAGGCTACCTTTTGCATGAAACAGCTCAGGCATTATGCATGCTGTCGGCCCGCCACCCTCAGGGGAAGAAGAGAGCCGGCTGCTGATGAAGAATTGGCTGCAGAGTCTACAACCACATCTGGTGAATGTTGGGAGGACGCTTTTCTTCAAATCGCAGATGGTCTCAGATTCTTTTAAAGTCTCTTAATTCCTCGGAAAATTGAAAATAAAAAAAATAAAAAGTAAACAAGAAAGGTCAAAGGGGATCTAAAGTTTTCCTCGTGGATTAAATATCTTGCAGATCCCTAAAGTGTTTCTTGGCTTTTTTAAAGCGAGATACAACGGCTCTGTTCTGTGGCAAAATAAAAACCTGCAGCGAGGAACAGCACACTGAGCATTTGTTCTTTAAAGAGGTTATGTAATGAGATCCGAAGAGGTGAGGTAGGAGTGGGCAGGAGCTGTAAACTGTGGCCTGGCTTTTGTTATGGTTGGCCATGTTCTTCAGGGCCAGTCGTCAGGGAAAGATCCGAGTCCGCTCCTGTCATCCCTTTCTTAGCCCTCCACGTTTCTAGTTTCTACTCACATGTGGACTCACATGTGGACAGATTTTTTTTTGGGGGGGGGGGGGTTGAACCAGCTAATGTGAGCCCAAATGACAAACGTCTCGTGAAGAAAGAAGGATTCAAACCCAGACAGAAAGCCTGCAGGTTTTGTGACGAGTCAGATTGAAAACGACGCGTTTGGGTTTTTTCATGCCAGTGGTCAGTGTTTGCTGACTCACTGAAATGCCGTTTCATTTTCCAGCTATTCATTCTCCTTCACCAACTCTTTTTTTTTTTTTTTGCAAGCTAAACCTGTCACCAGTTATTTGAAAAACCGTGTAAGAAATGAAAGATTGAAATGAGCTCTGGCGACAGGCTTATCCCACCTCTCGCCCAGTGTCAGCTGGGATAGGCTCCTCCCCCTCACGACCCCAGTGGGAATAAGCGGTATAGAGAATGTATGGATGGATGCTACTTCTCAGAGGCTTTCAGTGTAGTATCTTGGTGGATGTCCTGGTTCTTTATTGCTAAGTCTTTGAAACAGTCCTGACACTTCTGCTTAAAGCTTAGAGAAGTCTTTTCCTACCAGATCTTTTTACTCTGGTGGTTAAAAACAAGCAGAATGTGGTTGGATATTGATTTTCTGAAATGCAGAAAAAAGATTTTCCCTGAACAAAACTCGGATGGCACCTTCGAGGTCTACTAATTTAGTTTTGCATGAATTTCCACCATCATTGGTCTCAGGATGGTGGCCGTGTTGGCACGAAAGGTCAAAGGTGAAGCTAGACTTTTGTGTGTGCAAGAAAATGTTATTTCTGGTATTTGCTGTTTATTAAAAGCTGTAGAAGAGAAAGTGGTGTGAAAGTTGTGTGAAAGCAACACCTCCTCTGAAGGCCTTTTGCTTCAGATAAACTCCGAATAACACGAGGCAGGAGCTGTAAAACTGACACGAAAACTCGGACTGCGTAAACAACAGACAAAAGCAAACATCCGACTTCCTGAAACTCCTCTCTGCTCGTATGGCCCGGACAGCGCCTTACACACATCTGCTCCAGGTGTTGGGTCGGTGAGTTTGGCCATGACGGTGATAGTGGTAACCAAGACGAGAGGTTTGGAAACGAATTCCCCCCGAGAACCATCTAAGAGCAACCATACCCCCCCCGCCCCCCCACTGCTGTGCGCCCAGACTGAAGCCCCTGTCTGGAATGCAATCTGTCTGCCATCTGCAGGCCTCAACGACTGTTTGATATTCAAACAAACACCTGTCAAAAGTCCATGTCTCATCTCTCACAGCTCTTGGAAACTGGCAAAAAAAAAAAAAATCTAATTTTCTTCCTCGCTCCGAAAAACAGGGGGGTGGCAAATAAGTGTGTGTGTGTGTTTCTTTTTCATTCCGACCATCTGCGCGTGTGTTAAATATAGATTTTTATGGAAGGCTCGGAGGGATTTGCTAAAATGTCAAAGAATAATAGGCCGTTCAAAGTGCTGCATTCACCCAGGTGTTTGCGCAATGAGTTATTTCAAATGTAATCAGTTTTGCTTTTTAACATCAGCTGACATCAGAGTGCAGTCCCGATGTGACGGAGCCGGGAACTTTGGTGGATGTTCGGAGACGAATGGCCCTCGTGCTAAATCTCTCCACGTCCTCCCTTTTCTCCTTCTTCTCCCTGCTGTTTTCTACATCTCCTTCTCTTTCCGTCTGCCTTTTCCCCTCACTCATATCGAGATGAAGGCTCGGCTATAGGATGACGGTGCCGCCTGGCAGCCGTCCAGGCCACACATCTGCCTGACTGCTGTTCCTCTTTTACCGCCCCCCCCCCCCCCCCCCCCCCAACCCCCCACAGCATTGGTTCACTTGCGAGCCCATTTCAGGGTCTGTCTCAAGGTCTGCAGATGTGTTTCTCAGAGCAGCAATGATGGACTCTCGCAGAGATCTCCAGTGTGAGTGACTAATGGTGCGGAGACATCTCTGAAGGCATTGAAGAATGGATTTATCCCGTGTCATTTATCACACCGCCTGTCAGTGCCAATATAAAAGCCTGATGGAAAGCACACATTCACCTTTGAGTGGAACTGACTCAGTCCCTCCACATAAACTACAGAGAAAATCTGCTGTGAATCACAAGATAAAGAATGGGTGAAAACATCTAAGAGGGAGAGATTTGCATTCCGGCTCAAACTGAAAATACATTTACAGAAGAACAAGTGGAAGATAAGAAAGTCGACGTTCATCGGAAAATTTTGAGATTACATCTAATGTGCCTTCAGATTCCAAAGATTTCAGACCAAGACAGTTGTCAAAGTTTCCCATGATTAGCATGAAAGAAAAATGAACTTTCCAGGGATAGGTTTCTGCTAAACAATCGAGGACTGCTGTAGGTAGTTGTGACTACATATTTTGTCCAAAAGCTTTTCCCTGGAGGAGGTTAAAGACGGTGGCAGACGTCCACATTTCCTCATTGGGAACACCTGGGACATTTCATCACATCTGAGAAAACCCCTCAGCCTCATGAGTTCGGCGCTCTGACCTAAAAGTTGCTTGATTTTCATCCAATTTTTCAACACAATCTGTCACAATTCCAAACACTTTTCTGTGCTATTTGTCATGAGAATGACGCTGGCACGTTTCCACGTCTCAGAAAAACAAACTTCTAACTTCTAACTTAGTTGCCGAGCTCCTGGAAGTCATTCACAGAACCGAATGGATGTGTGCGTGAATCTGTGTGAAGATACCTGACGTCCACATGCCTGCAAGAGGACCTTTTTGTCACGTGAAAGGGGGAAAAAGCCTCATCTAAAAAGTTCTGGAGAAAAGAGGAGGATTTTCTATGGAGATGTGGAGACACCGTGAAGGGAAGAAAAAGGTAAAAAGGAACAAGGAACTGACAATTAGGGACAACTAATCACTGAGTGTGTAGCCAAGCGCATCCCCCCACGCTGGTGCCAGTGCTTGCACTGTTCTTGAACCTGTGCTGAATGCCAACGGCAGATAATTATAAACCCGCAGGGCAGGCCTCCTCTGTGCAGAGGGGAGGAATGGAGCCTCAGCCAAGCCTGAACTCCTGACCTTCTTCACACACCAAGCGTCTGTTGTGGGCTTCGGGAGGTGCAAGATGGGTCACAGCGAGCCGTGAGGCAACTGGGAGAGAATGAGAGAGAGAGAGAGAGAGAGAGAGAGAGAGGGGAGCGCGAGGCAGAGAGGTGGTGGAGGGTTAGGGGGCTGGGAGGAAGGGGGGATGAGCGAGGGCCGCAGAGCGGGGAGGGCAAACTGGGGGATGGAGGGATTTCAGGGAGGAGGTGCTCAGTGGAGGGTCACTTTTTGTTGGCATTCTTTGCTGGGAGCTTCCGACCAATCAGAGGCTGGCAGGAACCACTTGACAAATCAGAGTGAAACCCACAGTAAGTGAAATGCTCTTTGTTATGCATGTTTGGTTATCTCCTCTCTTTTTATCTGCCTTCATTAGGTGGGAAATGTGGTCTATTCAGCACCATTGTGCTCAGAGAAAAGCCTTTGTTTGAGCTGGATCATCTTTTAAAGTTTCACTAACTTATCATCACAGTGTCAACAATGACTCATTTAAAGATGTTTTGAGTAGGTCTTTGTGCTTCTAGAGCCTTGATCTTGTATATTTTCATCAGTTTTTAAAAGAGTATACATTTTATTTGCACTTTTACACCATTTAAAGAAAAATATATAATTGTTTTCACCAACCGTGCGTAGCTTATGTTTTATTAGTTTACAGTCCAGTATAATGGAGGCTGAGAGCTAACTACCATCAAAGGCTTTTTCACCATTTACAGCAATGATGGGAACACTGAGGTGACATAACAGCCATGATAATCTGATCTTTCTCCATCACATAAAGCTTTGGCCCTCCAAACTGGCGGTTTGCTGTTTTAAAGGTTTTTCTGGTGGGACCCACGCCCCTCACAGACAGTTCAACACACCTCTCCACAGAAATCTGACAGAAATCTGCCCCATTAAACGTCAATACAGTTGTTAAGCGACCACAGAGTTCACAGTCATAACAGACAAACACTTTAGCATCCGACTCTGTGGCTTGTTGTGCACGTTAACATGCTAACCTGTCGGGTTCCACTGGCCTTGCACAGCATGACCAGAGCTGGTGTTGCATGCTGCCACCTGCTGTAGGGGAGTTTCACCTCAAAAACACAGGGTGACCCTGCCTTATCAGAAACATCGATAACCTCTACACACCAGTCTACGATGTGTCTACACAGCTGTGTGGGTCAGCGAGGCTACAGTGTTGACATTTCCTCAAAACAAATAGAAATATCAGAGTTGAAAAGCATCAAACTGGCATATTGGCTGCATGGAAATATAATCCACACCCCCTCACTGAGATAAGGCAGCTTTCAGGTGACTGCCGTGTTAATGGAGGTTATTTTAAGCAGGAAAGGAAGCTCAACTGAAGTTACAAATAGTTTGATATCTCCTTGTTCGGTGGCATTTGACAGAGGGAAGCAGCACAATATGTGAACGATGCAGAAATGGATGTTGTCATCCAGTTCTGCAGAAAACCACGTGTTTTGTGTGATGAAAAGTTAATAAAACATAGTTTGTAGTTGTTGTCATCCCGGCAGTTTTAACATCCATTCTCATTTTCTCCGTTTCCTCCTCTTTAATGCATGTGTTTCTACTTTTTCTTTTTCTTTTTTCTCCCGAATCTCCGTCTCCAGTAAGTGCTAAAGTCAATGTCGTTGTGGCCTCACAACACTCGGATCACAAAGGAGGAAGAAAACATTACAACGGGACTCCCGATGTTGATGTCCCAGTCTGTCCTGTGAAGTCAGAGCTGTCAGCAAACCACCTCGGCTCATCTGGCCTCCTGCTCTCATCAGGAAGATCTCTCTGCTGTGCACTTTGCCAATTTCCTATGATTGAAAGTAATTGGGACCAGATAACCCCCTCTGTCTCTGCTCGGCAGCCTTTGATCACTTATGACCTGGCTCCCGCTCAACTCTGACACACGGGCATCTATTTCTTGGGTGGTTTGTGATTTCTCAGACTGAATGTGAGATATATTGAGCGGAGATGTGCGAGCCTCCGAATCCAATTCGCTGATGTTAATGTTGGGATTTAGCTGGAACCGGCACAACAAACCGTCGTGTAGGAACAATGTTGTTTACGCCTGCGTTTTCGTGAGTGATCGTCTGAAGGGAATAGCTCAAGATGTGCACAAAGATTCCCAAATCTGATGCGGGAGATTTGTAAATCCTGTGCAAATTACTGTTGCCTCCTTCTTCTCTTCATGCCCCGCTCCTCTTTGAAACTCCTCTTCTGAGGCACTCGTTCCCAGATGGAAAATATTAGATCTAATCACTTCCATTTGCCGGCTCTTTTACTCTCACTGCGAGGTGACACGCTGTCTCCATCTGACGTCTCCTCACAATGGACAATTAACCCAGCGCTCATCAATCACTTTCAACAAAGAACCCCGACACCCCAAATCTGCTAGAAATCATCTAATTTGATGAATTAGAGAAATCTACAAATGATACGCTGGGGTTTCATATTCTTGCCATTGTGTGTGAGTGAGCCTTCTATCGGCGAGGCCCTTCAGAGTTGTCAAGTGCTCTCAGTCTTCTACCCGCCGTCCTCACAGCTTAAAGCACCTACGCAGTAGAGAAGTTGCTTTGGGTTTGCTGCTGGAGCATAATAATGTCAGGGGTATTGGCACGGCTTTAAAGATACCCGTGTGCCCCGCAGCTATTCTCCTGTTGAGAATCCGTCTTTTGCTCGGCCACATGGAAAAAATCTAAATCAAAGATGGGGAAAGCTGATACGCGGAGTCGTCGATCCATTTGTGCGTCTTGGAGATTTTGCACATTTTTTTTTTCTCTTTTCTCGCTCTGAAATCCTCTGTCCTAATACGCTATTCATTCCTGCACCTCTTACCCCCTGGCACAACCTCCAGCCTCCCTCCTCTTGCAGTCCACCCTCACCTCCTATCATCCCTCGCTCATCCCTCTATCCTTCATTCTTCGAGACAGACAATAAAGCAAGCTTTTCCATGGCTGACCTGCCATTCACCCTGACCTCCACAGCATCCCGAACCACAGACAGCGCGGGCGAGGGAGGGTTGCAGCCTGGGATTCGGGGCGGGTTGCAGAATGCTTGTGTGTCCCGGTCCAGAATCTGGGTCCCACAGGGCTTATCCACGGTCCTGACGGGGTCACGCAGACTTCAGAGAGGCTGCAGGGGCCGAAAACAGAGCTGAAACGAGGGGAGAAATAAGACTCGGTTTTCCTGGGAGAGAGAGCGGTAATTCCAAGCCCGAATGTTGGCCAGATACTCGCACCCATTTTTGAGCATCTTATTCGAAGCATGTGCTCCTCTGCTTTTCCCATGACCCTCATTTGACACATCACCGGCCGTTGTGGGACATGTGAGGCCCGATGCTACAGAGAGGAGACTGAATCCTCCTTTTCAGCTCAGCCAGAGGAGGAGCACCTGTTTCCAAATAAATCTTGAGATAAAAAAAATGATATATTGTAACTCGATCATACGTCTGGAAATGTGGAAATCTGATTCTCTACTGCCGCATACTTTTTTTTTTCCCCCCACTCCCACGTGAATTCTTCGCCTTAGGTTATGAGTTCCCATTTTGCGCTCGCCTTATCTCGAGTAAATCTTAGAAATCTGGATTTAAAGGAGAGGCCAAAGTCACATGTTTCTCCAGCTGCCTTCATCCCGGAGAGGCTGCGGAGTATTTTGACCCCTGCGTCTCGGGGTGGAGGCAGAGGCCCAGCCAGCCCTCGCCGGTGGAACCATGAACCGTGTCAGGTCATGTCAGCTCTTTGCTCGGCTCCCCTTACTTATATGTAAATAAAACCAGTCTGGCTTGGTTCCACATCAGTGGCACCACTCTTTGTGAAGCTCAACAGAAAACATCCTAACAGGAAGGTCTTTCACTAAATCTTTTTTGGGGTATGTAATGCCCTTAATCAGTTTAGACGCTTTAAAAGAGGCTTTTTGGGAAACACTTGCTGGTGGAGTTGTAGATGAGTTAACTTATGCTAATTAAACAGGTCTATCACAGGGCTTTGATGGGGGTGTTTTTGACTGTAGAAACAAGCCTTGAGAGAGCCATATGCACACACAGAACATGCAAACTCCACAGCTGAGACTTGACCCGGGATCTGTGAAGGCATTGTTTTTTTCTTTTATAGGAAGGTGTTGATAATTCCTCCTAATGCCACATCATTCTGTGAGACTAGCAGCTTATCTGTGCCGTTTCAACCTGCAGCAGAGTTATGAGGCAGAAAGTTGGCTGGATACGATCACGAGAAACTGTGAGAAAAAGCCGAGTCTGGACCATGTGACGGTGGACAACAATGCCATAGAGTTTTTCTGTTAAGTATTATAAACATGAAGTTAGCCTTACCCAAGCCAAACAGTTTGTAGAAGTTTAACAAATGCCTCGAATTTACAATTACAACAAAGATGCTGTTCACATCTCAAGCTTACGGCTCTAATTACAAATATCACAAATTGGAATGCTTTCTCAGAGGAAACTAGTCATTTCTTTGTATAGTATTGACTTCGGCTTAAATCTAAAAAACTGTCAGCCCAGTTCTAAAGCTTTTCGTCCATCCTCTGGGTCAGTACTATCAAGTTTTTCCGTCCTCTGAGAGTTCAGAGCTGATTGAAGCATTGAAATCAGCCACAAATCTACTTTTCTAATGTTAGATGGTAAAATGTACTGTTGAGTGAAATGGAATGTGTCAAGTTGTGTTACAAAGTCAACACAATCCATGAATGTGTACCGGGTAAAAGTTTGTTTTAATGGTTCAAGAGCCTTTTCCAAGAATTTCCTCAGAGAATGGCACTTTTTTCAGATTTCCTCCTTTATGTAAAGACATGAGGACAACATCTGCTGATAAAATCTGTAATTGACAGCTGAAAATTGAAAGGGTGGTAGTATATAGACAATAAGGAAATATTGTGATTATATCCTGTTATCCACCAAAAAATGAGAGATAAATGCTTCTAAACAGTGACCTACCCCATGAAAATTTAAAGTCAAAATATTATCTCCATACTGGAGGGAACCATTTTTCCACTAGAGCAAGATCCAATTCAATCTTTTTTCTATTCCCAAGAAAAAAAAAACTATTCTGACTGGGGAACTGATCCCAAAGTAAAGAAAGAGGAGAATACAGCCCCAATCCCGTGAGGTCATAAATTGTGGAGGCAGACCCTGTTTAGGCAGGGAATTGAGTGCAAGCAGAAGCTCCCTTTAAAGAGTAGTGGCCTCTGTTTCTCCCAGAATTTAACCTTCTTGCCTCTGTTCTCTGGCTGTTCCTTTATTCAGGACTCTGATTTATTGGGGTGCACCGGGGAGAAAAACAAGCACAGTATAGCGATCTGCCTTCCCTTTGACGAATGACCCGCACTGCTATCTTCATCTTAAGTGGGACTAACGTTGTGTGTATGAACTTGGATTCGGATGGCTTTTTTCCCCCATGCCATGCTGATTATGAAACTGTAAGCATAGGGGAAATTCACATATTGTAAGTGTTGTAGGGCATTAAGTATAATTTAAGGCTTGCAGAAACAAACATTAGCCCTCTTAAAGCAATTAGAGTAAAACTCACTCTTTTGCTTTTACAGTGTTTCAGACATTAAATTGATCATTTTCCTTCTTTCTAAAGTTCCACCTTCACTGTCTAACCTCTGTCCCCCCAACCTGCCCCTGGCCGTCTCAGTCCAACACAGCCCCTCTTTTCCCCATACGAAATTCTTTGGAAAGTCATTTTATATCACCCTTTGACTGTGCATTGAACTGTAAAACCACCCCATTGGAAACAAAATAAAAGAATAGGATAGGGAGAGAAGGGGGGATGGGGCAAGGAGAAGAATTATAATTCTTTGCAGGCCCTTGGTATTAACCCAAACACCAGAGCTGTCAGCAGTTCAGAGAGGGAGGTGCGAGGGGCAAACATTCAGTGTTAATTGGCACTTTGTAAGCTCTGAGCTTTCCTTTTGTAAGGGAAGTGGAAGAGAGAGTGAGTGCGCAAAAGGGGGGAGGAGGGCTGGAGGGGGGTGATCAGCAGAGGGGGAACAGAGAGAGAGAGAGGGAGAGAGAGAAAGAGAGACAGCCCTTATTCTTGTAGGTTTGTTGGGCCTTGTTGAGGGTGTTTACGGTTCACTTCTTATCCTTTGTTAATTGGGCGTTCTCTCCGCCAGCGAAAAAAAAAAAAAAAAGAAGAATTCATGTATCCCCCCCAGCCTGCCACCCAAGCTCCCTGTGACTCTCCCCACCAGCCCGGTCAGCCAGGGAGGGATAAACGACCAGCGCATAACCAGAGGATTGTCCTGTGAACGTTGTTAGTTTTACACGTTCCACATTTATCAGAAAGGGAACGGAAACGGTTCCGTTTGCACCTAAAAAGAGGTCTGAAGGGGACATTAGGGCTTTAAAATATTAAAGTAAACTCATTTCTTTTTTTTGTTAGAGTTAGACAAAAGAAAATAGATCTTGGTTGTTTTTCTGTCTCAGCATCACAACTTTCAAAATCAGGACATGAATCAGACGTTTTCAGTTCATCATTCAGTTCAGTTTTCCTGGTGTTAGTTAAAGAGTGAATATGTGACTTAATTCTTAATGTTTGGACTTAATCTAAAAGTTTTAGAACAGTCTAAATTACCTAATGCAAACACAAATGGTCTAATGCCTATCACCGGGCGTATCAATAAAAGTTTTTTTTTCACCTGCTGACTTAAATTGTTCTATTTTTTTTTCTGTAAGACGGATCCATTCCACCTTTATTCACTGCTAACCGAGTTAAAGCATAAACAGAGTCCCAATTGAACACAATTGCTCACAAATTACAGAATATCAATCCTGTTTCTTGTTTCAAACTATTTTCCTAAATGAAACCCTGAAATTTCTCCCTGTCAACATTTGAACTGCTTTGAAATGATTTTATGATGAATATGTTTCTGGGATTTTCAAAATGTTACGTTCGAGACAGTGTCCCAAATGTGTGTGTGTATGTATGTGGGGGTGGGGGGGGGAAACAGAATAATCACACAACAAACTAATCTGCAAAGCGGGCCCAGAGAGGGCCTGTGGAAACAAATCTGTGCACGCCGATTCTCGGCTTTTGTTCCCCCTAATTTGCTGCCCTCTGTGCTAATGGAGGAGAGGGAACAGAGCAGCGTCGGACCATTAGGTGCAGGATGTAAAAACACCCCGTCTGTCCTCTTTGTGGATCCTCCGCTTCCGCCTTTGTGTTTGGACTTATCTGCAATAATTAGAGAGGGACAGGTTGGCAAACACACACAGAAATGAAGGCACCTGTCTTTGAATGAGTGAGGGGTGGAGGGGGGGTGGTGTGTGTGTGTGTGGGGGGGGGGTGTGTTGGCATGAGACTGGTGCGCTCTGTCCCACAGCACCTCTGGCCTCGTTCTGTCTCCCACTCTCCCTCCTACTGGCTGGTGTAAATAATAACACAACCAGCAGTGAATGGACACAGGTGTCGACCATTGTGCGGCTCTGAATGGACCTGGGGGACGGAGGTCAGAGGTCACAGGGCATCCCCAGCCACCTCTTACACCCACACTTTTTATTCACGCTGACACCCCCTGTCACCGGTTTTCATCTGGCTCCCCCCTCGTCTGTTTCGGCCCGCTCGCGCTCTCCTTTTGTTGGTATAGGGCGATGTTTTGTGAAAACTTTTCAGAGGTCATGCACAAGCTCAATATTCAGGCGGAGATTAACATTCTTTTCTACCTTAATCAGCCCACACAGCCACAGAGATCAATGGCCGCTTAAAGAGCCACAAAATGGATCAAATGGACTATGACTAAAGCGTAATATTTAAATTTCCCTCTTTGGTTTACCAGTGTGTTGGGGTAGTCGTCGTGTTTCCACTATGTGATGTTTCAGGATAGTTTGGGGCATTTGGTGCCAGAATTGTGACATTTGTATAAAAGCTTTTTGGCATTTCATTTGCACATTGTGCTTTTGGTTGAGCGTGAAGGTGAAAGGTGATTTGTTTTCAGAGTGTTTGTGTTCCGGACTTTTGATTTAATCATTTTTATTTTGACTTACTATGAAAAAGGTTCAAGTTCGAAATCATTCAAAATCTAATTTGCTTATTTATTACTGCACAGAAGGTTACAAAGACCATCAGGGCCAAAATCATGCAGGTGATAAATGTCCTGACGAAGTTAGCAGAGTTTATAAGCCGCTGAATAAAGTCTCACAGTGTATAAAAGTGAACTTTCTGTGCTCTAGCTGTAAAAAACTATTTGGATGAACTGTGTTAGAGGTGTGCAATGTGTCACAGTTTTAATGGACAAGAAGGACATTAAAATTGTAGATGATTTATGCTTTTTTTGTATTTTTGATTAAAACTTGAGCATTTATCTAAACCATTTCAACTGGCTCTCATTCTATCACACCTTTTTGTCCTTTTTGGTATAAGGTATAGGCTACAAACAGCCGCTTGGACTAATAGCTGCCCCAATGGCACCACTCCAAAACAACACAAGCATGATTTCTCAAGCTTAGATCATTTAATCCGCTTTTCGTTTATCAAACAGGCTTCAGCTGTGTCCACTGACATGGCTGGATGCTTTAAGGAGACACTCCACAGCTCCACACCAGCAGAGGGACGGCGGGTCGATTTAACCTGCTTCTATGGAGAACTTTGATGGAACTGGCCTAAAAATAAAGCCAGGTGAGAGCCCACCAGGCCCAATCAATCAGCGTCACGCAGACACTCTCAAAGGGGACGAATTCACGGAATGTTTTCCACCGTTCGATAAAATCCCAATATCTTTCTTTATGTGTGTAATCCTTCCCTTCGCACTTGACGGATGAACGCCGGGGCCTTTCTTCTCGGCCCTCAGTTTTAGCCCACCTTAGTTTAAGAGGCTCCTGAGTTCCTTTTTTCACCAATTGGTCACCCATTCTCAGCCCAGTAGTTGGCCGCGATTAATATCTCATACACAGGGAATCCGCGCAGGCCAGTGAACACACAGAATACCGAATGTGTGCGCATCAAGGCCGCGATTTCTGCACAGCTCAAAGCAAATGATGGATGGAGTTAGACAGGGATTTCTGAGGCAGCGTCCTTTGTGCTCAGAGGAGCAGAACAAAAAAGAAAGAATCAAACAGCATGGGACTGGTGTATAATGGCTGAGGTGTGCTGGACTGTCCACGGATAAGTGAGTATTTATGGTCTGAAACGTGTCATGCCTTTGTGCACAAATATAAAACTGAATGCACACCTTAAGCTTCTGCTATGCAAAAAGGGCCCACAGACTTACACAGACTTGATTTCGCCATTGTAGGATGCCCACAATCTCTCTTTGTCTGTAGATTAAATGATACTCAGCCTTGTAGAGATAAGAAAAATTCAACCTCTATTACAAACTTCAATACGTAGGAGCCTGATATACTAATCAGTCTGCCACCTTTTAAGTTTTATGAGCAGCTTTGGTCCTGGTCTGGGCTCTTTGCAGGCATAATGAAATTGTTTGATCTTGACAGAGAGCCCAGACTATACCCCAGGGAAAAAAGTCAGCGATACTGAATAAATATGGTTATTATGCAAGCCGAGTGAAGTTTTCTTTGTAATGTGTTATTAAAAAAGACGACACAGTCACTGATGCGTGAAGGCTCCGGAGTTTACCGTATTTTCCCCGTGTTACAGGCACAACTTTCTCTTCGACCTCCTCATCCTCAAAGATCTGTGCCCGTTGGAAAAAGACACGCTGGAGAAGGGTGAGAGGATTTATTACCGAGCATTAGGAGCACTAATCTGTTGCAGGTGTTTCTGGCTGTGCTCCCTGACCATGCCTGCTCTCCTCTCCGGGAGGCCTCTCTGCTGTGTGTGAATGTGGGACGAGAGCGGAGAAACATTTTCCCCGTCAGTGGTTTCTGGGAGAAGTTTTGACCATGTATGCAATCCTCTCAAAAAAAGAAAAAGATGAAGGTGGAACAACATTTCCTCCAGCTGCTGACTTTAGTCTGATCAGTGCATTATAGTAAAAAAAACTGTTGGATGAAACTTTGCTACTTTTTCTCCTTCGAAGGACATATCGTTCTTCATGTATAGCAGAAAAGTGCTGAAACAGCAGGGTGGCTTCTGGGGTATGCTACAAAAGAGGAGGACCACCGGCATGGATTTGAAGCTCCAGCTTCACAGGAAGCCTGTGGTGCCTTTGGGCTTGATGAACAAAGGCACAAAAGAGCCCGCTGAGAAGGTCCTGCTCCGTAGGAAGTCCCGAACTCCTGCTGCGGACAGCTTTGAGAAGACTAAACTAAATGATACAGGAGAGAATGGAAATGGAGGAGAAATCCAGGGGAGCAGAGCAAAGCCAAAAAAACAAAACAAAACACAAGGTCACGTATAAATATGGAGATTTGAAGAAAAAAACAAACACTGAATTGGTGAATTTAGATGCGTTTTAAATGTAAATGCGTTAGCTGTATTTTCCATAGCGCTATAAGATAAAAAGAAGTGCTTCTATGAATTTCATGCAGGTAACGGGACTTCAGGAGGAGATCCAATGACACATTTCCACAGTTTAGGTGCTACTGCCTCCATGTGGCCAGCAGAAACTCTTCCTGCTGGTTAGTTCAGTCGGTGTGGGAAAGGCGCGTGCCACCTGGGCCGAGTGGGCGTAGCAAACAGATGAAAGCACGGAAGTACTGAAGTGGATGGCAGCATCAGAGGAGGGATTTTACAAACTATAATGACTCTTCCTCATTCCTCCAACCCCCAAACTTCTTTTTGCATCTATTTATAGGACTTTATCTCCATTTCTCAGAATAATTTTTTTTATCTTCGTCTTGAAAAATCTCTGAATGCTGAACTAGTCAATAGAATGAACATTTTGTTTACCTTCTTTAAAAGAGAAATCGGCTGTTAATTGGTTACTTATTCCAGGGTACCTTTACTCACTGCTACTAGACCTCAGTAAAGGATCTTATCAGCATTTCCTCAAAGGGGAAACATTGTCTAATGAGTTGTAGAATGCAAAAATATAAAAGATCTTAGATCTTTTTTAGACCAGAAACTGCTTTAACGATGAGAGACGACTGATTTGCAAAATGAATTGTTGTTTCATGTGTCACAGTGACTGCATGTCTTATATGACAAATACCGTCAGATCAGCATTTTAAATCTTAGTAATTCTACACCGAAGAAGAATGAAGGGGAAAAAGGCATGATGGCATTTTTGGAGGGTTGCACAAAATAAAGATTTGGCCAGTGTGAACAAGCATTAATGATACTGTTTAGAGTTTTAGACCGTTCTCCTGTGGTGGATCTGTCACAAATGGAGTCCATCTGGTTATTTTCTACTGGCTCAATACATGTCAAAACCGGATAGAATGAAAGCAGTTTCAGAAAGCTGTAATTCCCAGATGGACCACTAGATGTCAGTAACTGTCATAATGCTGCTTTGATCCAAACCAAATTATGAGAAGTCGGTTATTTATATACAATTCTGCCATTGTCTTCACTTATGTATCTGATTTCATTTGTTACAGTTAGCGTTATCATATAATCTCATATAAGTTTGTTTTTAATGTAATTTTTTGTGATACAAATTTTAAAAAGATTAAAGCTGCACTGTGGTCTTCTACAAATCTCATATTATTCATGTCCATTATCACTAAAGCATAAATTTAAAAAAAAGATGCACATGGAGGGAAAATATGTTTATTTTCATTTTAGTTCAAATTCAATATTGCTTGGGAACACGCAAGACTGAAGTAAGTTTGCATCCTCTCCCAAAGCTTGTTGGTCCACTAGTACAAATTAATAAGATTTCTTTTTTAGTTTTTCCACCTTCTGGCTGCTCTTGTTAGACAGAGCCCCTTCATACTGCACCGGTTAGCACTGGAACGGACACTACAGCACAAAATTAAGTTTACTATGACATTTAAAGAGAAGAATGTAAGTGCCTTGTTGTGCTCAGTAAGCAGGGCAAAATAACAGACAAAGCTCGTCTCACGTCCCTGTTAGCTTAGCTTAGTGACGTAACGCTCCTCATGGAATGTAGTTGTAGGAATTCTGCATGATGTAGCCTGTTAAAGACGGGCTCCAGTCTTTAGTGATAGCTGCGATAAACGTGAACCAGGGATAGTAAATCTCCAGCTGTCTGGTTTGTCCCGCCATGATGATGTTCAGAGCTGCTTCTGTGGCAGGATAGGCCGGCATCTTAGTGACTCCCCTGGAAAAAAAACAACAGCTTTTAAGTAAAGCACAGTTCTGAGATGCTTCTTTTCTACCATGCCTGCTCATGTGGTGCACAGACGGTGAACGGACTTGACTTTCTCCATCGCTGTTTCAGTGTCGATGAGCCCCAGTATGCAAATGGAGATGGAGACATTGCTCTTCTTCATAGCCAGCTCATGTTGGAGAGACCCAAAGAACCCATTCAAGGCAAATTTAGTTGAGGAGTACGGTGCCACAAAGGGACTGCCCATTTTTCCTGGAGAGAGAAACACACAAATAACTGAGTGAAAACAGCTCGTTCTTTTTCACGAAGCTCATCTGATCACACCGAAGGCCTCAGGATAGCTTTAAATTTGACACAGTGTTAAGACTCGTGTTTCATGTTATAGGATAAATGAAAATGTTGTCTGTAAAAACATAAAACACCAGCCCCAACTAAATCAAATGCAATTAATAGGTGAAAGCATTTATACAATTCATTTTGTAAATATATAAAAGGGTATGTTTTATGAATTGCCGTCATCAAGTGAGGATAAAATAATGAGATGTTCTCACCCAAAAGCGATGACACGACCACCAGAGACCCCCTGCTCTGCTCCAGGGAGGGCAGAGCTCTCCAAGCCATCTGAATGTAGCTGAGGAAGTTTACCTTTAAAGCAAACGCACACATGCACATAAGCAGCTTGGTGAGGGAACGCCCCACGTTTTATCAGGATGCTCCGTTACCTTCATCAGCCACCTGGTGTGTTCTACGTCTCCCTCCCACATGCTGAAGGGACTGGGGCCGATGTGGTTGAGAACCAGGTAGTCCAGACCTCCCAGCTTCTCCACAGCAAAGTCCACCACCGTGTCGGGGTCCGAGTCACTGGACATGTCTGCTGCTATGTAGAGAGCCTTCTGCGCCCCCAAACTCAAGCACTTCTCAGCCACCTGGGAGTCCAGATCAGCAAGAACTGGTTTAGATTAAACGAAGTGCAAGTTTTGTACAGAACAGGAGGTTTTTCTTTAAATATCTGTGACTGAAATATTCCTGTTCAAATCAATTGATGGTTGAAAAAAATAAATAAATTTAGGGTATCAAGACATCAAAGACATCTCCGGTCCTGCTAAGTTTCTGTCTTTTAGTTCTTTGGCTAAGCAGCCAAATAGAAGAATATCAAATATCTGCATGAAACATTCAATTCTAAATATTCTCGTTCTCTGTTGAGCTGTGATGATATTCATCTGATCATGAATCCACAGACCTGCTGCAGCACTTTCTCCCTTCTTGCTGTGATGACGATCTGGGCTCCAAAGCGGGCGTAATGATAGGCCATTTGCTCCCCGATACCGGTACTGGCCCCCGTCACCAGAACCCTGGCCCCTCTGAGAGACTCTGGAGCAGAAGGATTTCAATCAGAGACTAAATCCATGCGACACATGCAAATGGAGGAGATTTTCCTGTGTGCTGTAAATCAGAAGGTGGAATAACAGCTGTGCTCAGCAGATACGGGAATGCCACATTTTGCTCATGTCTGATGTCACAGAATTAGTTATCTCAGTTATCAGATAACGACCCCCACTTTATCTAGGGTCCTCAGCACTTAGAGGTGCACCATAAACCGATAAGCCAATCAAAGTCCTCCGTGGCCTTTTCAACTTGAAGGGCATTTGGGTTTTCTCTCCATTTTGCTTATTTCACTCACCATTTACTAAATCTCTGCGGTTTGGCCTCCAAAATAGTTTTTTAATATTGCTCCTGTTGAAAAGACTAGACCAGGGCCGTTCAGTCACATGCAGAAGGCACGTTAAGGCCAATTAACCGCTCGATTCGTGCTTCCACTCCCAGGGTTCCCCAAAGCAGCAGTAAAGACTCACTATCGTCACCACACAGAGAGGATTCTGTTCAGGACGGTCATGAGCGTGTGCATCCGCAAAGAAAAGACATATTGAAGCATTATTTAATCCCCCCCATGAAACCAACCTCCATGTGTTAGAGTTCATGTGATGTGTAACCCTGACGCATGCACCAGGTCCAGAACTGACAGAGGAGGTAGTTTGATATATAGTGTACTTTTAATATCTCCCAATTTTGTGTTTTCTATGTTGTAATTGTCTCACTACAAAAGACTTTTTCTTATTCAAACCAACCGTAGTCTGACACAGAAGGGCTGGTGACACCTGTTAGAAGTCTGGAGCTAATCCCAGTGACCCCAAGCACACAGATATGTGAACCCATTACCCTCAGATGGCCGTTTGACGCTTTATATTCCCAATTTGACGCTCCTGAGTTGTTTATGGATGCTAATGTGATGGATGATGAGTAATGTTTCTAATCGGCATATTTTATTTGACAGTTTACTCATTTAAATGCATTGTTCTTGTTAAATGACTCGTTGACTGATGTGATGTGATTTTCTGGAGAAGGTACAGAGTTTAATTTTCATTATTTCAACAGCTGCTTTGCAACAAAGAAACTAATTTGAGTAAAGGTTTAGAAGCCACTTCTGTGTGCAGATCACGTCCTTGAATCTTAAAAAAAAAGAGTCAAAAACCAACAGTAGCCTGCAGCTGTGGTTGAACTTGTTTTGGAGAGAGTCCAGGATCTGTCAGATCTGTCAACTGCACCATCACCTCAGCGTGCCAAAGCCTGTTTGACAGGTGAACCAGACACCGCAAATACCTTTTTCTTATTGGGAGCTCTAACAATTTACTGTTAGGACTTCTTTTGCAATTTGCCTGCAGCCGGTTGAAGAATAAGACGTTTGCTGTGTGATCCAGCTGCCAGCTGACATCTGGATTTAGCTGCATGCCCACAAGCGATCGGACCTCAAAACTTGCACAGTTCCCAAATAAATAAATGCACCGCCCTAGCTCCAGCCCAGTCCGCTTTAACTTACCTGGGTCGAACCCGGGTGTTGTCCACTTCACGGCTATGTAAGCAACTAAAATGCTCGCAATCAGGAGTTTTGTGAACGATCCCATTTTCTGAGTTTTGCACCCACTCGGGACACTTCTGGGATAAGTGGGGGAAAAAGCTGTGACGAAACTTCCAGAGTTGTACTTTTTGAGGAGGTGCTATTTCACGACATCCTCCTTTTGTTTCTGACGCTTTCTGGCGTTTGGGGGTGGGTTTGTTAGCTCGACCTGGACTTTGACCGCATAATCTCTGGTTGAATCACCTAAACCCTTTACGGTGTTAATTCAAGAAAAAAATACACCTTATTTTATGGTAAAATACATTTTCACGCCAGAATTTTTTCGCATGTAGTCATAAATTGACGTAATTAAAAATAATAAATTAACGAATCTGCAGCTTTAAATCGTTATCTGTTGAATGTGCAACTTTATTGACAGCGCAACTTTATTGACAGCGCATGCGCACTACAGGAACAGGCAGCTTGTCCTTCAGTGCGGCTAGCTAGCTTGAGTTCCCCGCAGGTTTCTGTTAGCTAAAACAACACTTACAGGGAACTCACGCAGCTGCGGACCATGGCGGCAAGGATTTTGCCCGTTCTGAAGTCAGTATTGAGTCGTTAAATCGAAATATTATTTTAGATATTGGTAGCTGAGGTACAAAAATACTCAATTAGCAAGGAGGCTAACTGACACTAAGATAACTCGGTCTGCCAAAGAGCTTTTCAGCTATCGGCTTTAGACACGCCGCTATCTGAGTTACCTCATAAATTTAGATTAACTGTATTTGTTCTGTTTATATATTTATTCCGTGTGGTAGCATGCTGGGGTTATTGAAATGAGCTAATGTGAGCTTTGACAGCCGCTGAGGACCTACAGCTGATGGGTCCTCAGTCATGGCATCAACTTAAGTGGTGTCTCTTATTTTAAATAACGCGTCCGCATTTTCTTTGAAAACGGAGCTAGCTATTTCTGGCTGACACGGAGCATGGCGGCTTGTGTTTCCCTCTTTTGCAGACTGGCTACCAAGGTGACCATTGCAGGAGGAGCTCTGTACGTGGCCTATGACTCGGGTCTGCTGGGGAGCAGCGAGCAGGGCTCGGAGGCCCTGCAGAAGGCCCAGGCTGCCCTCCCCCCCGCCATAGAGGAGTGGATGAAGTACTTTGGTGTGGAGGTAAAAGATGAGATGCTCTAAAAGGAAACCACTAGAGGGTTTTGACCCTTTTTCCATTCAAACTAACGCAAGATCCAGACTAGTGAAAAAACACCATCCTGCTTGTAAAGATCATGCAAATTATTCAAGTGTTATGGTGGTTTTACTTGATAATAAGTGCACAGCATTGTCTTTTAAAAGCTAAGAATGAAAAAGTCTCTCAGTGATATTTTACAATCATGCTCTGATAGAAATGACATTCAATGCAGTGACCCGTTTTAAACGTGCCCCCCCGCTGCTCTTCCTCTGTCCTCAGGCTCAGCTTCCAACTGTGCCTAAGGTTGAATTCTCCCCTGTTGATGCCTGGAACTCAGGTAAGAGCTAATTCTTTGGTCCTTTATGGCATAAGGGGGCAAAAGGGCTGAAATTCAATCAGGAAGTTGGTGTCCTTGTGCGTGTTGGTGGCTGGGAAAACCTAAAGATGACATGTTCTGTCATCTGTTGGCAGCTGAGCCAATGTCAACATTGATTGTGAAATGCATATTTTTTCTGTCTGTGACTGTTTTTTTTTGTTTGTTTTATGACAGGAGTGCGGTGGACGATTTCAAGTCTTTCAGAGGCTCCGACGAAAGTAACTGAATATACAAATCAGGGGCTCCAGCAAGTAAAGGACCTCATCAAGTGAGCAGGAAGCGTCTGGATGACCTCACGTTACCAATTTGTTTGACTTTTGCACTTGAGAAATGACATTACCCCTTCAGAGTGTTCCAACCTCCTCCCCCCCGAAGAAAAGGCCCCCAACTGAAAAGGAAACTGCTAAGTGAGGTTCAGCTGCAAAAGGGTCCCCAGTGCTGCATGGGCACTGTAGTTCTTTAACCAGTGGCATTAGCGGGAAGTTGGGCATAATGCAGGGAAGCAGAATGTCTTTTTAAGTAACTTGTTATTGCTTTTTGTGTACACCTAAAATTTGTGTGAACTAAAAATATGTCCGCACAGTCCAGTAGTGTGTAATGGCACCATGTTCAACCTTTCCCAGAGTGATGGAGGCTGTCTGTTGTATATATGCAATTTCACCATTTGAGAAATATCAATCTTAAAACACATCCTGCCTTTGTTTGATTATTGGATGTTTGTTGCTTTGTGTCACAAACGAAGATAAAAAATGTCCAAAAATCTTTCTCACACATTAAACTATGACGGTGTTGTTTGAGTCCAGATCGAGGGGGAGGCAGCTAAAGCGGGACGAGCGCAGCTATTCTAAACATAAACCATCCAAAGCTCTGCTGGCCTTAATCTCTCTGTTTTTTTAATTTATATGCAGGTACAGAACAAATTCTTCTGCAAGACTACAAAATATTTGATTTGCAAAAGTGAGAGATATTTCATTTTAATAAACTTTTCAGCCCATTCCAATCCTGAACTAAATTAAGTGCATACGTTTTTTTTTCCATATTGATACTGATATTTTGAGGTACCGGTATATAAGATTGAGTCATTGCAGCGTTACAAGGAATCATACAGTTTTTAAAGACATCCAATAGAGTCTGAGCGTATCGCAGCAGATCTCTGGACAGAATTGAATAAAGATCATTTAATTAGGGGAAAACTCTCAAGCCCCTGTTAGTTTGACTGTGAATAAACGCTCATGGATTGTAGTTGTATGAGTTCTGGACGATGTAACCGGTCACAGACGGGCTCCAGTCCTTGGTGAGGGTCATTAAATATGTGTACCAGGGATAGTAAAGCTCCGGCTGCCTCGTCGCTCCTGTGGTGATGATGTTCAGAGCTGCTTCTGTGGCAGGATAGGCTGGCACATTCGTGATTCCCCTGGAAAAAAAACACAATGGCGTGCACTTAAAACAAAAAGCTAACATACTTTGAATACACATATAAAGTGCATAGATGGTGAACGGACTTGACTTTCTCCATGGCGTGCTCAGTGTCGATGAGCCCCAGCATGCATATGGAGATGGAGACATTGCTCTTCTTCATAGCCAGCTCATGTTGTAAAGACCCAAAGAACCCATTCAAGGCAAATTTAGTTGAGGTGTACGGTGCCACTAAGGGACTGCTCATTTTTCCTGGAGAAAACAACACAAATAACTGAGTGAAAACAGCTCGTTTCTTCCCACAAAGTTCAGCTGAGAGAGTTAAGAATGATATCCTCTGCTGTTATTTAGGTCAAATAAAATATCCTTTTTTCTTTATTATGAAAAGTGTATTTTTTGTTTCCATATTTTGTATATAGCTCTCATCAACGATAAAATAGTGAGCCATGTCTACCTGCTAGCGATGACACGACCACCAGAGACCCCCTGCTCTGCTCCAGGGAGGGCAGAGCTCTCCAAGCCATCTGAATGTAGCTGAGGAAGTTTATCTTCAAAAAGCAAACGCACATATGCACATAAGCGGCTCGCTGAGGGAACGCCCCGCATTTTATCAGGATGCTCCGTTACCTTCATCAGCCACCTGGTGTGTTCCACGTCTCCATCCCACATGCGTAAGTAGCTCGAGCCGATGTGGTTGAGAACCAGGTAGTCCAGACCTCCCAGCTTCTCCACAGCAAAGTCCACCACCGTGTCGGGGTCCGAGTCACTGGACATGTCTGCTGCTATATAGAGAGCCTTCTGCGCCCCCAAACTCAAGCACCTCTCAGCCACCTGGGAGTCCAGATCAGCAAGAACTGCTTTAGTTTAGGTAAAGTAAAGAATATCTGCATGAAAAGTTCAATTCTAAATATTCTCATTTCATTGAGCTGTGATGATATTCGTCTGATCATGAATCCACAGACCTGCTGCAACACTTTCTCCCTTCTTGCTGTGATGACGATCTGGGCTCCAAAGCGGGCGTAATGATAGGCCATTTGCTCCCCGATACCGGTACTGGCCCCCGTCACCAGAACCCTGGCCCCTCTGAGAGACTCTGGAGCAGAAGGATTTCAATCAGAAACTACATCCATGCGACACATGCAAATGGAGGAGATTTTCCTGTGTGTACTGTCCCTCTGTCAGGTTCGGCATTATTGGACACATATACAGTAAGTTTGGAAACAAAAATGAATGAATAAATAGCAAGGCGTCCCTTGGCAAAACAAATTTTTTCGGCATAGCACGGTACTCAGGTTTCAGTATTTCAGCTGAACAGGACAAGTTAAAAAAAAAAGAAAAAACAAAAGAAACAGGCTCAACTAGATCCACGTGAGACGTAATAATAGAGAAGATATTTGTAAATCAGTCAGTGTAGCTCAGCAGATGTGGACCTGAGCACATATAGCCCAGGTTCTATATTAATTCTGATTCTTGTAGAGCTCATGCAGAACTGTAGTGAAGGTTGGTGTCAGATAACTTTGTTTGTGGGCCTTCATGTTGAGGCCTGGATGGCGTATTCGTGCTGAAATCTGCTTTGCAAACAATCCCAGATGAGGTGGAAAGCTTTCCGGTGTCAGCCCAGAGGGACAGAATCCTGCTCTGAAAAGCTTTATCTCACTAGTGCTGTTATCTGCTTTCCTTTGCACTTTGCTACCTGAACGCTGGAGCTCTACACCAGGCACTGGCCCTCCGTAGACTGTCGAGGGATATTCGAAAGCGGGTTCAACAGCACGTGTCTCACGCAGATTAGTCATCAAAAACGGGGCGATGGCAGCCGCTCAGTCTGCTCCAACTCACCTGGATCGAACCCGGGAGTCGTCCAGCGCACGGCCGCGTACGCAACCAGTACGCTCACACTCAGGATCTTTGTGAACCCCCCCATTCTGGAGTCTTTCTCCGGCCCAAAGCGCCTCACGGAGAGGTGAACCAAAGAGTGTCTGAGATCTGGCTTTGGAGGAACGGCTCAGTTTGTTTTTTCCTTTTTTCCCCCCGAGGTTTTGGGTGTGTGCTGTTCATGTTGCGTTGGACTTTGGCCCGCCCTGCTCTTCATCTCTGGCAGGAATGTTGCAAAGTGTGTCCCCTGTTCTGTTTAAAACGATGTTTTTTAAAACAGAGTTCAGGGTGTAAAAGACCTCAACCAGTGAAAGGGAAGATTCTCAGTGACCTCATTAATCTGTTTTGCATTTTCACTCAATAAATTTGAGGCTTGCTCCTCTTCTGCTGGCTCTGCCGTGTGTGAAAAACTGCTGTGAGGCTGCTGCATAGAGGCCATGTCACCTTTTTGCTTTTGGTTTGATTTATTGAGTCAAAGCCGACTGTTGCACGGCGCCGAACACAAGCAGCAATAAAATGTGCAAAAAACTTTTATTACTCATTACATAATAATAATTACAAACCGTCTTTTGATTCTGCTACGAGTTCAGAATGGGAGCACAGTTGTTCTACACGACACACAGAATGTCCAAAGCACTGCCGGCGGGGGGGTAGTGTTGACCTCTTTGTCTTTATTTGAAAGCGGAGCGGACCACCGCACGCCGTTGTCGCCTCGCGTCAAAGGAAAGTTTTTCCGAAACCTTCAGGCACTGCTCACGTGACGCATGCAGAGTTTTGGCCCAAAAGAAAAAGTGCTTACAGACGGGCTGACGGCGACGCTTTAAGAGTCCAGATGAGCGCGGTTACACGGTCTGGTAGCCGCTGACCACTTTGAAGAGCATTCATTATTTTCTCTTGTTATTAGACGATGATATTTTGCAGTATTTGTATAAATCGGAGTAACCACGACAAGCAACGTTACAAGGAACCATACACAAGTTTTACATGTTAAACACTGTCCTCTCAATGTATTGCAGCAAATTTTTTCTTTTTTCCTTCATGCGTGTAAATTAAAGCAGAATTCTGCTGCCTGCAGAAAAAGCACTTTGCATAAACTATAAGACTCTACCATAACCTAAATATGTAAACTTTATACAATAAAGTGCTCCCCACGATATCAACAGTGAGATAATACCAACTACGACGATGGGCGTTGCATTTGGAGAATATGGGTGCGAAGCCTTCCAACGAGCCTTCAGAAGCACGGGGGGGTGAAGAGCGGCAGCACGGCGCTGCAAAACCACGAGCCGGAAGGCACTTAATGATCTGTGTGCGCTCAAATCTAAATGCAAATTTAGCGGTTTGCTCACAAACAGGAAGGTCCTGCTGCTCCGGGCGCCGCTGGACTCGGGACTGGGAGCGTAAAGGTTTCCTGGGGAGGGAAGCGGGGCGTGCGGGGTACGTGTGATGAGCAGTCAATGTGGTGCAAAGATGCAGTAGGACACTGGCGTCCAACAGGAAAAGTGCCCCGTGAAGGTGGTTTTGCTGCTTCCATTTCCTCCTTCCTGAACTCGACCGGAAAAGACTAAACAGAAAACATCTGCGCTGCGAGGCTTATCGAGCTTATTCGGTATTTCAAAAATCCTAAGAAAAGCTCCCGGCGAGCTTTTCGCCTAGCTTACGTGGTCACTGAGATTGAATTCAGAGGACCACTCCGTTCGCTCTTCACTTATCAATGGTAACAAAGGCGGTAAACAGCTGCGCGGGCTTATGTAAGGAGGAGGGCAGCAAGGCTAAAAATAAAAATAAAAGCTGGAGCCGGGCAGAGCGATGCTACAGTTCGGCTGTGCATACCAACGGGAAACGAGGGGGGAAGCCGCACGCACACCTGGACAACAACAGCTGGCTCCACCTGGCTCTGCACGCCGGGGGGGCGCGGCGTCCACTAGGTGGTTTTGACCAGGTCGTAGACGTGGATATGAAAGTCATCGTCGTATTTGATGTAGTAGACCGAGGGCTTGGCCGGCACCTGGTAGATGACCAGGCCCGTCCTCTTCACGCCCTTGTCGGTGACGTACTCCACCTGCTTCCCCACCAGGCTCTCCGTCTCCTCCCCCGGCTTCCTGTCGGCGGGCAGCAGGTGCTTGTTTTCTGCCGAGAGGAGCAAAAAGCGTTACAACATCAGAGACGCCACAGGCCCGGCAAACGTTTTCGGACCGGCCACCGCTACGTCCTGCAGCTGTGCAGCCACCGCTGCAACGAGGCCCGATTTGTTTTGGCGGTTGATGAAACATGTATTACTTTCAAGTCTTTTGTCTGTCAGTAAAAGGAACAAAAAGGAAGTTATCCAAGTTCTGAAGGAAATTTGAAATTAACTTTAAAAAACTTAAGCTTAAAACTACGTAGTCTACGCGTTGTTGTGTTGGCTGCCTCTCTCTGCTCCCTCTGTCCTTCTCTGGCCCTCTCTTTCCCTCACCCCCAACCGGCCGAGGCAGATGCCCCCCCACCCTGAGCCATGGTTCTGCTCCAGGTTTCTGCCTGTTAAAAGGAAGTTTTTTCTTGCCTGTGTCACCTAGTGCTGCTCATGGTGGGAATTGTTGGGTTTCTGTAATTAACTTCAGAGTAGGTCTGACCTGCTCTGTTTGGAAAGCGCTGTGAGACAACTGTTGTTGTGATGGGGCGCTATATAAATAAAATTTAACTGAATTGAAAAACTTCAGTCCAAGTTTTTGTGGACAAATTGATAGGAAAAAACTCACATGGGATCAATTCAGACAAAAAAAACAACCTTTTAAAGCAGGGACCTAAAGTGTGTGCACCTGATGTTGAGCTGATGTTATTTCTAGAGCTGGGGGGGGGCTTATTGGTCTCTGTGAGGCTGGAGGCTGGAAGATGGGGGTACCTGCTTCAGGCAGAATCCTGAGGTCTCCGTCTGCGTAGTCGTCCCACAGCTGGTACATGTACAGAACGGGGTCCTTTTCATAAGTGATGTAGTACCAGTTGGTCATGACCGGCGCTCTGGAGAGGACCATGCCCCGCCACTCGTTCTTCTCGCCGTCCTCCTTTTCGAACAGATGCTCCACGGCTTTGCCCACCAGCTCCTCCGCCCCGGGCGGGATCTTGATTTTGTTGTTCACTGCGGGGGCACAGAGCGGCCGCCGTGAGGCCGGGCGGGCGGGCGGCGAGACGCTGGCCGGCCCCCCGCGTTCCGCCGCCGGCCGCCCCCGGACTCACCCACTTTCTCCGACAGGACCTGCAGGTTGGACACCCGCTCGTCCTTGAACAGCTCGATGCCGTAGACGCAGTCGAAGCCGTCGTACTTCACCATGAAGAGGGCGGGGTTGACGCTCAGCCGGTCCAGGACCGTCCCCTTCCACTTGCTCTGGTTGCCCCTCTCGCGCCAGTTGTGCTGGATGCGCACGCCCAGGATGCAGCCGGGGTCCGGCGCCGCCGCGTCGCTCAGCTCCCCGCTGCTCCGCTTCCTGGGGAGAAGAGCGAGACCCACCTCAGGTTACAGCCCCACACCGGGCCCGCTCAAAGAAGGGAACGCAGCCCCGGGGAACAGCAGCGAACCCATTCAGGCCTGAGGCCAAAGCCTTTTTATTTGTAGGGGGAAAAAAACTAACTTTTTTGTGTTGGACATGACTCAAAGGTGTCTTTATGTCAGGATCGGTTTGATGTTTTACTAGTCTCACAAAAGTGGATCTTTTCTTGAAAGACCACAGACTCAAGTCTAAGCCATGTGTCAGTGTTTTCTCCTTAGAAAATCAACAGACAGGTCTTTTAGACCCTAATCTAACTCGAGATTTCAAATCTGTTTTGCCAACAGCATCCTGGCAGGACAAGCAGCAACACCCACTACAACCATTCTCACAAACAGCGAGATGAAACACACAAAATGTGTTCATGTCCACGTTGGATTCAGCTCTATGAATCTACACACAGAGAACGAATGAAAAGCCACCGGCCGAACATCTCTGACGTAAACACCTGTTCCAGGTGAGACGTTTTCCTTTTATGGCAGAGTTTTTATTTTATTGTGACGGCTAAAACACCGGAATAATACATCAGTAATCAGACCCGGCTCGGTGGTGTTACAGGTGTGTGTTGTTTGGCTGAGATGGTCAAACAACTGATGTCTCACAGGTTTATTTGTTTTTCTAGCAGGAAGTTCAATTTGTGGGCCCTTGTTTTGAATTTGGAAACTGAAAGAAAATTCTTATGAGGCTGAGCTTCTGCCCTTTATTCTGCTATTTGTGAGTGTTAGTGAGAGGAAACATTGTGTGATTTCCATCCAATTCTCCAGCAGCTCCGGTCGGCCGCTCCTTCATCCCTTCGGCTTTTTCCTCTCAAAGCTTTAAAGCAGGGGTGTCAGAATCCAGTCCTCGAGGGCCGCTGCCCTGCAGGTTTTAGAGGTAAGCCTTTTTCAACACACCTGATTCACATCAAAGGGCCATTAGACAGGTGCAAAGCTCAACAATGTCCAGACCAGAGGAGATCCAATTTAATAAAAAATCAGGTGTCCAGAAGAAGGAAAACGTCTAAAACCTGCAGGACAGCGGCCCTCGAGGACTGGATTCTGACACCCCTGCTTTAAAGTTTTCTGGATCCAGAAGAAACGGCATCACTTCCGGGGTCTACGTACCTGCTCCTTTTCTTGGACATGCCTCGGGAGATGTCAAGGTTACTATGAAAGAGAAACAGAGAGAGAGAGAGACAGGGCAACGTTCAGTGATTATGCAACTGAGCAGAACTGCTGTCAGACACATGGACAGAGGTCCAGGATCGGTGGTCCAGGTACCAGGTAAGGGACCAGGTCCAGGACCAGGTCCTGTCTCCTGTGCCTCCAAAAAGGGCTGCAGTCTGCTCACAGACTGACAGCTCCACGGACCAATGGGCCAGCACGGCGGAAGAACTTCCTGAGTCTCCGGCTCCACGGCCGTGGAGGTCACCGTTCACAAAAACCCTAAAGCCCCGAGCGTGAACGACCCCCCGCGGCGAGCCGTGGGCGACTTACACCGGTCACGACACGGAGAGGAGACGCCGGCTGCGACACCCGAAAAACCCGCACAGTCCACGCAGTAGCTCACCTGTCCCGGACTAACCGCTCCTCCTCACTCGGGCTAAAGCCTCCCACTCTCTGTTCTACCTCAATGCAGCTGTTCCCGTGAGGTGAGCGGAGGCGGCCGGACGGCTACATCCGCTCCCGGAGCCCCCGGCGGCAGCTAGCAAACACCGTTGGTAGCCGGCAGTTTGTTAGCCCTATACGTCTCCGCGCGGAAAGTACTTTAATTACCTTTAAGCCGTTTTCATGTCGGTATCGGTAAGTTCGGTTGACAGTCGAGGAAATATTGCCACACACCAGCCCGACCCCGCCGGTGCAAATCTCGCGAAACCTGTGGAAAATGGGAGACGGGCGTCATGGAGAGAGATCACTCTAGTTCCCAGCAAGCCCGGGGCGAACAGGGCGGAAGAGAGACGCGGTAGGGAGCGCGCAAAGGAGCGTGGGTAATGGTGTTTTCGTTCAGTCAGTCACACGGACTTATGACAACTGGAAAAGAGCGTTCATGTGGTCAGCGATTCATGCTGTGCAGGAAAAAAAAACGCTACCGCGCACGGTTGACAGACGGCACGAAGAGTTAATTTAAAGATAAGTAAATCTAAATGAGGTCAGAGGCTCGTTAGTGACGCAGATGCAGCGTGTCGTTTGATTTAAAGGGGCAAAGCTCCTCAGACACCGACCCTGCAAAGCAACGTGATATCAGATGTAGGGCCCCAAGGACCGTGAGGGGCGCAGGGGGTCACGGGGACCCTGGTCACAGAAACTGGGACTACAGAATTGATTAGATATAGTCTATTCCAAGATAGAAAGCATTTGTGCAAATTGAACAATTGATTCCAAGTTTCTAACCAAGAATAAATAAATGCCATTGCTCAAAAAATGGAAAGGAGAGTGAGTACACAGAGCAGCCAAAGCACTGAAACGGGTCCGACACAGGATAAAACACAGGTGGAACAAGAAATGAGAATACAAGAAAGCCTAAAAGTGTGAGAAACATGAGAATATAGTCAGTAACCTATATGAAAATCTACGCGTCCAAACCTTTTACTGGTACGGTGAATTATATTTGAGCTTACAAGAGTAGACTTATCCAAAGTGAACAAAAAGAAAATAGTTTTCATCGAACTTGAATTTCAAATGTTTAGATTATTACAAGTTTCTAAACGTATCCAGATGGGTAAGGCTTAGTTTATTGGACTGATTCCAGCAGAGGGCAGCATAGTATCCTAGTTTGTAGAGCAACAAATTAAGAAAAAATCAGATAACTTCCTTTAATATTCAGAAACTAAGCAGGGCCTGTGTAATATTTAATTGGGTAACTAAATCCAAGGGAGTGATTTTACAATCAGCTAAGTGAGTGTTATCTTCTATAAACAGTTTACCTCATAGTGACACAAACATGGGACATCGCTTTAACTCATTTTATTTCTTTGCATATTCTTAACAGATATTCAAAGTGTATGTTTTCAGTGACATTTGGGATGGAAATACACGTCAGAAGCTGTTTTCCAGCACCACACTGGACTCGACTCCATTAAAAATAAAGCTTTTATTTATGTGTCTTGTCCTCATTGTGGATTTTGTTCATCATTCTCAGAAAATTGTGCACCAGCTATATAGTTTTGGGCAAAGCAGTACATCCCGCTCATATTTGTCATTTTTACAGGAATATCAAATTAACTTTTCAGCAAAGCTTAAAAGACTTAATTTGTTGAATGGGGCAAAGATTTGAAAATCTTTTAATGGAAATACCCATTTAGCCTAATTGTTGCTTAACACGTTTGTAATCCATCTGCTGAAAGATGAAACGCGTGAGTAGACATCGGGGGTAGAAGGGACTCCACATCGACGTCCAGAAAAGGAAACGACCCCCGCTGCTGCTCCGTCACACACCAACGGACCCCCCGAGTCTCCCTTTGAGGGAAAAACAATCAGTGGATATTGACGATACAACCCTTTTTTTTCTTTTTGTTTTCGTTCACAATAATTTTGGCCTGGAGTGAAATCAAAAGTATCAGCTTACTGAGCAGAAGCCCTGTGGGACTCTGTCTCCCACACCCACGCCACAGATCATTGAGCCGAGGATGGGAACGCCGTTCCACCTCCGCTGACACGCCCTCTGCGACAGGATGGTGACGTTGACTTCCTGGAGTCTGTTGGCCAGGGTATTGTTATCGCCTATGTCCCCCCACCCAGGTATGAGGCAGTTGCTGGATGTTCTGACCATGCCCGGCTTCAGAGGGATCACCTGCACGGCGTCATTCAGCTGGGCTCTGCCGCTGAGCTGAGAAGAGTTTTGGCATGTTCTGTTACATAGTAAATAGATGTGCTTTTTAATTGTGGTCATAAACATGCCACCCTCACCTTTAGGAGCATGATGTCATTTGCAAAGTCATTGTAGTTTGGATGTGGAATTGCTCTGGCAACGCGGAACTCCTGCCTTGTTTGCTCATTGCCACTCAGGGTATCAAGGCCCAACACAACAGAGAATTGTCTGGAAATCACAACATTGTGTTAGAAGTTGAGATGTTGGGTGGATGTTTCTCTTTCCTCTCCAGTCTCTGCATGTTAACTGTTTAAGAGGACAGGGCTACATACATGCAGGTGCTTATTGTTACGCTTTCAGTGTTTTTTTTTTTTTGCATTAGAGTCAAATTCTAACATCATTTCCCACAATATTAAAGTTACCAGTCTTTGTAAACCTTTGTCTATTGGAATTACATGTCACTTTGGATTGTTCTGAAAATGTGCAATACATGCAGGGCATGACAACATGGGGGTTGTCAAGTTGGAAACCATTTTGAATTCGTAGTTGCTGCTAAAAGAGTTTAAAACGGGTCTCACGTGTTTAAGTTGCAGTGTGCTGCTGTGAGCACAAAGTCCTCCCTCACCAAAGCT
>JABUIW010000023.1:344848-366857 GCA_013363375.1 Menidia beryllina
TGAAGAAACCTTTCAACAACAGGATGCCATTTATGAAAGAGGCTGATGTTGCACTGATGTGGCCTGAAAGATAAGGATGAGCTGCACGATGGCCTAGTTTTCAGGCCGACTGCTAAACAAGCAGCGGATTTCATCACGTTCTCCTGCAAAGTCTCGTGAAAAGTGAAGCTGTGTGGGCCCCGTCAGCCTGACTTTTACGCACAGGATCTGTTGAGCTGTTAGCGGCGTGTTCAGCTCAGACAATCAACACGTGGATAAAAAGTGTAAGCACTGTGTGAACAAAAAACTAAGCTGTTGCACTTCGTATCTAATCATAAAGAATTTGACTTATTATTGTTGGTGTGGTGAATTTGGTTTCTAAAGAATTGCACGTGGATTTTTCATTGCTTCCCTGATGCTGTTTTATGACAGAGGATGACCTCAGAAGATTTTCACTGAGGTGCTCTTTGACCTTACTGTGCCAGCACAAACCGATCACAGATACGCCTCCGTACAACGTTGAGTGTGTGTGGCGAAATGTAAAAAAAAACCTGAGACCGGTTACCGAAATGAGCTTTTTATTCTGCGTTTCGGATCAAGAGGCTCGACGCCACCAGCCAATCACGACAGAATGGATTTCTCATCATCCAAAGCTCTCAACACTCCTTAGTTTTCAGAATGTCTTCGATCCACTGGACGTATTTGGTGATGTCCGTGTAGACGTTGGGCACGTCCGGATAGTTGCAGTTCTCGGCCCGGTTGTAGGAAACGACACCGACCGCCATTCCGTTGCACACCAGAGGACCCCCAGAGTCCCCCTGAGGAGGGAGAATCTTGAGTCTATCGATATTTAGGACTGGATAAACGCTTCGGACACGCGAAACCATCAAACATACCTGACAAAATCCTTTGTCTGAGCCTCGTCCCGCACCCGCACAGATGACGTTGGGTGGCAGACCGTTCCATGCCTCCTCACAGCTTTGGTGAGTCAGAACAGACACGTTCACCATTCTCAGCTTATCCACAACGGTGCCCACAGTTTTTATTTTACCCCATCCAGCCACAGAGCAGATTTGGTTTTCTCTGACATTCATTTGGCAGGTTGGAAGTGGAATTGTTTTCACTCTTGGGCCGATGTTAGCACTTTGGGACAACTAGTGGCAAAAAAAGTCAAAACTTAGTCTTATTTCATACTATTTGCAGGATGTGGAAAGAATATTGAGGGGCTTCCTATTTTATTTATCCATGGAGTAGCACTATATCATGTGATTGAAGGATACTGATATGAAATAAACTCACTTTAAGGAGCATGATGTCATAACCCTCTCCGACCTCCTTGAATTTACTGTAGATGCATTTCTTTTCAATTTTGATTTTCATGTCTGAGTTCCTCATGAGATCGTGGGTTCCCAGAATGACATGTGTAGGTTCACTAAAAGAGTGACATTTGAAGGGGTTATTGGTACATTTTCAACAGTAGATTCTTATTCACTTCAGCCAGAAATGGACTCAGATGAAGACTGGTAACTTACCTCATCTGGCAATGTGCAGCAGTGACCACAAAGTCCTCACTGATGAGAAATCCTCCACATACGTGACCCCAAAAGTTTTGCACAGAGGCCATATACTGCATGGAGTTCTCTGGTGCTACGTCCCCATTTATGATGACACCTCCATGTGCTGCAAAGAGATGAAGCAAATTTCAAATCAGGTGAAGGCCCAATTCAGTGGTTCATGAGTGCACACCAGACCTAGATTTCTCACCAATCTGGGCACAAGTCAAGAGATGGAGAAGAAGAAGAAGTTTGTCCAGACTGAACATGATGGCAGCCGATCAACCTCTGCTTGTGGGGGGGGATAGGCAGACCCGCTTATATATAGAGCAAGTAAACATTATCTTGAAATCAAACCACTTCCGTAACTGTAGATATGTTTGCAGCTTGTATCGCCTTTGATCACTTTTAGCCTTCATTAGTCACTAACTCCCACAAGTTTGACGTTATCTGTCTTTTGCCTCATATTTCACGTCATTAGATACTCGCTCGTGGTCTTCCGAGTTTGAACAGATTACTTTTTTTGGCCTTTAATTAGGTTTCTGAGATTTTTTTAACCACGTTTAAGTTATTTCTTGTGGATGTGGCATTGGCAGGCCTAACTGCAGAAGTATGAGAGAGAGTGTGCCAACAACAACAATGAATTTGATTGTATTAGAGGTATTATGACCATTTAACTATTTGTTAATTGTTGATGACTTCTTTCAACTTTACAGCCCTTTTACAGTTCACTTCCACCAGTTCTCCTTTAAAGTGCCAGCAGCTACTCACTGACGGCGCTGCAGGCCTTCATTGGTTCTCCCTACAGTTTCATGCTCTTTGTGTGTGTTAAAAAAAATCATGTATCAACCAGAATTCGTTTTTTTCTAATTAAACATCAACATTTGGTGATGCTACCAGATAGCAACTGGCATTTTCATGGTACTGAATGAGTACCATAGATCCAAATCCCAACTTTGGGCTGAAAACGTGTCTTCACAGGCTGGTGTAAATAAAATAAGCAGTCTGCTATTTTTAATGTAGTGACTGCCTTGCATCAGTGTTTTCTAAAACTTGCGTTCTTATCTCTCATTTTACGACCATATCTCAGTAACAACATCACGAGACAGCTTCTGCTTACATGTACTAGCTTTCTGAGAAGTTTTAAGCAGTGAAAGGAAACTGTTTGTCAAGTATGATTATCTCACTTCCTACCACCAAATCGTCTTCAGGGGTAAGCAGGGACCTGTCAGTAGGAGATCATTACTGCTGCAGTATCCCTTCAACCATCTCACTTTTCTTTTTTTGAATCCAGCAATCACTATTGTGTGACCGGATTGAGTTGCATCGTTGGCTCATGAGACTGATGTTAAAATTTCAAGCATTCCAGTTTTGTATTAACCCAGTAATCCAGCTGGATACCAATTTATATCCAGTACCATTTGCAGTTTCTTTTTCTCACAAGATGGTTTCAGATAAACAAAGAATGAGTTACATATAACTGACCTGCCTGCTTGCCTTCCCTTGTGTGTCGTATGCCACGGGGGTTGTTGGTTCTCCCTGCAGAGGAGGCTTTGAAGCAACGAGTATGAGAAGAATGATTCTGCTTCTCTTTAGTTTTTATCAAAAGACCTGAAGTTTATTTATTTATAATCCCAACTCTCATTGATTAATCTTTGCTCCAGATCTGAGGATATCTGGAATCTGAGTAATCAAAATAGATACAGTTTATGATAAAGGGAAGAGTTTTTAGGTGTGATGGTGCCACTAATTGTCGGACAGATGAATATGATTATGACTCAATCATCGATCATCTCCTGATTGATTTATTCATTTTAGATTTTCTACTCTTGCACTGAGCTCCTAAAATCTTTCTGGTTTTACGCACTGGTTTGTCCTCACTCTCTGGTGTATTTGACACATGTCTACAAGGACAACACTCAGGCATTTATCATCACATTTCTGGAATCTGCATGAATTAGGAGCTGGCCTAATTCGAGCTTGTTCAAGATTCTATTTCCAAGAGGGGCATTCTAGCTCTCTGCTATGAAAAGGAGGCTTTGCATGTGTCTAAGTGATTGCTCCTTTAGCTGCTAGTAAATCTGTTTAGGCAGTTTGCTGTACAAGCTGTAGGTAGTCTGTCCCTTGTAAACTCCTCTGTGCATTCAGCGCATTTTATGAATGTGTGTTTGTGAGCCACTAAAAATGTGTGGATGTATCAAGCAGCCTCTTCTGAATAGAAATAACTGTTTCGAATGCAATAGTTTGCAGCTTTGATGAAGGGAAAGCCTCATTCCCCATTTTCCCCTTATTTTTTCCATGTTAAATGCATTTTTTTCTTTCTTTTATCTGAACTTTTTTATTACAGGTCATCTCAGGTTCACCAGCTTTTAGATTTTAAATAGCACACTTCTCTGTTCAGCAGAAACCTTCGTCTTCACACAAAAACCACAGTCTCTTTATTCAGAACCCTTCTGCAAGATTTTGAAACCAGTAAGGTTAAAGACGAAATGGTGTGCAAACCTAACAAGTGTCAGACGTGTAGTTTCAAAATGTTGCCTTCTTTGGTGTTCAGTCTGAGGCTTTGTGGTATGGTGAACAACAAAGTAAAATAAGCGGCTTGTTGACTTAATATTCACCGTTAAAGTACAACACTTTTCAAATGCTTTATGATTAACTTTATGTGTTTTCCACAACTCTGTTCATTAAACATGAGAATTCCATCCAGTCAGAACCTAAAAAACTAGCAGTTTATATGCAGCGGTTTGATATAATCTTAATGATTTACGATGTTCATTTACACCACAGGCACATTTCTGATGTCCACACGTATTAACATCAATAAACATCCATTATTGTTCCATTAATAGAAATCATGTTGAAAATTAAAGGTGGTGAAATTCTAGTGTCAGTAGGCAGCATTTTTACTCCAGCTAATCAGAGCTGTGCTCAGACACTTTGAGCTCTTTTCAGCTAAAATGAACAAGTCAAAGTTTTTAGCCAGTCCTGGTGAGCGTGGATGAAATAATGCAGGTTCAGTCGGAGAAGCTTTTTGCAAGCTGCCTTTATTCATACTTCTCCACCACAAGAAGTCAACCTTCCTCTCAGTGCAGAACGCCGCTGCTTTCCACCCACCTTAAAATCCCTCGGAGTGGCGTTGACCATCTGAGAGACTGGACACAAACTGCTTTGACACGCATGATATTTTGAACAGGCCTGACTGTCAAAATCTGGTCACATTGCGTCTCATAGTGTCATCATAAACCTTGAAACATCAATGATGAAACTGCGGCAGACCGATGAGATAACATGAGAATTTGATGGACTTCCTGTTAATTAACTCAAAGGATTTCATATTTCTATTTTACTGAGAGTTAAACCAACCATTTCATACGACACATGTCAGAAGATAAAGAAGCGTCAGGTTGGTGTCTGTGGGGTTCGAAGTCATCGTCATACAGTATATGTGGTTCATGTTTTTTTTTATAGCCCTCTACATCAGTGAAAAGTAAAGTTCAATATGAAGTCCTAAAGTACGTCTGGTCTGAGAAAATGTGCGGCTTAGCTCAGTATAGCTGTGTAAGGCAGTTGTTTCTCACTACAGAGTCGATATGGGTCACACTTATAGAAATAAAGGGAGAAGACTCAATGCGCTTTTCTCTTTTTTGAGTCTTGGGCTGCTACGCTTTGTTTTTTTCTTTTTTTTTTTTTTTTTTACAAAATAGCGCTGCATTATAAAGCAGGACGAGAAACGGAAACCACAGTCACAAAGCTGCACTTTTGACGCAGTGAGACTAAAATCTTACCGTGGTGGCTTTCACAGTTTGAGACTCCGTGTAGGAGGAGGAATGGTGAAATGACGTCTTACTACACATCGCGCACATTTATGCTCTTCTGGAGGTAAAGCAAAGGGGATTTATTCAACAGGTTTTCTTCAGTCTGCCTGAAGTGTTATGACTCAATTTTTCTTTCTCAGAAACAGAGTGAGAAGTAATCTCACTGACACTTGGCTTTTACAATGAAGCACACAACTTCCTTTTTTCTTAGTTTTTTCTTGTAAGAATTTTTTCTTGTATTTCTTTGTTTTGGAAATCCTCTGTTTGCCTTTCTCTTTCCCGCTGCACCTCACAACTGCGGCAGTCTGCCTGCATGCAAACTTCTAAACCGCAGAAACTGAACCTCGGCTAAGAGATTCAGAGATGAAAAAGAAAGAAGAGACTCAAGAGAACCACTGGAAACTGTTTGGTGTGAGCTTGTTCAGGATTACCAGACAGAAGCTGTGTGACTGGATAGGAAAACCTCAGAAACCACAGTTTCCACATCCACAGAGCATGAATTCTCTTATAGTCACAGTTTGGTGGCAAATCACCTGATTTTAGGCTTCTTATGAGCTATAATGAAATACTGGTTTTGTAAAACAGCTCGTCTTTAAGTGTCATGGAGTGACATATGTAGGTAAACACAAAGAAAAATAGCACAGCAATGTTCACTTTGCATGTTTAATGGAGCTAAAACCACACACAATCCTCCTTTGAGTTTTTTTTTATTAATAAGAATGTCAGTAATGTGACACACTGTACATCAGCTACAAAAAAGAGGAAAGAACTTTCATTTTATTCTACTACTGTTCATAATAGAGCTTTGGGGAATTTAATGCCAAGAGGTAATCTTGTTTTCAATCATAAGCAAAAACCATGTTTGCGTTTAAATACACATGGAGCAAAACAACACAGCTGCTTTAATGAGCTCATAAAACAGAAATACCACGGTATGCTTAGCAATGCTTTTGCTTGACAATTCTTTTGATCCAGGGTAAGTATTTAGAAATATCAGTGTAGACGTTGGGCACATTTGGGTAATCGCAGTTTTCCCTAAAGTTGAAGGAAACAATCCCAACGGCCGTCGGCCCGAACACCAAAGGACCACCAGAGTCACCCTGGAAGGACAAAACCGTCTGCTTAGTTTTCCCATTCTTTACGATGGGGAGCGCTACAGAAAAGAGATAAAAAACAATCCAAACGTACCTGACAGAAGCCTTTCTTTGTGTCTCCTCCTGCACAGAGGACATTGTCTGGGAGCTCCACGCCGCGGGGTTTCCACCTCTTCCTGCACGTCTCCTGGTCCAATACGTGCACTTCAGCCACCAGCAGCGCGTCGGTCACTGCTCCACCCGTTTTTGTGAAGCCCCATCCAGCGACTCGGCACTTGGCTTTATTCCTGACTTTCATCCGGGGTTCTGGCAGCCGAATCGGTTGCAGGTTGACGCCCAGTCGAGCTCTGCGAGACAGCTGGGAAACGCAAAAATCCCCCCCTCAGGAGCTGATCTTTAAAGCTGCATGATGCCAGACATGGGCTCACCTTGAGAAGCATGATGTCACGACCAGACTTCACATTTTGAAAATCTGGATGCTTGCATCGGGTGACGTTGTATCTCATTTTCCCATCGTCCACCTTCTTGAGATTGTGGGTTCCGAGGACCACGTCCATTTGATCTCTGGATAAGGGAGTTTTTTTTTTTTTTTGGTCAAAGTTTTTGCTGACTGAAAGCGGCAATTTTTGTTTAGGTCAACTTACTTCTCACAGTGGGCAGCCGTGACCACAAAGTCTTCACTGATCAGAAACCCTCCACACACGTGCCGTCCATTGCTCTGGACGGAGGCCATGTACGCCATCAGTTTCTCAGGGACCTTTTTGCCATTGATGATCTCACTCCCCAGAACTCAAATAATAGAAAAGAAATTTAAAAAACAAACAATTGCATCAATATAGATATAAATGATTTCAATTTAAAACTATTCTTTTAAACCCACCACTTTGTCCAAGACTTGCCAGAAGATAAAGAAGCATCGTGTTGTGCTGAGTAAGCATATTTTCTGAGGCGGGCTGAGCCTGTTGTGTCTGGGGTGTGAAGTGGTCGTGGTATATAAAGCCTGTGTTTCTTTTTTTTGGAACGGGGTGAGGGTCTTCTGCAGCGGTGCGGTTCTCTGTTTGACTTGCAGCCCCTGACCACGTGAGAAGCTGACAGATCAGGGCTGGGTCGGCCTCAGTTCGTCACTTCTCACAAACACCTCTGAAGGCACCACGCGTTTACACCAGTGAGGTAATCCGACTGACGCTCGGCCTACCGGGGAAGCATCTGACCTTATTGTTGTTTACTCAAGCGAAATCTTTTTTCCGAAATGACTAGAACAAGTTATTCATGGTGGAGTTTGCATGTTTCCCTGCAGGTCCTCTGCCTCCTCAAACTGGGTGACGATTCTAAATTAGCCATAATAGTGAGATTGGGCACCAATGGCCTTTTCTCTCAGTTTTCTTCATAATGACTGATGGTGGCTGGGATGGGCTCATGTTCTTCCACAACTCCTAAAAGAAGGTCAGAAACTGATAGATTGATGATTGAGAAGACATACTGAAATGCAGAAAAAGTGCTTTTGGGAATTTGCTTAGTGTTTTAATGAGTAGATGACTTGTGTTTCAGGGTCCGGGACTTTTTAAAAGTAGATTTCTCTCTTGGGTCCAGCCACTTTCCATTTTTAAACCACCAATTCTCCTTTTCTGCTTGTGTGCAGATGCAACAGATAAAACATGGCAGACATGCATTGATTTAACAAAGCCAGAGCTCAGATCAGATCTAAAACACTGCTTTGCTACCGGTATCTGCTGAATGGGATCACATGTGGTGCAGTTTGATTCTGTTCTCTGTATGAGTCGCTTTTTTCTCCAGACCTTTAGACTAATATGAATCATTCTCATTCTGTTACGGCAACACTTTGGACCACACGGGTTCCATTGAATTAGCCTTCTACTCTGCAGCGTCATCCCGCGGTTTTGACTTGGACTCGTCGAGAGGAAACAGATGTGCTGTTCTTTGAAATGCATGTGCTCGACAAAGCTCAAAACCTCAGCCTTTTCTTTTCTTCTGAGTGGAGCGACAGCGCTGATGAACCACAGGAGCCACAGTTTCCAGCTGCAGGTCTGAGAACTCATGTTCCCACCCTCACAAGTCGAACAGCCCTCTCAGAAAGTGCATGACACAGCGTTTTAACGGCGAGGAAGGAAACGCAGCCCTCAGTGCAGACACGTTCTGTAAACATTTGATTGTTTTTTCTGCTCTGCATCGCCTTTTAGGACCAGAAGGAATCGGTCACACTCTGCTAATGAACTGACCTCAGAGTGAGAGGCCATGGCTGCCTCATTTGTCCACTTTTTGACCCTGTTATGGAATGGTGACCTATCCATAGCTTAAACTCCTTTAGCTGCTTCTGATTCAGTGGCATTTGGAATAAACTCATCGCACCAAATTAGATTAAAGTAGAGAAAAGACGAAAGATGGATTAATAAGATTTAATCTAATTTAGGAAAAACAAATGACCACATGGGACCAAGCACACAGAAACACCCACGTCTATCTTATAAAGTATTGATCCCCTTCCTTTAACTATTGATAGTTTATTATTTTTCCATAGTTATACCTGGAATCCTGAGAAGGTAAGGCAGTGTGCGCTGCTCAGCTGTAACAGTTTGGTTGTGTTTTTATTTTCTCGATGTCCAGCAGAGAGCAGCAGAATTCCCTGTAAGTCTTCCACTGGTTCTCGTGTCTTCAGCCATCAGAGGGAGCCCCGTCTCCATAAGAGCAAAGGCAGAAATGAAGACGTTCAACCAATCCCCCTCAGATGCATCCGTTTACCCAAACTCACACTTAAAGAGAACAGAGTTCTGATTCCACTATGAATGTTAGATCCAAAGGTAGCAGCATTTAGTGGACTGTGTAAGTAAGGAAATGAAAGGGCGGCAAACTTATATGTCTAAAGATTTTTAAAATGAAGATGAATGTAAGGAAATTTAAGGTATACACACAGAATATTTATATATTTTTATTGTCCGATTATTCATTCATTCATTTAAATATAAGAATGAACTAAAAAAGAACTGAAAATTAAACTTTTACTCTTCAAAAGTGTCAAGCCTTGATTGGTAGCAGCTCAGGTTAATAGATATATGACACACAATGGACACAATATAATGTATACATGTAGTTCATATAAACTAAATGCTCATTTTACATCATGATAACAGATTGATATCAAAGTGTTACCCCATAATCTCCTTTCTTCTCCTATAACAAAACAAAACCCACTAAAAATATAGCTGTGATTAGCTTATTGTTCCATTTTGTCTTTTAAAGTTTACCAGCAACCAAAAGAGCCCCCAAAAAAGACATTGTGCAATAACTAGAAGTAAAAACCTATTTATCTTCGAAGTGGAGAAGTATCGCTGCACCCGCAGGCCCAAAACACAGAGTCTGTCTGGTTTCACTGGCATGAAGAATCGCTCCACACAGAATGGAGCTTGAGGGGCCGGGTGGACTTTGGCACGGCCCGAGCTTCGCGTGAAGAGCGGCACAAACTTTGTTCTTTTCCAGCCACTGACGGCCAAAGACAACCTCATGATGTTGACTGGGACTCCGGCCAACACGCGGCCCGCCTCAGCTGAGCAAACTACACAGAAAGAGCCCACTGATCTGAGTCATGATCTCCTCAGCTATCGCAGCTTAGAGTTTGACTGCGCCTGCGTCTTCTGTAGCCAGAGCACCGGCAGCAGAGGCATTATTTCAGATAACGGGATGTCTCTTTAACGTTTGGTGGTGGAGGGAGCCCTCATTACTGGGTTTTAACACTAGAAGTCCCAGAGAATTTCAGTTTTCCTGCAAGTCCCCTTCCTTTTCAAGTTTGTGTATTCACTCTACCTTGGTAATTGTCCCTGTTGTTATGCAACTAACCTGAGATATGACCAGCCTTTCTACATGAGACTGGATAAACACTGAAACAAACTGGCATCAGAACAAGATAACTTTTCATCACCTGGCCCTGCAACATCACACCTGTGTGCAGGAATATATTGATAAGTCATATCTAAATCTTTTATTTCGGCAAACCTATTGAACAACCAGAAATCATAGGGGTCCTAGTTCCTGAGCTGAGAACAGGTCATAACCATGCTTTTCCAACACGGAAAAGCGTGGTATTAGTATCGGGTGCAACGGAACTTCTTCTCCAGTCCGTTTAATTTCACTTTGAAGATAAATAGGGCCTATTTCTATTGTCCATTCACCAACAGGCTCATTTATATTGCAAAGCTCGCTATGTGAAAGAAAGAAAGTTAGCGTTTGTTTGTTGTGGTGTGGTATCGCTCTTGTCATATAAATGGAAAAAGCTCATAGTAATGCTTTCATGTGTCTTTTAGAAGGAGCTCAGCGCTCGTGCCGTCGTCTCTCTGCTCCTCCCCTCCCCCCCCCCCCCCCCCCCCCAGCGTCTGGCTGGGCTGCAGGCATCCGGGGAATGCTCCACATGGGGTTCGGCCGCTCGGCATCGCATACCTGCGGCTTGGCCCGGCGGAGCTCGGGGGGGGGAATTGTGGCGCAGGTGCCACTCAGCGGCCCCGTCTAAACTCCCCTAAGTGGCTTCAGACATGAACACTAATCCATTCAGCGATGAGAAGCCCTCCGTCTGACGGCCCGCCAGCAGCCTGCCAAGACCGTCCAAGAGCCACTCAAGGCCCGAGCACAATGGAGAGAAAACGTCTCCAAACACAAACACAGTTGTTTTTTTTTCAAAAACTGAATTTCCTTTGCAGGTGTTTGTGTGCTGAATCAATTAGTTCATGTCTTCTTTTCCCGCACTGTCATGGAAAATGCATTTGGCCGGGAAAATACTATGTCTGAGCATCACAGCATGAGGAATGTCGGTTCTGTTTCAGTTTAGTTTGGTGTTTTCAATCATTTATCCCGATCTGGAATAAAACATTTGAATAAACAAGGTCAGACCACCAGGAGACCAGAAACCCCGTGATGTGGAAGGGAATTAAGTTTTAAATAAAAAATATGAACAACTACTATAACAACAAGAGAAAAACAATAACTTGTTATTATTGAATGTTAGTAATTATGATATAACTTTTAAACTAATGACTGAATAAGTGAGGCTTCTGCTTTCAAGTTTAAAAAAAAATCTTAGATCTAATAGATCTGAGATTTGATTACAGACCTAATGCGTCATTGATGATAAGTTGATCTGATATTTATGAATTAAATGCATGGTAACTTCTGTAATGATGAGCTACACAGTCCCTGATTAGCTTGAAACATGCAGACTGTAGATATGTGGAGAGAATTGTATCTAGCTTTCTCCGTCCTTCCCCTTTACTTTCCATCCATTTGGTCCTTTTCTAGATTGTTTTCAAAGCACAATTGAGGAGGAATCACTGAGCATTCCCAGTTGAGTCATTTACAAGATGTGTGAACAGTCAGAGTGAAAGTCCATTCACACTTCCCCCCCCCCTTTTTTTTTTCTATTTTTGCTTTTCTTCACCTCTGAAATGCATCTCATGTTATGTGTGAAAACAGCATTCAGCTGTGTCCAGAAGATTTGTAATTTACAATTCAAATCATCACTTGAGCTAAATGTTTTGGAGCAAAACGCATGAATATAAATCCAGCAGTCAGCCCCGTGCAGCTGTTCAGATCAGGGCCTCTTCCACACTTACTCAGACTCTCGAGCTGAGCAGGCTCTAAATTCTCCCATATTTGATAAGAAACATGGAGAATACTTAATAACCATACACACCGCAACACATGCTCCAAAAACTCACATCCACACTCAGCCACCGTCCACCCTTCAGTCCATCTATTCAACATTATAACTCGGGCTGTTTTTGTAACAAAACAAGCCCTAATCCTAAATTCAGGGAGCTGTGAATGTGCCTCAACAAATGGCAGACAAATGAGAAGGATTAGCAGGGGCCTGTGAAAGAGTGAAAGGTTTGCCATTGATCTACGGTGGTCCTGTTCTCTTTCGGGGCCACTCGGTTTGAAAACCCCACTGAGTAAGAGCATACAGGGCCACTCCAGAGCCCCCTAGGCCACCGAGAGACACACAACAGCCACAATTAGTCTCAGAAGCTGTAATGGCAATTCAATAAGCGCTTTAAAATTGTGCCTTAGTCCGTCTGCCACCCCGCAACCCCTCCCGTCCCTTCCATTTTTGTCTACATACATAAGATTGGTATTATGAGTGGTGAGGGGCTCTTTTTTTTCTTTCCCACCCACCACAGTTCTTTTCAGCCGCTGTGAGAGAAAATGACCACACAGGGTTTCAAAGGTTCCAGAGGCTGTGGTTTGTTGTCGCTGAAGCAGCATGACTTGTGCCCCTGTAGATTTTGGCCCGGGCCCTCCAAATGGACTTTGATTATTACTTTTTTTGTCACTCAGCTGCAATTTATCGTCGAAGCACGCAAAGTTACCATCTCGTGCAGTTTCAGCGAATGTGAGCGACGGATTTTCTTTATTGGTTCTGCACATATTTAATCCCGGTTTGAGGGCAGAAACCTGTTGGTTTGGAGAGGACGCTGTGCAGCTTACCAGGTGCGTGACTAAACCTGGACCTGACACCTGTGCTGGTGACGTGCACGTGTCACCACAGAGAGCGAGTTCCCGGTACGTCCACCTTTTTCTGGGACATTCCTTGTTGATTTTTCAAGGTCTTTGGGGTTTTTCCTTTTTGCTTCGCGATCAAAGGCCAAAGCTTTTGATGGGGTCTTCCAAAGGATCCCTCTTCACTGGCGAGCACACTGACAGAACAGTTGGTGGAGCAACGATAATTACCGCTCCCATTCTCTCTGTCCCTGGACCTGGCACCAAAAGCCGGTTGCACCCTCAGAACAATGAGAAAGGAGAGATTCTTGGATGCTCAAAAGAGGAAAGAGAAGAGGTAGAGTAGAAGAAATGGAGAACACTGACAAAGAGGCGAGTCAATCGAGAGAACAGGCAGAAAATCAGATTACTTTGTGGTGTGCATGTTTTAGTGTGTCTGTGCCAGCCAAGGGTCACGTGGTTATCATATGCCCAAAAGCCCCCTAAAGGCTGAACTGCAGAGGAAACCGCCTTCATGAGCCGGACCCTCGTCTAATGAGAACGCTGTGTCATCAGAAGACACGGCTGTAATAAACAGAGGTGGAAGTGCAGAAGGAAAACCTTCTGGGGAAGTATAGGGAAGGTGTAGGTGCACCACGCTGGGTCGCATTTTGAGCCGGGACACCATTTTGTGACTGAACTCACACGGATCCTGTGAAAAAAAAAAGAAACCACTCAGATTCATACACTGGAATCACACTTTTAACACATACAGTGAAATGGAGTGAGGGCTTTTTGACCCACCGTGTGGTTGTTGAAGACTCGATATGAACTTAGATATGATTTAAGAGCGTAGGGCACAAAAACACGAACCTGTGGGTTAGTCTGTAGGATCCTTACATACAAAAGATGGCCTCAGGGCTAACTGGATCTTTACAATATGGTGCATAAACTCAATTTCCTAAAATTCTGCACAGAATGACCTCAGCTTTACATTCTCTGCAGGCCATGTTTCTTCTCCATAAGCAGAAACAGTTGCTCGCTCATGTGAACAGAATTTATTATGACCAAAACCTTATCATTTTGTTTCTATTCGGAGGTACCTTAGCTTTTTTCTGTAGTTAAGCAAAGCCACACCAAGTATGCATTGAACATTTGTAGCTAACCTTAAAGAGTTTCTGTTTATTTGGTGACTTTCAACCACATCTGCATGCAACGCTTCCAATCACCAGTTAGAAATCTGTCAATTTCTTACTTGCATCAGGAGTTATGGGTCCTGTGTTTGTTCTGTGCTGTTTGAAGGGTGTTCTTTTGCATTTACACGGGGCAAATAAAGTTTTCGATGCTAATGAGCTTTCTGTCATTTGTCACTGTCTTTGGAGAAAACAAGTTGTCTGTTTCTAGTTAGTATTAAATGAGAATTATGTCAAATTCTAAGGTTGATTCTAAGGAAATGGTATAATCACAAATGAACTTGTCTAGAAATAACAGTTTCCTCAGCTTAATGCAGAGTTTGAGCACAGTTTAATTCATTTGGTAAAAGGAGCATGACCAAAGTCACGAAATAATTTAGTTTAGGAATATTTGTGCCTATCGACTTTAACCCTTTAAAGCCTGATCAAAGAATAAAACAAAACAGAAAAAATAACATTTTTATATTAAGAATGTATTACTATGCTATAAGTCAAGATTATTTTTGTGTAGTCTTCTGCCCCCTGTTATCAGGTGTATCTGATTGTGTAAAATAGGATTTTGAGCAAAGTTTTTATCATTAAATTATGCAAAAGGTGTCAGACGCAAAACATTTCAGAAACTGTATGAATCAAATATGAAACATTTGGCATTACAGGGTTTAATGTCCAGTGTCCAGCTAAACTGTCTTCAGGAGTGTTCTTCTCATCTGCCTCTCAGCTAATGCTTTAATGACTGTTTTTATAAGCGGGGACTCTGAAGTACAAGAAGAAAAACTGAGAAAAGAAAAATGTGCATGCTAGCGGTCTGACTTTCTGCCACTATTCATCCTCCACTCTCCTTTCTGTGTGCTGAAAGGGAAGAGTGGCCTCCTGTGCCACTGGAGGGCTCGTCTGTGTGTAAATGATCTCAGCGCTCCGTTGCACAGGTCATATCTGCAGACCTCTCAGCAGACAGGAGGTCCTGTGCATCCTCACCTCCCCTGCTGGGAGTTTAGTCATGATTACGTCCAAAACCTCTGATGGAGATGTTACCTGACATTTAGTGCCACGTTCAGTGTAAGATAAAAAATTGAGCCATGACTTATCCACGAATTATCCACATTTTATTGAGGTTTACCAAACTCAGCATGGACCAAGGCACTCAAATGACTTAACTGAAACGGATCTCGGGACTGTTTGTTCTCATACTTTATACAGCATAAACCCACCTTTTACTGGCCAACAGCCAACATAGTGTATGACTATAAATGCACTAATATTCAGTACGAATAGCTCACAAAAAAGGGCTGAATACACCCTCAGATACAACGTTTTTCCCCTCAGTCCAACAGAAAAGTCAGCAATAACAATAAACATAAAATCCATACAGTTAAAAGAGTACAAAATGTTTTAAATATATTAAATGATCTATGAGCAACAGATGTGTTGTCTACTGTTAGAGAGTGCTGACAGGGATGTTGTTCATTTTAAACCCTTTACTACCAAGTACGAAATTAATGGAGCTGCTAACATTCAGTGCATGACTTGAAATGGAAATACCTTTTTTTTCCCAACTGCTCTAAAGACTAAGTGTCTGAGGCTGCACAATGTGAGATTACAGGCATCGTTTTCTAACCTAACCGTTGGGTGTGTTGTCGGATGACAGAAGTGGATCGACAGAAACATGCAGAAATATACTAAAGGCCAATCGGAAAAATCACCTGGGTATCCCTGTAATTATCTTAGTTTTTTTCCTACTTATTCAGACAGAAGAGTTTGTAAATTAGACGTTCAAGCTCAGAAATGATTTCATCACACTGGTATGGACACATGTAGGGAAATATGCATCTTTTGTCAAGTAATGTTACTTCATTGCAAAAAAAAGGGAAAAAAACTGTCAGCGGGTGTTAATTGGAGTTTGTTCCCTTCATGACCAACAATTTATTGTTCTTCACAAAAAACAAATGGAGGTAACAAAGATTGAAATTATGCTTATATCTGTCTGTTATGGTCAATTCTCCAAACACGCATGAAGTGCATCAATTTATATTTGGTATCCAGAGATAGTCATTTCCTATTTGTGAATCTAAAACTTCCTCATGGTATTTAAAGATTTGTTGGGGTAGACATGCAATTTGAAAGAAAACTGAAAAAAAACTCTTATTATCTTAAATTGATAACTGAACGTCTGCTGTTTGTTATCGCAGATTTACTTTAAATTTGCAACTATTTCAAAGTTGCTTTTTTTAACTTAATACTTATGCTTGTCATTTTGTCTTCTGTCTTACATACAAAGTACACACAGGAGGATTGTGTAACCTGACAGATGCAGATGATTATATAGTTTTACTCTATTGGACTGCAATGTTTTATATTAACATCATTAGACAATGCAGAAAATAACTTAAAAGTACATATTATACTAACTACAAATGTTACAAACCTCAGGAAATGTACATTTTTTATGTGACAAGTGGGTGAGGAAACAAGAACCGAAAGATTGCTGTCACAGCTAGCTCAGGACTAGCGTGAGGCAGCGGGGGGGCTGTCCAGCTGCCGGTCAGAGTTCAGGCGCCTAGGACGGGAGCATGGGCAGGAAGTGAGTGGACGGGTGCCTCCGGCGGGCCTTGTGACCCCGCCGGGGCTTCCCGCGGCCGTTCAGCGACACGAACATCTGCCTGCCGCCGTGCTTCCAGCGCAGGGAGGCGTAGGTGTTGTAGCCGTTCTCCTCGATGCGCTCCTTGAACCTGCAGCTCGGGTTGTACTTCACCTGCGACCAGAGGGAGGGAGACACGTTACGGGTGGCTGAAGAGAGACCACTGGGAGCTGACTGCTTTTCCTGCTGTGCTTTAAAAAGGACCCCGCTTCCACCAAGCGCACAGAGGTTTATGGGTTTTGTTGCCGTGAGAGATTTTCCAGGTGTCTGCAGTTGATACAGTGAGCTGGACAGACCTTTGCTCGTGTTTAACCGGGCCAAGGGGCTTTGGTTTGAAATGCATCTCTGAACCCAACATCGTCTCTGCCAGTGGACTGAAACAGGAGTGTTCTGGTTATTTGAGAAAAAGGCCTGAAAGTCAAGTTTGCATGGGGAGAAGCGTTTGATCTCTGGCAAAGATGACAGTATCCGCCTCATCTCATGGCTTGTTTTTGGAAGGACGTTCTTTTAATTCAACATTCGGCCCACAACAAAGTGACTTTTTATATGGGCACTTACTGCCTCTTATCACTCGGCCGAAGACTCTTGAAAGATGTGAGACCTTCTAGATCATTATCATGGTGGCATGACGAGGCCCCTCCTGTCACAATAGTCTGAGTCCTTGATCCTATTGTCTATTTATGTCTCTGTTTCTGTGTTGAAAGCTCTTCTCTTATCGCGGCGGACTGAATGGCTACTTGTCTCTGATTTATCTCCGTCCACGATGTAAGTGCTTGAGCTAGACACCACACCTCGGGTCTGATGTGTGTCTCGTTTGAACAAAGACAGGTGATTTCTTTTGAAACCTCGCCGTGCAAAACACCCGCTGGCGGACAGCATGCGAGCGCTTAACTGAGCCCAGCTGTGTCTTTGTCGTTGCTAGTTGGGTTTCTTTTTACCCTCTATTTTGACGGAGAAGCGTGCCATCTCAGGCTGCCCAGGTGCACGGCCATGGTTGACGGAAACAGAGTTTTTTTTCCCGATTTACTTCAGGTACGTGCTTCTCCGGCCCTCCCTGACTCCCCCCCTTTCCCTCCCAGCTCCCAGACCCTCGAAAACCCCCAGAGAAGACGTTGCCAGGCTGCGTACGTACCGATCCAAAGAGCGTGCCTTTCTTGGACATTGCTAAATACAGCCCGTTGCTGACAGATTTGATGGCAACAACTCCCACGCTGACAGATCGGATTTCCATCAAGCCTGGAAAATAAAAGAGAGGGACAAGAGTCTGGGTTAGAGACATCAAGCCTTGTCGGTTTTTACCAGAAAAAGCCACTCTATCATTAGCGATTATGGTACCGGGACAAGACAAAAGAGGAAAAAAGTCACATACTCATACACATACAATAGGCTAGACAAGAGCTTTCTTTGAGGGGTTGGCTCTCAGGTTTGAGCACTTCAGACAGACAAAACCGTGAGCATATCAGCTAAAATTAGGTTTGAAATAGTTTTGCAATTAGTCCCGCACCATGCCTCCATAACAGTGCCCTGACTCCAGATGTGCTACTCTGTCTGGACGATGCACAGCGTTGTTTACGGATACGCGCAGCCTGTCTGCTTGCCACCTAAGTGGCCTCTCCAACCCACTTAACCTCACGAAAAAGTTGGCTAGCCTAAAAGATAATTGTTTCCTCAGGGCGCTGATTGCAAACAAGCCCCATGTGACACGCTCCCGATCTGCTTTTTGTCTCCATAGAAAAACGAAGGCTAACCCACAGTCTTCATCAGCTCCGTGCTTTGGAGATGACCTGCAGGCGCACTGCAAGGTCCTGGATGGGAGCTAATTGCTGGAGATGAAGGTCCTTTTTCACTGGTACCCCCAGTGGCACCTGATTGGTGGGAAACTCTTCACCGAGAGCCACGAAGGCCTGTGAGGGTAAATCCGTTATTTTCCCTCAAAGTCTGTTTGTGAAACATGGTTGATGAAATGGCCTGACAGAATCTACCTAACCCTTTAAAGCCCGATCCAAGAAAAATAGGAAGAATATTGGATTTTTTTGGTCTGAAGTCTTTCTTTGGCTCCTCAACAACATATGAAGAAAAAAAAACAGAAATTATTTTGATCAAATTAGCGTGTCAAAAATGTATTTTCGTGAAGTCTTCTCCTGGCTGTTATCAGGTATATCTGAATGTGTACAACAGGGGTTTGAGCAAAGCTTTTACCACTGAATGATGCAAAAAGTCTCAGATCCAAAAGACTTCAGAAACCGTATGTATCGAATATGATACATTAGGCATCATAGGGCTAATTTAAAATGGACTATTGTACTGCTCCTCTTTGGGATGGCTGCTAATATCATCAGGGCATGTTGCCGGTTTGAAAGGCAACACATGAATAGGAGGCAAAGAGTAAAAGAAAGAAAAACACACATGCATCTGCTGCTCCCATCACTTTAGGCACAGAACTGTCTCAAACTTTTTTTTCCAGCTCATCACTTGTCGTGCTTACCAAGTGAGATCATCCACTTTAGGTACCCACACAAAGATGTACAAAGAGGGGAAGAAAGGAAGGCTAAAGTAAACAAACAGGAACTCCTGCCGAGCATCTTTCTTCTCTGACAGGAGCGTGTAAATGAAGCCCCTCCCCGCTCGCACACAGCTGCAGGAGAGGCAGGAATGCCTCCTTTTCATCCGTCCAGGTATCAGCACAGCTGCACCCCCATCATTCCTGCGCTGCCTGTGATCCTCCGAGGAAGCCGGGACACTTTGAAGGCTGCATCCCTTTTTTTACGAGCTGTGCTCGCAAACACCGGTGGGACTCTGGTGGCACCTGGAGCGTGCAAGGGACTCGTAAGCAATTAACTGAGGCTCTGCTGGTGATTGTGGCGCTGCAAGGGTTTATGGGGGATTAGTCCAGGCCAATGAAAACCGCTGGAGCCTGAAAGTGGAGCCAGCAGTAATTGCCACCACTAGTTTGAGGTCGCGGATGTGATGGAGTTTGTCACTGCAAGAATCCCAGTGTCAGCGGACGTTTTGCTTCTCGCAACACGCCAGGTTTTGATCTTAGAAGAAGTTTTTTCCTGATATTTTTGTAGATTTTATACACACTTGGGATCATATAGCCTACAGATCAGTGGAAACCTGTCAGAGCCATGTATCCTAGCCTTTGAAAAGTCCCATCATTGTGTTCAGAGAAAGAAATTTGAAACAAGTCTAAGGCTAGCTGAGTTCTTATATTATTATATAATCTTATAGAATGGAAGAAATTCCCACTAAAAGTATCACTCCCATTCTTAATAGTTTGTAGCTGAATGGAGATTTAATGATAACAATGGAGATAAATGTATAAATTAGGAAGAAAAATCTCAGGATGGATGTCAAGTCCTCAGTTATTACATGTATTGACATTTTACAATGATTTGTGATAATAAAAAAAAGCGTATTCAAGTCTAAATAGCTGGGAACTGAACATTTAAAAATGAAAGTATTCTTTAATTGTACCAAACTGTGTCACAATGAGGAAAAACAATGACCCCAGATTAACTCTTTGTTCGCACTGAGCACCTCTTCGCCTTGTTCTGCAGAGCAAGTTCTAACCAATGGTCCCATTGAGCTCCTGAAAAGGGCCCTTTTGGCTTCCCACTTGCAGTTGGCAAGATCTCTTAACCTTTGACATGTTTTGGCTGGGACTGTCAATAAGCTCAAGCTGCCATTACAAGCAAACCCAGCGCCATACATGTCTAGTCAACTGTGGACTTGCCATTTATTTCACTAAGGGATTTTTTAAAAGCAAAGAAAAACTCTTTTGCTCGGTCTCTTTTTACTCTCTTTTCTTTGCGTCCCCCATTTTTTGGACACCAGCCCATCGTCAGATCATTCAAGCCTTTTCTGACCTCGGAAAAAAAAAAAACGCAGTCTCACTGGGTCCCTTTTGTCAGACTCCTGCTTTAGGGGAAGGAGAAGAGAGAATACAGACTGAAGCTACTGGTAACATGATGGTGGGGGCAGGTGCTTCCAAAGGCTGCCCCCTCCGTCGGGCCTTTGTTGCTCACCTGAGAGGTCAAGAGCAAGACAAGATCTTATTAACGGCCGAGGGTTCTGAATGAGGCTCTGCAAGCTGTGGCAAATATCCACAATGAAGCCGAGAAAAGGGAACAGATGAGCAAAGGGAAAGAGAAAGAGAGATTTTTCTGCTCTTTTCCTCCTGTCCTCTTTTTGTTCTTTTTTGGGGGTCTTTAATTTCTTGTGTTGCCCCCTTGAGCGACCCTCCATGGCTTAGTGCACAACCCGAGCAGAGCCTGGGAATCTGGGAGCTCCCGCTGGGTCCCCGCTCTTGATTGACATACCTTTTCAATTATTTCACAGTTTGCTTGCTTTTTAAACGAAGAGGGCCCTGTTGTTTCGTTCCTTCTGCCCTCCTTTTCAAAACACGGGCTTTTCATGTCGGGTCTGGGCTGCCAGGCCTAATGGCTGTGACCAGCACCTTTGATCTGCCGTGACCCCCTCAAAGGCTCCGATACTGGGCAAAAGTGCCTGTGTACGGGCAGAAACCACGGCTGAATCGCTCACTATTACTTTCAACACCTTGAGACATTACGCCGTCCATACTGTGGATGCCCTGAAGGGGCTGTGATGTGGACCCGTTTGCATGTGAAACAACGAATGCACAATAATCAGACAGAGGTTCTGAGGGACCTGTGGATAGGAAGAGTTTTACCAAGCATTTTTTTATGGAAGGATCCATTGAAACATGCCTGAAATGCCATTACGGGATGAGATATATATTCTAACCTGAACACGGTTCACTGGTAAATTAATCTGTTTAAGGTGCATTTATTTTTTAACGCCCTGCATGCACTAACTTTTACCCTGTTATTCACATTTTAGGCCACTTTTTAGATGAACAACTGAGAATTTCACTGTGAATGCCACAAAGGAAGACCAAGCCCACAACAGTGAATCCTTATTACCCAAAAAGACATTCTGAGGTGACAAACACAAAGAAGATGGTGGAAGAGGTGGGATGTGTTTGACTGTTTGCTGTCAGAAGACGAATAACAAACACGCAGTGACCAACATGTGAAATAACCAGAATTTAAACCAGCATAGCTGTTAAACATATGAGACACCAGTGTATAACATTCATTCATACACACTCAGTGCCACGGCCATGGTTCCATCCATTCAAAATCTTTCTTATATGTGGTAAGTAGATCTCCTGAAGAGTTTCCTCTTTAGTTTAAGAGGAAACTGAGTACACATACAAAACACCAGAAGCCGATGTGCA
>JABUIW010000023.1:366867-413720 GCA_013363375.1 Menidia beryllina
TAAGAGGAAACTGAGTACACATACAAAACACCAGAAGCCGATGTGCAAGCATCATCTAAACTGTGATTATTGTCCTGGGATCAAGTCTAAAAGGGACTTGGCAGCAGAGTCATTGTCGTTAAAAGGCTCTGAGGACGCACAGGAGCCATGAGCTGATCCATGCCATGAGAAAAAGAGGCAGACAGCAGCGTTTACAGCTCCCCATAACTCCATATTGATTTGTGGTTGACGGAGGAAGGAAAGGCCTGTCAGGGGGCTCGTATAAAGCTAACTGGATGTAACCTCTGTTTTGCACACGATGCCGCCGCAGTTAGCATCTCGTTTCATTGAGCTGTGGGTTATGACCCTGCAACATGGAGGGAAAAGGGTTATTCACAGTAAAAACTGTGCGCTGGAACTCAGCCCTTTGAGATATGTAGTACGATCTATATATCTCCTCCCAAAATGGCATTTCGGGCATGTTTCAATAGTTCCTCCCAATATGGAAAGAACTGGAATAGTTTGGTGGATTTGTAGTGGTTCACATAATTCATAGGGACAAAAGCCTTGATTATTACCTTGCACATGCACATGGATGTGAAGGTCCAAATGCCATAAAGTGTCAACATCTTTTCTAGTCTGTATCAGCGAGCTTCGCAACATTTATAACTGGCTGTTCCATCTAACCATAAATGCCAGCAGACAGGAATACAAATAATGATGCCAAACAGCTCCTCATCTAATGGTTTTTTTTTTACATTTTGGACAATATTACAATACACCTTGTTTGTTTGGAAGCTTAATTTCCAGATACTCTTGCAGTAAGCAGACAGTCATAGAGGTGCAGGTTCCCTCACACACAAACACTCAAGTCAAGTCACCACGGCAACAACAAACATCAATAATTATGTCATCGATTGACATAAATCATCCAGGTGGAGACTATTTCATAACCTGGTAAAGAATTTAAAGTACACCCTCGACTGGCAGATTGTTTGGCTTTTGTCAGTGGTGCTCATTTCTAGATTTTAGACACACTTTAGGGTTGCTTTTTTATAAGTAAAAAAAGTAAAATAATTAGCTATCACAAGCTGAGCTCAGAGATGAATGAGTTTCTGGCTTTGCCTTTGCATGGCAACACTTCACACAGTCGTCCAAATTGGATCTCAAAGACACGATCTTCATTGTGTTTTTGTGCATGAGAAAACAGGAATAACTGCTTGGGGTGAACGTGTCAAAGCATCTTTTTAATATTCATGCTTTGACTGCTGCATCACAGTTAATTGACTTAAAAAAATGGCAGCAAGAACCATTTTCTTATGAGTTTTGCACATTAAAAATGATTTGGATTAGGCTATTTTTTCAGAGCAGATAGTTATGGTTATGAAAAGACTGCAATTTGCAATAAAATTGATCTTGTAATGTCAATTATTGTCAAAATATCCTGTTCTTAGGTCACTACTAGGTAGTTAAACAATTTAACTCACAAATGCAGATCTTCAACTGAAATATATCACAACAAAATTGTCCAAGCACAGACCATGAGAATGAAAAGATATGACTTGAGTAATGGGAGGCATGCGTCCTTGTAAAGTTTAATGTGCAGCGTGCCCCTGCATAACAGGTGGAGTTGGGGAGAAAAACAGGCATGTCATACTGTCACAGTTCATGGTGAGAAGCCGTTAGGTTTACAATAAAAGAGTGGGATTAAAAGAAAAAGAGAGAATTAAAAAGGATTGAATTATCTGGAACAGTTCTGACTCCAGTTCAGGTTCTTTGGTGCTGCACTTTGTGACACAACTGTTGTCTGTGGTTCTTTTGAACATCGGAACATATTTCTTCATTTAAAAAAAAAAATAGACATGTGATTTCTGTGTGTTTTTTTTCTTTCTTTTTTCCCCAAAGGAAATTGGTATTACAGCTGTTCAGCAAAAACATCCTCAGAAAGGTCGTGCAAAGTTCTTCTTTCACTTAATACCTTAAAAATGTTGATTTAAGAGTTTTACTTGTCTTTTATTTCAGGATTAATTCTCGGAATGGTGAATTTATCATATTCACTTTGGTTTGAATAAGTGAAATCAGATGCAAAGTATAACTGATGCAATGTCCTTAGCCCACCGGTTCTGGACAGCAGGATTACATTTACAGCCTCTTAACCGCCGTTTTGAGCGCCTCTCTCCGACCGCGCAACTGTTTGTGCGTTGATGCATGCAGCATATGTGTGCGCCTGTGTTTGGGTGAGCGGCTATCCGCTCCGGACTGAAGCAGCTGCCCATCCATCCCTTTCCCACAGACTCTACCTGCCCTTCTCTTTACCGTCTTGTCTCCCATCTGCCGTCCTTTTTTCCCACCGTCCATCTGTCCCTGACATGTTTGGGCTCTCTGTCTCAGGCCGCCCTCTGGACTGTCTGAGTCGGGTCTCTGGACCTGCGTCACACCTAACAACTCTCAAAGGAACGAGATGATTTGTTCATCTGCCACCAGCTGCTATGCCGTATTTCTGCCATGAGAAAAAAGGAGCATGGCACATAAAAAACTGGGAAAATAAATCAAATGACAGGCAGTTAAAACATTTTTTTAACTGCCTTTTAAATTATAATTTGTACATCAAATTAAACAAAAGAGGAAACGAATAAACAAAGTAGAACTGCACACTGAAACGCCCCCGTTCTGAGGGTCCTGGTGTTGGGGGGGGGCAGCTCACCCGGCCCAGCATGCTGCACAACCTGGTTCTGTGATCTAATGCTTTTTCTCAGATGAGCTCAGACCGTCTGGAAGTCTGAACAGTGTTTCACTTACCTAATTCAGCTTTGAATTCCGGCATATTTCGGAACCCTTTCGGCTCGGGCTCTGTTTTGACTGATCAAAGAAAATCTAATCGAATGAAAAACAAAGGAAATAAGGAACGGGGTGACGTTTGTGCCCCCTTTGTGCATTTGTTCGGCTTTGCTACACACTTGATTTTTCACAGATCCAAACATTCTGTCACTCCTGTAATCAGCCCCCACAGACCCGTCCATAGATGCTGTCATTTCTGACTCTGCAGCGGCTTTTTCCAAACAGAGGAATTAGGACACCGGAGAGCGGCCTGCATGCGTGCGTTTTGTCTGTGTGCTGCCTCGCATGTGGCCCACCCTGTCCAAAAATATGAGAGGTGGATAGAAAAGAACAGGAGGACAGGAGAGAAAAGGCTGGATGAGGCCTGATCCCTGCCCACGTATCATTTGCTGTTCCCACATTCCTTTGAAATCTCTGGAGGACGAGAGCGAAGATGAGCCTGATAAGATTACTTTGCCCTGTTTCACCAGCATTGTTTTTATTTTCCACTATCGCCGTCAGCATTTGGATCTAGACTTTCAGATTCTTAATTGATCACACTCAGTCCAGAGGCATATTGGTCAAACATCAGTAGTTAATCAGGGATTCTTTCGATTGAGCTGATCTCACCAACAAGAAACAACTTTACACACAAAACTGGGAAATGATTAGAAATGTGCTGTCCGGGGGTTTTCGGGGCATTCCGCTCAGTCTGCCAGATTTGGCAACTTTGGGAAGTGTAAAGTGGACAAGAACGCCTTGTCTACAAGCCGGGCTGGGCTTTAGGAGCCGGTGAGCGGGGACATTCTCTCACACACAATCCAGAGGCCGGTCCTCTTTCAGGGACTCGCACTCGGCCCGGTCACCCCCCACCTTCTCATGCGTCGCTGCTGGAAGAGGAGCACTCGGGGGGATTAGCCCCAGCCAGGTCTTTCAAAGGCCATTAGAGCAAATTACAGGTATCCTGTTACCAGTGCGCTGGGACAGTCCAGGTGAGGGGCGCAGAGGCCAGGCAGGAGAGCAAGGGGTCAGCTCGGGACAAAAAGACAGGGCCACCCTGGGCCCCACTCTATCGGAGTGTCTCCCGGGCTCCACAAACCGGCGGAGCTGCGACCATGAATGGCTCACTTGATGGGACCTCAGAAACATTGTCTCACCGCCGTAACTTTAGCCTTTTTTCTTTTCTCTGTAGCTCCCTCCCACCCCCACGCCTCGCTCTCCCTCTTTGCCGATTTTCTTTTCTTTCAATTGATGCGTGCACGGCTTCAGCCGAGCGTGCGGATCAAACAAAATGACTAGAAAATGGGAGACGGCGGCCAAAAGACGGCGGCAGGCGACGTGTCAGAGCAATGTCATGCCCGGAAAAAAAAACTCAGCCAGTGGCTAAAATTAGATCCAAATTAAATTAATTATCTCCACTTGAAACCTAAATTTAAAAGTTAATGGCAACCATACAACCGATATTGTGTGGTCTGTCAACGTATGGCCGCGCTGCGGGCGTCGTGAGACTGATGCTGGTGATAAAGGCGCATGGATGGCCACAGGGAGTTCCGCATCCTGCCATTTTCTCCCAACTGCACACACACACACACACACACACACATGCGTGCCTCTCGGCCTCTTGTGCCGGCCACACTCACGCGAACACACACTCATGCCTCACCCTCTCCCGACTGCTGGATGACAATCCGGTGGAGGGTGCTGCGGAAGTGTTTCATTAGCCAATTACCGCTGGTAGATAAAGCCCGCGTTCCCACAGTCCACAAGGCCAGGGGGGTCAAATGTGACCAATTACCCCCCCCCCCCCCCCCCCCCCCCCCCCCACCCCCTTGCAGGACAGATTAGTCTGTCTGATTTATCCCCAGACAGGCTGACCCAGTACTCCAGAATCACCCTCCACATCTGGATGCCTCTGTGGAGAGACTTTACGTATAAAGCTTAATGAATACCTGATGAGGATTTCCAACTGAGACGGATATGTTTCAGTGGGGAGTCGCACCACCCCACGCAAAGACTCTGGAGTCAGGGGGGTACCTATGAGTCCTGGACGTGCCACACGCCTCCGAATGCTGAGCTGTGATTGTATGAAAAGTAACATCAATCAGCTCGTTAGGGACTCCCAGGATGTCGAATCAGACCCTCCGTTCATCAAACCCTAAATTTATAAGCCCGTTGGGGGCAACCCGGCCAGAGAGTGTAACACTAGAGGACAACCTGAGGAAATGAGTGGGTGGTGAGGTGTGGGGGGGCCGATGTCGTAAGACTGGGGGATAGCAAAGGTGAAAAAGGTTAACGAAGCCTCTGGCCTGCACCCTGCCATCCCGTCTGTGCCTGTGCGGTACCGAGGGGCCGCAATCTTACAAAGAGAGAGGCCTTCTCTTTAATCAAGGAGGGAGAGCGGGGGGGGGGGGGGGGGGGGGGGCAAACTGCTTGTAAATCATGCATCACATCCACAACAACCAGACGACCAACTATCAAAGGTTTCACAGATAGTTACGAAGAGATCTGCCCGCCAAGAGCTTTGTGACTCATGGCTTCTGCGTTTTGTGCCGGGGAAGGGCAGAAAGGATGGCGGGATCCACAGAAAACTACAAACAGACTCGGCGAACTGTCACAACCGGATTCAGCCCTTCACAGTGGGAGCATCATCAGGAGGATACGAAGGCTCTGGTTTCAGTTTCCTACCCTCTTCTTTACAGAACTTTGCATAAAATGTCTCAAAGAGCTTAAAGTTGAGGGCCTCAAACACCCTCAGAGTATTTCATCTTTTTGTCCAGACAAGAATGGTGTGTAGATCCACTGTAACTGCTCTACAATGAAAACAAATAGACGAGTTGTGCATAAATAGTCTCAAATCTCATCAATGTGGGGACCTGTTGTTGTCTGTACATTTATCTCTTATTGCACAGACTGGGTGATGGAACTAGGAAAAGGTTACCACATTTTTCATCGAGACAATATTCGATTAAATTTCATGAAAGATTCTAGCCTAGTATTATCCATAACTTTCAAAATAATCAATTATTAACTATCACGAATATTAAAAATATAGTAAATACAAGTCTACCAAAGATTCCTTAAGCTTACTAAAACATAGACATAAATTGAACTTATTGTCGCATGTTTTAAATAAATAGCCCGTTCTATCATTGGGACAAAATCCTATGAATATACCCATCTAAGCTCTATGTTTTTTTTTCTTATGTCAAGGGAAATTGCTTTGGTTTTTTCCTTTTTTTTTAACTATACTAAATATTCAAATAAGCCGTACAGAGGAATCAAGCATTGGTGAAATTGTCACTACAGATTGTCTTATCAGTACAGAACAAAGACTGCATTTAAAAGTTGAGCGATTTGGTTGGCGGCACTGAAAACACAACACTGAGGCTGCCGAATAGCACAACCCCCATCCCAATGTGGAACTTATCGGTTTGACTCGCTGTTCGATATTTACAGCCAAACAAACCACTGAAGTGCGCAGATAGAAGGAGACAAAACAGGGGGTATAAAAAAGTTTAGAAGGCCACAAGCAGTGTTTCGTTTGAAGAGTAACCAGCTACATTTAGCTCCGACTGGACCGCCTAGTTTCAGAAAAAGCGGGAGCATTCGAGTAATACTACGGACACAGCTGGGCAGAAACATTAATTAAATTAAATTAAATTTTATTTATATAGCGCCACATCACAACAACAGTTGTCTCACAGCGCTTTCCAAACAGAGCAGGTCAGACCCTACTCTGAAGTTAATTACAGAAACCCAACAATTCCCACCATGAGAAAGCACTAGGCGACACAGGCAAGGAAAAACTTCCTTTTAACAGGCAGAAACCTCGAGCAGAACTTAGAACATTAGTCTCTGAGATCTGACATGTATTGAAATGTCTGAATTGTTATCAGGAAGAAAAAGACAACTCTGATTAGAAATCTAACTTGTGCTGAAAAAGTAAACTGACTTAAGATTTTTCCACTTTTTTCCCCAGGACTTTGGTTTTGGAAGCTTTTGGTTTTTATGTATGCACATGTTTAGCTCGGATGGGCAGCGAGTTTCCAGTGACTGAGCACCAGGACACAGACTGTTCTCCATGGCCCAACCTTACCCCAGATATACATTATTAAAATGAAATAGGCATACAGAAGTTGACAGAAGGCACAGGAGTCAAATCCGGCCCCTGTCAGAGCTGTCAATTGCTCTGCTGGCCAAAGGGCCCTGACCTCAATCCTATCCACTGCAGGGGAGGAGAGCCGGGTATGGAGACGACAGGGGACAAAGTGCTGCTCAGGTATGGATGACTGCAAGAGAAAAACACCTGCTCTGACAACCACCACCTTTTTCTTTCTGGGTCAGTCAACAACTGCAAAGAAGTTAGCAAGAAGAAATGCGCAGAAACTGTAAGAAAAAGGGAGGATCAGAGTGCAGTGTGGCCTGCGCTGTCTGAGCCGTGTCACTCCTTTGTGCCACCCTCTGAGTTGTAATGAGGAGCATGGCCTCCCAGATGAGAAAAACACTCATGCGCACGCAAGCTAGCACATGTCGGCGTGCGCGAAAACACACACAAACACGTATGTGCCTGAGCCGAGAGCACGGTAAGGCCTGGTTCGTATTAGCCATTAGGGAACGGAAACGCACATCTTTTTCAGTTTAGAGCCGACTTCAGTCTCCCACAATGGCACAAGCAGAACCATGGGGCAAAAGCTTTCCCGTGCACGTGCAGCCACATCCACCGAGCGCCGACATGATACTCATTTCCTGCTCATATTCCCTCAGAGAAGTGCCCTCAGGAATAAAAAGCAGGTAGGGTCGGATTGTTTAATGCAGCTCACAGGTCTGTTGATATGAACTGACCCACACTCCACAGACTGTTCCTCATTTGTGTTCACGCACGTGTTACTATGTCAGATTTCCATTTCAAACAAGTTTTGAATTTCTGAGGTAATCCAAAGATACCTCTGAACAAACATTTTTTTGCTATTATTGTTTCTTTTTTTTTAACATACTGAGCATTGTGTTACCTGGCAGAGATGTCCTGCTGTACTTTTTGTTACTGATGGACACACTGGTTTCTCTCACATTACAGATTGGAGTAAGACTTGAATATGTACTCATGGGTGCTAACACAAATGGACCTTCTTTTTAGACTCTGACTAAGTAAATGTTTTTAAGTATTAGATCATTTGTTTCATTCCACCATCCAGAAGTCGTCCATAGAAAAAAACAAATTTTATAAAATAAAATTCCTTTCAGATGAGTCTATCAAAGAATAACTGAATTATTATATAAAAACAAATCAGTTCAAAATATCCAACCAAGTCAAGAAAAAGAAAAGGTTGCCTTTTCCCACCATTTTTCAATGAAGAACTACTTTGTCATTCAAGTAGCAGCCAAATAAACTCTTGCTTGGCTTTTGCTGCAAACTCATACAGGTTGAATTTATGTAAAAGATGAGCATAGTCACTCAGGCATCACCCAGTGTCAGTTTTAAGACGTCTAATTCACCATTTTCCCGACACTTTATGATTCTTTTTCAAGACCAGAGGTGATGTGCATGGATGGACCATACAGTAACTCCTCATCATGAACTTAAACCAAACCACCATGATGCAAAAATGAACTAAATTGAAAAAATACACACAGAAAAATAAACTTCTAGGTTAAACTCCTTAGCGTGAATGACCCAGCTGGGAAAACATGTCAACTCCTGATCACCTTCTTACACCCTTTTCCAGCTAAAGTGGCAGACATCACATGTAGATGTGCATTTGCGACGTCCCGGCAAAGAAAGCTTGCACTTTGAACCTTGAAGCAACAGTGCTTTTAAAGACCCACCAAAGGAGTCTGAATCAGACCAAATACTTTTTTCCCGGGCCAACACCTGCCTCCAGGTCTCAAACGCCTCAAATCATTCACCAGAAACACTGCGTTTTCTTAAATACAAAAGCACTTGACAACAGCTACATCAATTCCTGACTTTCTTCACGCAGACGCTCCCCTCTATGATGGGATGTGGGAATCAGCTCCTAATTTATTGTGTGCAGCCTGGGCCCTGCATACGTCAGCATGCCAAGGTACTTGTAGGAAATGGGAGAATTTCCGGTGGGTGACTCATGAACACACACATTACGACTTGATTGCCTAGCAGCAAGTCAATATTTAACTTCACGTCTTGACAAGCAGTTGTTGTTGCTTTGTTTATATTTGTGAGAACGATAAAAGTCTATCAAAAGTCCATTTGCTCCCATGGCTTGTAGATTCACATGATTAAAAACGGGTGGAGAGCTTGAGATTTACTCTGATGTCACATATGAAAGGGTGCTTTTATTGCCCCGTATTGCTGCCTTTATGATCCGGTCTAGATTCTACTGAAAAGGTAACAGGTAAATTTATAGCTCTTCTTGTGATTTTAGGCTACGATGTTACACTCAAAACCAAACCATCTATCCGTCCATCCTGTCCTGGTAGAATAATGTTGTCTATGTCTCTATTTGAGATGAGTGACAGTTGCTTCTTTATGTTTTTTTTTCTGTGGGGAAAGATCTCAGAGCCCAGCTGATCTAATTAATGGTCATTTTGCACCTTTCACAAAAAAGCACACGCAGTAATAACGTCACTAATGCGCTCTCATTGAGAATAAGGGCTGACTCGCTCATTGCTTGGCTCCAATTACGTCGAGTACTCCTGTTCCTGTACTGTAATTAACTGTTGCTCGTTACATTGGTGTTCAAAGCCCTTAAATCACTGAGGCAGTAGCTTTTGGACAGAACAAAAAGTATGCTCGTGGGAAAGGCCTGAACGGTAAAAAATCGGAATACTGTTTATTTTTCTGGCCCAATTTACATAGAAATCCTTCAGCCTTTTAAGTATTACACAGTTGACGTTAAATCATTCACTGGAAGTCATTCCCAGTTTTTCAGAAACGATCAGAAAATCATAGACAATGTGCACGATCAATAGGCTCAAGGTTCAAGTAGCTGGTTGTTGGCACCATGAAGTCTTTGTGCTCCCTTCACACCCACAGGATGTCAGAGCTGTGTGGTGTTATAAAGGAATTGGCTGCCAGAGCCAAAGTCAGGCTCTATAAACCTGCTGATGAACCCAGTAAATCCAGGAGAGGAGCCAGAGCCAGGCTGCTAAAGGTTGTTAGCTACTAATTGCTACATTTCTCGAGCCTATTCAAGTTATCAAACCCTGATGGCAGAGTCTGGGGATGCTTGGCTAATTAGGCTGACACTGACACTCTTGTCCTGAAATGTTCCCAGGATAGCGATGCCTTCAATGCATTCACGTTCTGTACGGCAACATGTATCAGTAGCCTTATTTTAGTCAGTCTCATCACAGCGATGGCTGTCAAAAAGTTAGTTTAGAGTGTTCCACAAACAAGTTGCATTAGTGCAGGGCCTTTAAAAAGAATAGATTTATTATTTGTGGGAGTTTACCCTCCTGTTGGCAACTGAAATGCCCACGAATCCCCAACCGGTTGAGACGACCCAGAGCAAAAACCTTAATGCCTAATGAGCAATGGGAAGCGCTCCAGCGCTCTTCTGGTCTTTAATTTCCACCTCAATACTGAGCATAGCACGCCCCAGTCATTCTCCCAGCTTCATTAACATGGGCATTCTCTCTATTCAAAAAGCCGCAGTAGTTCCTTCGGCCAGGTGCTTCCCTCTTTATCCGCAGCAACGGTGCAGATGATCCAGTCTCCATCTCAGCCCAGAGGAATTAGTGGTGAGTCATGGTGAGGATGGAGTAAGCCCAGGACAGAAAAAAAACTCACCGCTTTCAACTGATGGGCAAAAAACAGCATCCCCAAACGACGATGTAGTCTATTAATGGTAATAATAATAGTGTAATATGTAGCCTAATGTATGTTCATATTTTACATAATTGATAAGGACCTCCAATGTCATTTAATCCTTTGAAATCAATGATCCTGAGAAAATTTGATGAGAATAAATGTGTGTTTTTTTTTCCTACAGTGCTGCATTTCATTAAAGAAATTCCCAAGAATTTAACTGCCAAAAGGATTAAATTTCGAGTGACACAGCATCCTGTGGCACCTGACACCCTCATATTTACTTCATTAAAAACTACAAAAGTTTAGTAACAACAAAAGAAGATTTCAACATTTTCCACCAGTGAATACCTTGTTCTTTATTTTCAACTTTGCTTTGATCAAGCCTGGATAGAGTAGTCCGTTCAGCACCCCTCCTTTCGTTCGCTTAAATTTATTCCCTGTCTTTCCTTTTCTGACTGACAGTTTCTCCCGTCTGCAACAAGCTTGAATGATTTCCACAGCATTTTTCAGTGGGGTGTAAGATTTTCTTCCAAGAGTTTCCTTCCAAGTCAAACACCCCAAAGAACTTGGAAAACTCTTGCATCAAACAGGAACATGTTGCACACCAGGAAGGGAAACTGGTAAATGCAACACACCCCGGGTGTGAGAGCGGCGGAGTGACACCACGGCGGCCTCTCAAAACCTCCTACGGGTGAGTTTGCTGACACCACCTGGAAGCTGCACAAGCTTTTGATGCCATCAGCCGCACACACCCAAACTCCAACAGTTCATCCTTCAAACAGCGATGACAAAATGAAGCACAAAATCAACCTTTTCGCATCGCGGCGTGCCAAAAAAAGGCCATTTTGAGACGAAACAGAGGGAAGAGAATAAACAGAAAACAAGCTTGGATGTGAACTGTGCTATTTCAAGTAGCTTTCATCTGCTAATTGAATTAGACTGTTATACACTACCCAGAATGTGCTGTTGCAATTGATCATGAAGCCGTTTTTTGGGCGTGCCCGTGCAGCGCTGTCTAATTAGCCGCCTATGACCGATGACCCAGGACAGGATATGATGCGTACCTGCCCCTGGAGCTTTTGTAAACACTTGGGTGTGTTTTTCCTCTCGATCATTTGCTGCTTTGCCATAGGTCAAAAGGAAAACATAGTGTTGCCCTGCTTTTTTTGCTCCCCGAAAGGACTTTACTTTTGTGTCGCCGAGTGACTGTTTCACCAGGCTATTAATAGTCACGTCCAAGATAAAGAGAGTCGCTATCGTGCATGTGCAGGTCTATATTTAGATTATCCTGGTGTCAGATATTATTCGGACCAGTCATCTTGATTTCGATCGCTGTGGTTTGACTAACAAATACTTTCCGATGGGCGTCCAGTAAGTTTACAACCTGCTTGATTCTGATAACAAACTTCAGGAATGAATACCTGAGACCTTAGTGTTTGTGTTCAAGTGTGTGATTGTGTACTCTGTGTGCTCCCAGGGCAGGACGTGCTTCTTAGCGTAACTGATATCCGATTAGCGCTTTCTATTGGCTACTGACAGCCTAGAATTTCATCACATCACTCTACAAAAAAAGAGCATTCAGTCTCTTTTCTGTCCTTTGATTCCATCCTAAATGCTTTGCTAAATGTTTGCCTCTAGGGCAGTATTTATTCAATCTTTTGCTTAATTTCTGTTCAAGGTAAACACACAAAACCTTCCTATTTTCCATATGTGTTTAGAATTTTTTCTATCTTCCTTCAACCACATCCAAGTCTCTAATCCTTTAAACCCTCCATCCATCTAAGTCAGCCTTTCTCGCTCTCTTCCCTCAGCTGTTCCATGCCCCTGCTCCACTGGGATTGATACAATATTTTCCAGCCTCAATTAGCAGAGAGCCTGTTGACTAATTCCAACTGTTTTTGCACCTGAGAGGGAGCTGGGAGCGGAGGCTGGAAAAACTGAGTGGGGTGGAGGTTAGGGTCGGGGCTTGGGTGTAGCAGGCAGAGCTGTCGGGGCAATATAGCTGTGTCGACAAGTGTGTCAGGGCAACGCCGAGGACAGGCGCCCGGCCAGAGCTGTGCATGCCGCCCAGCTGAGAAACGCTAGAACTCGCAACAGGATATTACACAGCAGTGTGCGTTTTTGTTTGTGTGCGATTCCATTTTTCTGGCTGATAGCGTCTACGTTTTATTAACAGTTTTCATTTGTGGTCAACAGAAAAAAGCATTTCTAGGGACCTCTGAGTTATTCTACCCTCCTTCCCATTTCAGACCTTCCTTTCTGGTCTCTCTGTCACTTCCCTTTTCATTAAATATGTAGATCCCCTGTACCATCCAGCCACTCTAATTTATAGGAGGCCAAACTCTCCAGGTTATGTGACAAAGTCTGACTGAAAGCCTCCCAACGTGTTTTACACAGAAACAGAGACCTCAAACCAGACCCATTGTAACCCAAACCCTCTAACCCACCGCAGCCTCACCACAAGATGCATTTAGTTCGACTCAAGGCAAAGCCTACATGACCACTTGTTTGGCACCGGGCTGAGCTCAGGGTGCAGCTACACACCCTCACGCTGTGGGAGCCCTGAGAGAATCGTTCTTTCCAGCAAAGGAAATGAGAGGATGGTGGCTAAAGTGCAGAAGGACATTACTTTAGAGGGCTGCACTTTCTCACAGAAGGCTACTGTAACTTTATAAATAAAAATGACATCTTTGAATCAAGATAATTACAATCTTCCCATTTTCCAGCAAGGGATCTGTCTGTGTAACTATAAGATACAGGCAATATATGGGCAGAATATTTCATCATAGTAGCTGGTGTAATTCTTCAATGACAGAAACCCACAGGTTCCACTTAACACAGCAGTTCTTCACCCGAGCTTAAACCTACACTGACGTGTGTGGCTTTTAAAGATTTTTTTGCCAAGTGAAAAATCCCGACAGGTTAACAGACTGACGGGCTTGTTAACCGGGCTCAGCAGCTGCTCTTCCCCCCAGTAGCTGTGTGGAAAAACTCTGACTCAACCACTTGTGTAAAAAGGCATCAACGACCAGATACATAAATATTACCGTCAGAGGCAAAAACGTCTCTGGGGGCTATCCAGTCAGTTAGTCAGCCGGTGACTAACGGAGAGGGGGGTCAGGTCACGGCCAGTATCAGTTGATGGGATCCCGCTCTTTTTGGGGGTGTCCCCAAACCACGGGGTGCGTACAGACTACAGTCGCTGAAAGTTGCGTTCGGATCGAGATATTTTCTTTAAAACTTTGGGCGTTTGCAGGGGGATGCAGGCAAAAACCATAAAGGGGAACCTTCCAAAGAACAGCCGGGCTGTCCACACCGATGTGAACACACTCATATCAATACGTGTCATGGAAAGTATCTGAATGATTACACAATTATTTCAACTTTCACCTGCTACTCAGAACCAGTGCTTGGTCACCACAGATTAGATTTTTTTTTTTTTAATGTGCACCACTAAATGATGCTCAGTGTCTTTTCGCTTTCCCATGAGCCTACGTCCACGCCGGGGTATTCCCTTCCTACCTAGCAACCCTTTTTCTCAGGCTCTAAACATAAAAACAGATTGCTCAGCAGTGATATAACCACAGGATATTCCCATGAACCAATCTACAGGTGAACAGATAGCAAAGTTCAGCCATAAAAATCTGAATGGGAATATGACAGGGCATCCTGACACACATTTGAGAAATCAAACCTCTACTCACTGTCGGCGTAGTTCTTTCGCCGGGTGCCGTCCACTTTTCCTGTCTTGTCGATGCAGAGGAAGAACTTGTTGGCGGAATACAGCCGCCGGAGTCTGACGTCACCCTCCAAGTGATTGTAACTGCGCGTGTGCCTTTCCAGCGTCCAGGAGCAGTTGGAGCTGCCGGCCAACACCTGAAGGGGCTGGTGTCCGGCCCTGGGAGGGCAGGCCCCCGCGGCGGGGCCGGCGCTGACCACCAGCAGGGCCAAGCATGCCAGGGTGAGGGAGGCGGGGGGGGGGGGGGCGCTCACAGCCGCTTCAGGACAGAGATGAGCTGCGGACGCCGTCCATCCGCACATGGTGGGTCAGGCTCCCAAGGTGCACCTTGTGCAGGCTGTAGGCATGCTGGTGATCAAGAGAGGGTCCCCGTGGAGGGTGGGAGTCCCGATGAAAAGGGAGGAGAATGGCGCGCGGCAGCAGATCCTCTGGATGTCACTGATAGCCAATCTCCACCTCGGACTGACAGCAGGCCTCCCCTCTCACAACAGCGACCTTTCTTCTGTTGTCATCTTCGGATCTGGGTTCGGTTTGACGACTTTCCCGGAAAGTCCACCTCTCAGAGTCCCTGCTGTGCTCCCTCCTGCTGTCCTCCTCCCTGGACTGAAGTCTTCCTCACCGGTCCACAAATAAACTCCTGGGATGTACGAGGATGCACATGTGTGAGTGTTTGTCTGAGTGAGTCTAAGTGGATAAGTGTGTGTCTTTATATATGAGTGTGTGGCTGTGTGTGTGTGTGTGTGTGTGCGTGTGAGTGTGTGTGTGCACCTTGTGGTGCTCTGCTCTTCCCCGGCTGGATAGGAACAAGTTGCTTGTCTGAGCTGCTGACCCGTGGCTGCGAGGGAGTTGAATGTGGATTGGCGACTGACTCTGTGTGCGCGCGCGCGTGTGTGTGTGTGTGTGTGCGTGCGTGTGTGTGAGAGAGAGTCTGTGATACTGAGAGAAAGAAGAGGGAGGGAGTGAGTGAGTGAGTGAGAAAGGGAGGGAGGGAGAGCCAGAGTGTGTTGGCGACAGAGAGAGAGAAGCAGTGAGAGTGTGTGTCGGTGTGTGTCGGGGCGAGCGGCAGCGAGTGTGTGTGGGAGCTTGCACGGGACGGCCAAGAAGTGAGCGAACGTCAGTCAGTCAGTCAGCCCTCTGCTCTGTGCAGGCACCGGCTGTGCTGCCCCATTTTATCCTGGGCAGGGCCAATATCTGGGGGGGCTGAGGGGAGGCGGGAGGGGGGAGGGCCCACCGCACTCATTTATGCCAATTTCAGACCAATAAAGTTTGCATCAAGCGCATTTTCTGGTCTCACTTGGATCCGATGGCTGTGTGAAAAACAAGTGTTTTGCCTTTTGCTTTGGACACCTGGAAAAACTTACATCCCCTTTCCACCCCGTGACCTCCTCTGCCCCCCCCCTTGATGTGAAGCTTTTTTGTAACACGCTCAAATCAGCTCCATTACAAACCAGTGAACCGGCGAGGAGGCCATTTTTTTTTACACCTTCACGCTCATTTCTTCTCCGGGGGCCACATGGGGCAAATTAAGCGGAAGCCTTTCCTCTTTTTTTTTTTTTTTTTTTATTTAACAGCTGCTGGTTTGAATCACGGAGCAGGCAGAAAAAACAGAGCAGGTTGTGGGAGTGTTGGCAGAGTTTGTCCAGAAAAAGACTTTTTGATCACCTGTGCTAATATTTCAATGGAACACCCTCTCTGATCTTTGCTCTTTAATTTGGCAGAGCAGGGCGGAAATGAAGAACACCTTTTTTGCGACTTCCCACACTCTTGTCTGTTTTTTACAAGCTGTGTAATGAGCCTGATTAGGACAGGGCAGAACGGCATGGCCCGCCCTCTGATTGATACCACGTTTTCATATGTGAAGGCTGTAAAACCATAGCTTATAAAGACAGGAGAGTTCACCAAGTCAGTCCTGAATTATCAAGTATCTGTGAGAAAAATCTCCAGTGAGTTTCTTTTCTTTTAATAAAGTCCTTGGTCCAATTAAGAGTCCCACCCTGGGGCTCCCCTTATCCACTACTGGAGGTTTGTTTGAGGATTTCATGTTTAGACAGTGTGACAGTAACTTCACACTCTTTTTAGCTTTTTAACCCCCCCACCCCACCCCAGCTACAACTCCCACCTCAGTTGCTGCCATGCAATTTGAGTTTTTCTCTTCTCTTATCTCTCTTCCCCTATAGCTTTATTTTTTATATTTCTTTCATGCAAACGCTTATCAAAATGGACAAAATACAAATTTTCTGTCCAGGTTTCGCTCAAATGAGCTTGCATGCAATCGTCACCAGACTGTTCAATTTCTTCCCGAGACCTGAAGTATGATTTCTGCTCTGCTGAAAAAAAAGAAACACTGCAGAAAAAAAGGAAAAAAGAATCTGCATAACAGAGTCCTGGTCCCTTTCCTCTTTGCAGATGGAGACATCATTTGTTGCACATGTTGGCTTGTCGGATGACTTGCGGCTAATAGCTGCAATGACGTTTTGAATTTATTTAGGAGTCATTTGTGACGGGAAAAATGACCGAATAAAGAAACCGATTAGCATGAGAACAATGTTTTAACTTCATTATCTTTGTACCAACATTTAAAGGCTCTTATGCATGTTCATATATCTTTCTTTACGAATCCCTTGAATAATTTATAATCTGATCTTTACTGTGTGCTTTCTCCAAAATTGGTGCTTAAAATATATTGTGGACTGATTTCAGTCACAATTTGTAAAGAGTTAAAGCTAAAATGCCTTTGGTTTTGATTCACCACACCAAACATAAATACCGTATAATAATACAAATGAAGTTATATTGAAGAATAAGTCTTTATTCATTCTTTTGAAAGTCATTGTTTCATACACACAGATACTCAGGTTTAAGCTTTTCTGGCCCGCTTTGCTCCATAAATCCAGCCGTGCCTTGTGTTTGCTAAATTCCAGACCGCTGATTCTCAGAGAGTGCTCGCATGCAACTCCATGTTAATTTGTCCTGCTCCTGATAGGCTGCTCTGGTCATGACAGCAAAGTGCATGGTTATGTTTGTGGTTGAACATCGGTGCATTTTTGGAATCATCCAGAGCTGAGTAGTCCCATCAGCACTGTTTATGGGTTTGTAATCAACTTAAGTGGTTTTGTAAATCACGGTTATGAAATTTGAATGGGTCAGAACTGGTAAGATTCCACTGAAAATGCAATGCTAATATTTTTTCTAACCATAAATGATGCTAACTGTTTAGTCAGCAAATGTGTAAAATATACAAAACAAAAATCGTCTAAAATTAAGGTAATTAATTGAGTGTACATTGACGTTTGCTCATCGTTTTTCTGTTCTGAGTGTCTGAGATCTTCAAAGCTGATTATAAAGAACTGGTGTCACTATTTCTCTAAAGTTTTTTCCACAAAATAGGCTTCTTTAGGCCAAATTCAAATACTCATTAAACAGAACACAGAACTGGAGGGAGAGAAAGTGTGAGAGAAAAAGAACAGGACCCCCCAGGAATGCCCAGTTGTTCCTCCTTAGTGAAATTTCCTGTAATTAAAATCATACAATCATTCTATATACTGAAGAGTCCTTTAAAGTCAGCGTGCCTTCCGAGGTCAACAACAAAGCTCAGGCTTCATTCGAATGTCAGATGTGGCAGCAGATTGCTTTGTGGTGTCTTAGAAGTTAATGTTTGGGCCCTGAGCTTAAGCTAGGAACAGGAACAGGCACAATGTGTCTCTTTTTGTCTCAATGTCTTGACATGCAATGTCTTGCTGTTTTACAATATGAGTGTATGATACAGTGAATGACTCAAATTTACGTGATTTAATGGTGGAAGCATATATTGAGAATTAAGAATATGGCTTCCTTACTGTACAGTCCAGTCGCGAGCAAATTGCATTTGAACAGGCAAGTGATTGGTGATTAAAAAACAAAGGCCCGTGGTTACACCCCTGCTGTAGCCTTTAAATGCTTACACACTGTGAAAACCCAATTGTGCCATCATTTTAAGTAAAAAATGTTTGTTGATTGTTGAAGGTAAAGCAGCCCTCCTTTCTGCCCTGTCGCATTAAAATTTCAGGACGTGTAAAAAACAAAGAACAATCAGTATTCAAATTTTTTCATGAATTTTTACACATCATGAAGTGGTTATAACCCAACTTTCTTAACATGAGGCCACTGGTGTACATGTTCTGTTTTTTTTAAATTGGAAAAAAAGGTCATCATTCTAATCATTAAACCCCATTTAGCTTGAAATTTATATAATTATAATTTTTACACAGAACGAGACTAACCACCGTTGAAAAAAAAGCATTTATGCCTTTTGTGAGTTTGCCAACGCTATTTGAACAGCCAAAACGGTCCTCCTGAGTTTGGATCCAGCTTCCATTCCACCGTGCACATCCTGCTGTGAGACGCCACACAGGGTTGTTTACCTCTGGTACTCGCCTGCATACACAAGTTTAGGCACACGGTCATGTTGAACTAACTGACGATTAATCTTCGTTTAGTGTTTTGGCGTGCTGACATTTCACAACACAAACCGAAGCTGAGAGCAAACACTGTGTACAAACCTGCTGACGGACCAGCTGGAACCTGATCACAGTTGGACTCAGTAGCCAAAATGAACAGATAGTTGATGTGGTAAAAAAAGAATTTTCACAAAAGCTGAGCTGCCGACACCTTACTGCTGCAGCTGACCAACATGACACCAGATTTTGATGCATGTTTTGCTGAGTACTGCTTCAGGGATGTTTACCTGAGGTGAAAAATGGGCAGCATGCTGAACGTCCAGGAAAAGCTGCAGCTGATGGGGCAATCTGTCAACACTGGAGCTAAATTTGAGGCCGTACTTCACACACCAAACGGCTTCAATCTGGAGGCACAGCTTTTCCCTCAAAGCTGGTAATGACTTATAGCTCCGATTCAGTGGCTGAAATCACTGAGGCTCTGACACAAGAACATTTTGGGGCAAGGCAAGACCGATTAAAGAATGATGAAGAGAGATTAATGTGATTTTTCCTCAAGAATCCAGATCTTTCTAAAGATTTGGATAAGACTATCAGGGTTTATTCCCAGATAAGATCCAGAAAAGAGTGAGATGCAAAACAGAGAGTGATTTATTTTAAAAAAGCACTTGGATTTGTGAAAGAGGGGGAAGGTGGCTTGGGTCTTCAAGATATACCAGATGAGTTGTTGGAACTTTTAAATGACTTTGCTGTGGTAAAAGAGTGCCAATCCATGTAAGGGTCATTTATTCTATAATGTCTTCATACTGTGACTAACAAAACACATGGTGACACAATGCACAAAAAAGAGACTATAATATCTTTATAAAAGGTTAAAGTAGTCATAATAGATCCGAAATGGAGCAACAGTATCTGTGCAAAATGTGGCGATCCCTCACGAAGCGACACGTGACACCACACAACGTTTTTGTTGTGGATGCAGGTGTTACTCGTGAGCTAACGTGTAACACATAGTTGTCTTTGTCGTGGTCATCATAGCGCACTGACAGGTTTCTAGACCTTAAGACAATCCGCATAGGAAAATACGAATGAATCTGCGTCTGTGTCCTCTTGGTGAGCCGAGCTGCGTTGCGTTGAACTGAATTGTGTTGACCTGCTGTGTGGGTGTGCCCTGAACTGAGAACAGCACTCTGAGAGTCGGGCACCCAAGAAGGATGTTCTCAAGTGGAGGAACCTAATCTTTCCCAGCAGGGATCGAAGCAGCTCTGTAAGTGTATGAATAGAGATAATATCTCTATAATGAGGCCGGTTTTGTACCATCAAAGTCTTCAAAAGGGTCAGAAACCTGACCTCCCTCCTAGCACTGACAATCCCTCGGTAATAGCTCCCTATTATTAATTGTCTTGCCTCCATGCTAAATTCTTGCCTTGCCTTTTTTTTCCTCTTTGAGCCATGTTTCATGATTCACCCTGGCCGAGTGCTTTTCAGTGTGCCCTGATTTGGATTGTCTGTAACTAAATTTAACCCCCTTGTTTCAGATAAATCTTTATCCACCCAAAGTGGTCGTTATTATTTTTCGAACTAAGTCGAACAATCTCATGAGGAAACGACCTTGTTCATATAGATCGCATGCATTTGATTCTCATAGCGTTTGAGGTAATTGTGTTTGTTAATTCAGAGTGTGCGACGCTGCCCGAGCTGCCGGTTCAGACCCAGAGCAGCGTGGCTGCTATCTTTGAGCTGTGGTCGCCTGATAAACATCCGGATGCTGTTAAAGGAACTGACCAGACCACCACCACTCAGCCCCAATGGGAAGATTTGCATATCCTGCTTCATGACCATTGTCCATTGTGAGCAGCATTATGATAAAGTAGGTTTTCTATCTGATGGTGTGGAGAGTTCTGAGAGATGCAGTTCTTTTCATGACAGCGAGCACAAATCCAAGCCGCTGATAGAGAGAGATCAAAAAATGTGGGTCGTCTGGAATGATTACACATCTGTGTTTGGCTAATCTGATAAACCAGACGCACATAGAAGTGGACAAAGATGGAACAGGATGTAGCTGCGCTATTCCTTAATATAACTACGGTCGTAATGTTGTCCAGAGATAATGCAGTTTTGCTGGATTTGAGGTGGACCTTTTGTCCTGCAGAAGACACGATTGAGACATTTTATCCGAGTGACCACTTGAGTCCATTATAAACTACACATGTGCGGGATCTGTTAGTCACACTAATTTAACTTAAGGCAAAAAAAAAACAAAAAAGTAGGGGTGTTTAGTTTGAGCAGCAACTTTTAGTTATTTTGTTAAAGGTTATTTGCAAATCTGCCACCAGACGTGGGTCTCTGTAGAGTCTTGGGGGGGAAATTCCATCAGTCGTCTCCAACACGAGGTGCCCCTGAGTGATGCAAGATACATGTGCACAAACAACGGGCTCACACGCACCGACAAACACATGCCAAAGGCATTTGGCTGTACATGGAGCTCCCAGAAAAAAAGCATCTCCATCAGGTTTCCTTGGCCAGGTGAAGCGGTTTCCAAAACAGCCCTCTCCCCATCTGTTAAACAAATAAGGAGCCCCTACAAAGGTGTGCAAAAGAATCTTCGTGATCAAAGTGTACGAGAATGGCAGCCTTGTCCTGGCCTGGCCATTATCTGGCCCCATGAATGCCTGTCTTCTCCTCTTTTGTCGGCCGGGGCATTGACAGTCACTCACCCGGCAATGACTGTCACACCAGCGCAAAGAGCCGGCCGCCGACAGGGGCCGACCACATCAAACGAGGCTGTCAAGGGGCCCCGCTCGTGAACCGTGGCAACAAACACCTCCTGATCCTCACCTACAGCTCAGCGGCAGACACCCACCGCTGTGCTTTCAGCCTCTGCCTCCACTGAGAAAAGATGTACTGCCCGGACCTCATTTCCTTCCCTGTCCGCCCCCCCTCTCCCCCCCCAGGTCTCTCCTTCTCTCTGTCAAGTAGCGCTTGTGTTAACCTCCAGCCTGCCGAGACACAAAGGGCCGCTAAAGTGTTTAAGAATGCTTTATGGACGCATGACAAGGGGTGGCTGGCACTGCTGGGGGTCAAAAAGTGTACAGGATGTGAATAAGATAGATTTGGGGTTTTTTTGCTTTCAATTTGGACCTGAGTCACACTCGATTTAAGGTGTTTGAAGTTTGAACTTCAAAAGTTGGCAATAAAGAGAAGACAATATATTAAAAGGGTCTGTATAAGTACCTAGACGTGTGTTAAAGCCAGATTCAGTTTGAAACGGTGATGAATGAAACTTGGGTTGGGATTTCTTTTCCTCAGTCCACCAGAGGTTTGGAGAAAATAGAAACTGCCACTACAGCTGCTTTAATATGGGTTAAATACACTACAAGCTCTATAAAAACACACACACTTTAAGGATTTTAATTATTTTTCTGATATAAGCATGAACAATTTTTATTCCCGCATTTTATTGTAATTTTATCTTACATTTGTCATTGCATTTACTTTTGGACTGGGAAAAGTACTTCATCAATATTGAGGCAATACTTATAAATATATGCACACATCTAATGTGTGTTAATTAATTAATATTAAAGTAATGATGATTATGTTCAGGAAAAACAAAACACGTTAAAACCCTAACCCTAACCCTAATTAGAAGAGGTTCATTCTTGTTCTTGGTTGTCGTTTAGTTCTGGTCTTATTAACCGAGGGGAGACCGCCACCTATAGGCCAAATATAATTAACTTTTATTTCAAGACATTCTTTATAAATGTGTAAAACCTCTGAGTGGACGTAAATATTTGGAAATAGTTCTGCTGTAAGTCTGTCTGATGCAGTCACGACCCAGAAATAAGAGCAAGAACAGACCGGATGAGGCTCCAGTTCAAAGCTAGATATTCAGTTTAAGTAGTTTTGATAATATAAATAGCCCTATTTAATATCAAAATCCTAAACAATTTATACCTATTATTCTAATAGGGAACATTACGAAGTCCCACCAAATTTCGATCAGTTTATCTGCACTCTTCTCCTCAGGCCTGACTCTCAACTGATCTCTCCTCGCGACTGGTCCAGTCTGATCTAAGATGGCGGCGTAGGACTCTGAGGTAACGCGGTTATTCCAAGTCAACATGTCTCTCCTCAGAGTGTGTTCCCTGGCTAAACGTGTCAGCCGCCGCAGCCTGTTTGAAAAATGCGCTGTTCGCGTGTCTTTTGCGGACTGCTGCCGGATGTGTGGGACGGGCAGAAACGGCGCCCTCAGACGGACACCGGGTGAGTGGAAGCCGGGGGGCACTGTCCGGTGCAGCTTCACTGGGATGCTAAAGTTTTCAGCGTTCGGCTTCGTGTTTAGGCTTGGTAGTTTTTTCAGTAGTAATAGTCGTTCAGACGAGTGTCTCCTGCTCCTTAAAGCCAGTGTCACCAGGAGTGTAGCCGCTTAGCTCGGCTAGCTCTCAGACTCTGAGACTCAGAGTAAGTCGGTGCATTTATTTTGCTGTTAGCCTCCACCTGTGTGTCAAAAATCCAAACAGATATTTTCTGGTCGGCTGAGATGCCTTTCCCCCGGTCATAGTCCTGCCTGTCACCCACACTCGGGCTCAGGTTGATAATTGGGTTAGCAAACGTTGATGGTTTGATGCCTCTTCGCCCTTGAGCAGCAAACGGCACCTTCAAACTGACTTCGTGTTCCGGTGTGAGATTATAAAAACGGGTTGTCAGTTCCCTGGGGTGACCCGGATGACCCAACGCTCACAGGTGTTTTTAATTAGCGCGTGAGTGTTTTTGTTTGTTAGCATTAGCCTTTAGCAGCAGGGCTTCAGGTTCGTGTCTGAGTCGTTACTCCAAAGTGTCTGGGTCTTATCTAACAAACCCAAACTGAGTCGCTATCCACTGGAATTTATCCTATAGTTTTTTAACTACCACTAATTGATATCGTTTGTGTCTGCTAATCCCTTAATCTTTAATATATCCTTTATTAGGTGCCTGGTGATACAACCTATGAATGACCTTTGCCAAGAAAACCACTAATCCTTCTCTCTGTTCAGATTTCACATCATGACATTTTCTTCTCTGTGCTTCAAAATGCCTGAAATTTAGGTGTAGGTGTGTTAGCTGTTTTTTTCTGTAGATACTTTTATGTTAGCAATGCCTTTTTCTTCTCCTGTTTCAAGATTTTTTTTCTTGTAACATGTTCTGGGTGGATTCTTCTTTTTATAGGCAGTTTTTTAAGTTTGGTAAAAAGTCTTGTAAGGTGTTGAATCGTCCTGGAAAACTAATGAGCTGAAATGCTCTGCTATAATGTTATTAGTTTAGCAACTTTAGCTCAGAATGAAAGTCAGACTGCATTAATCACCAGTTGAGAATTTCAGTTATTCCAAAAGATGTTTATAAACACAAAGTAATGGATAAAAAAAGGATTGTTATTCTTTTTTTGTTAAGCAAAACAGACTTGTGTGTTTCACATGTGCAGACAGAATAAAACCTGAAATCTGTCTGGAAAGAACCTCAATCTGAATCAGTATTTTCTTTTTTTCCAGGGACACTTTTATACTTTCCGATCAGAAATATTTCGTCAATAATCCCAAAGTCGGAGGAAGCAAAGAAGCGTGTACTTGAACAATCTCAGTTATTAGATGGTATGTATGTTGTCGGATTCATTCCAGTATTTGCTGGATCACTGCTTTTAATACTTGACATGTTTTGCTACTTGCAGCTTTTCACTGTGATAAAGAGCTGTCAGTATTTTAACATCAGATTTCTCCCCCATTCAGTGTTAGAGGCCAGAATCCAGCAACTCCAAACTGATGTCGTTCTAGATGTCCAGCATTCAAAAGTGCAGTTTATTAAAAGTCCTTCCTATGGAAGAGGTGCCTCGTCTGGCAGGGCTCCCAGAGGCCCACCTCAGGAGAAAGCTGACATTCCCAAATCTGGACAGACTGCCAAAGGAGGGTCTAAGTCCCACGCCAGTCGATGGATGGAAAAGTTGACTCAGGAGAAGAAAAATAAATTAAAGAAACAGCAGCATCTCGAGCAGAAAATACAAACAGGCGCCAAGGAGAAGGTGCCGGCGAAGTCTAAAGGTGCCAAGAAAAGCGTAATGCCCCCTGGAACCGCTCATAAAACTATATCTGCTCCTAAAACGAGTCGAGGGGGCAAGAAGGTGTCGGATGAAATCCGTGCTGCCGTTTCTTCAGCTGCTGCAGCCACAACGGGGAAAGCCGCTGCTCCGCACAAACTACCCAAACAGAAGGGAAGGAACTCCAAAAATAAGGATCCCGGTGAAGGAGGGGTGACGCAGGGCCGGGCGGAGGATCTGGCCGAGGTGGAGGAGCTGGAGAAGAGGCTCAATCAGCAGGTCGGCCACTGGACGTCGTCCAGCCCCCCGGAGCGGCCGCAGGAGGGCGGCCGCGCGGGCGCCTGCGGGGAAATCCTGCCCAGCATCCACTCCTACCTGGAGGCCTGCGTGTTCGGCGGGGACATCGAGCGGGCCCAGCGCTTCCTCCTGAGTCAGCACCGGGTCATGAGCCGGCGCAAAGTCCTGAACACCGACGTCTACAACATCATGATGAGGGTGTGGGCCAAGAAGGTGCGTCCTTAGAATCCAAACGCATTTCAGAGAGCTTTACAGAGCCATCAGGCCGGAGCCATTTCACTATTTCATTCTCATCCCTGATTGCCTATTTTGCCTTTGTGTTGCTCTTCACAGGGCACGTTAAATCAGATCGGCCGCATCTTTATTCTACTAGAAGAAGCTGGTCTGAAGCCCAATTTGGGATCGTACTGTGCTGCTCTGGAGTCTATGGGCCGCAATCCAAACTGCTCCCCAAAAGTCATCTCCAGGTTCGTACGCGATCACACCATCGAGGATGGAGAATAATTGTGTCTTTAATTCTCTGCATTTGTTCCAGACATTTTCCACTTTGATTATGTCAGTGACAGCTGCCATGCAAAGACTCACCAGCAGGGCTCGCACTTTGTTCACGTTTGAGCATTTATACACCAGACCACGATTCACCTGATTTTATCTTATTAATCTGAGGATTATCAAGGTTTTTTCTAAAAACTGGTCGACCGCCCTTTGTTCTGCTGTTGTGACTGTCTGATGCAGCCATGCAAATCAGTTCCCACAGGCTTTGTGCATCCCAGTGTTATGAGTTTTATGTCCAAACACATTTGATATGTTCCAGATCAGTGTTTACGCGGTGTGGCAGCCATTCTGGGACTCCATTACAGCTACATAAGCTTTACATTGTGCTCCGGGAGACTTGACTAAATCCCTGCTTTTCATCTTCTCTCTTCACTCAGACTCTTAAAACTGCTTTTGTCAAAAGGGACTCATATTTATATGGAGTGATTATTTGTTATTGGAAACGATGAGGGTAACCCCAGTTGTAACACAAAGACCAGGCTTTGCACGTGCCATTCATTTAGCACTGCTTATCACGGATTTTTGGTCTCTGAAAAAGCAAAGCAGACGGGACTATGTTTTCAGGAACTAAGTTCAGGGCTGGTTTAAACGTTTGACATAAAATATCCTCATCAGAAAGAGAAACGGGGCCCTCGGAGGCCTCCCGGTGTTGGAATACGAGATAGTTTGGCTCCCTATTGGCACATGTGGCTTTACAGGTTGTTTTCAGGCCCAGCTTTGTGGTGTGGAGTGCAGCTGCAGGAAGCTCCCCGGCAGAGCAGCTCTCTGTTTGCACCCCGGGGACATCACCCTATGCGCTGGGATCCAATAGTGGGCCAGGTGGCAGGGCTGTGGGCATCTGGTTGGTCCATCGATCAGTGTAAGCTGATGCTCATTTGACATTGTTGCCCTGCAGTGGTCTGCTCAGACTTTCTCTTGTGTTTCCTCCTATTCCTCTGGCACTCGGGTCTCTTTCTCCAGTGAGATCCCGCTCGCCTTTTAAGTCACCTCTGCCGCCTCCCAGCTCTGGGTGTGCTCCCGCGCTTCCTGCTTCTCTTTTTCTTTCTCTCACGCGCATAGATCGTGTCACACAGCCCCCCCCTCCGATGTTTTCCCTTTGTAGGCTGTGTCCTCCGGAGCTGGGATCTCCTCAGAGTGCAGCCTCAGCGTCCCCAGGCCTGTTATCGGCCATCCCTTCTGCCCCTCTTTGTTCCTCCGGACCACACCGCCAGCTCCCCAGCTAATCCAGCCGCTGCCCAAACTGCACTTTTCATCGCCAGAGACTCCATAAGCGAAATCGATTCACAAAGAGGGACCTGGCTGTTTTCATTTGGTAGTTTTAAACAGGAGACAGAGTGTTATGTTGCTCTTTTGCTTGCCTCAGTGATGTGCAGATCCCTGTTTACTTCTGATTAGATTTAATAGGTGGAAGCTGCTGAGCCAGGGTTTTCTCCAGATACTAATTAGCGCGCTGTTATTTATAATTGTCTTGAGTAAAAGGTGTGCAGTGCGAAGCAGAGCTCTGTGGACGATGATAAATGGATTTTCCCTGCTCCTGTCCCCTGGCTTTGCTGTGTCATTATGGAGTTGACACCTAGGGGGCAGTGCAACCAAAAAGAAATGCAGAAAAGCAACCACAGTTATATTGTATATTGTTGCTGTTTTTCCAAACAAACAGCTTTAAATCTGTTTTCTGGTGAAAAACTGACAGTTTTCTTTGTAGACTTTGTAAAGATTTAAGTTCACATATAATTTAGAAAACTGTATGAAGACTACTGACAAAAAGAAATGGGAATAGTTTTCTTTGTCATGATTTGTAACTTCAACCCGTTAACCCCTTTAATCACAGAGGAGCGAAGACTCATTAGACCGAAAATATTCATTCATACATCAAAGCGAGTTAAGGAATAATCATTTGGTTAAACGTCTCATTTGTATTCCACCAAGGAATTTCTCACTGACATTATTTGCATTCTGCAGTCCAGTCATGAAGACTCTGCTCTCTCTGGGAGATCCTCAGGAGGTTTTATTCAAATAAACATTTCACTGGTGTCGTCTTTGGCCATCTGCCTGCGTGTTAAACTGACACTTTGAGTTTGACAGACGGCCGGCGGATGCAAATTTGTGAATTGATATTCAGTTGCTGTAAATCGGGTTAATTGGCACGATACAACAAAAATCCCAAAGTTGTCTTTGTCTTTGGTATTTTAAAGCTGCATCAAACAGAAGCTCAGCGAGGTCTGATCATCTATAAGAATGGGAGGGGCGTCAGATGGACACGAGCTGGGATCAGACTCTAAACTCTGATCCATCGTAATAACCGTAATCTCCCACATAGAAGAAACCCTGCCTCCCGCTATGCTGATGAAAAGTGCTGATGTTCTAACTGCTCTCGGCCCAAGGTGCTGATTTTATTGTGCACACCTTTCCTTAATCGGTATTCAAAAACAATTTTGTTTTCCTTTTATGCAAAAACAGGACAAACTGCTTTGTCAAAAACGACCACAGTTTTCATTAATGTGTGAATCATGTGTTCTTAGAAAAGATGGAAAACAAAGGGTGTAAACTGTGGCCCAGGCTATGGGTTGTTCCAGCATTTTTAAGCTAAAAGATGGACTCCGGGAGCAGGCAGAGTCTTCCCAGAGGCTACGGCGGTCTGGGAGGAGCTCCCCTTAACGCCGGCGTTGTGTCTGTTGCCCAGGTGCCTGAACCAGATGGAGGAGGACGGCCTGTCTGTGGACAGCCTGTTCAGCAGCTGCGTGTTCCGGCAGGACGAGAGGGACATGGTGCTGAAAGCCATCCGCGCCGCGCACCCCGACTACCAGCCCCGCCCGGCGCCGCACGCCAGCCTCTGCTCCTCGCCGTTGGTTCAGGACTTCTACACACAGGTACCGTTTGGCTGGCACTTAATTCTTTCTGTTTGATAAAAATGTCACTTTACGAGAGACGAACGTTTTTCCGAGACTGACTGTGAAATTTCTTAAGCCCTTGGAGGCACCAGGGAGCTGAGAAAGCTGTCAGAAGGCCCCCGCATGACTTGGAAAGATTTGACTGTCACCACTTCCCAGCCAAACAGGCCCTGGGCTGTTTATAGTCGGCCAACTCTGCTTTTTAATGGGCCCCTTTTGCTTGCGTTGCCCGTCTGCCTCTCACCTCTCCTCCTTTTCTCCACCCCCCGTCTCCCTGTGATCCTCATATGATTCATTAACAGCTTTTTGTACAGTCATAGTATTTTTAGCCTCAGTCCGTGCACAGTTCACTTTAGTTCTCATGACATGTTTTTGCTCTTTTCGGGACTTTTTTCGTATATTTGCGTATATTTGTGGGTGAAGCAGTGCCGTTTTATGGAAAACAGGGTGCACCTGACTGTTTAATGCCCCTATGCTCTCAGTGCATTTTTATAGGTATTTGGTTGTCTGACCATGACTTTAGGTTTTTGGCAGGCCACAGTGGATTGAGGCTGTCTAAATAAGTGGTTCACTAGATAACAGAGAAGCGGGCTGGGCGGTCTCTGGAGGATTTTCATTCCGTGTTTGCAGCCGAGGCTCGGTCTAATTAGAACAATGTTTGTTGGTGTGAAATGGGGAATTTAGACTGCGCCGAAGATCGTGCAAAATGCAGTTTGATCTAGTTTCAGCTAGTCATCAGAGATTGTCTGCCTTTGTCTCTTTTTTTCCTCTCATCCCGAAGCTGCGCAATCATTTCCCTGTTAGCCCTCGTCTGCGTACGTCTCAGTTCCCTGCTTAAACTGTCTTTGTTTAACTGATAACACTCAGATTAAGAGAATAATCAGCTGAGTTTCTGAAAGATTGCACCTAAATCCCAAATCTTTCGATGAGTCAGCATCATTGTGTTCTGCTGGTCTGCGGCCGTCAGAGAATCACTCTACTGGCAGCCTGATTTATCTGCATAAAAGTGTTCATACTTCATTATTTTTGTGTTTTAGAGGGAATGTCACACCTACCCGAAACTGGACTTCACCCGTGAGCAGCTGCGGGAGCGTTTTAAGCGCCAGCTCCACGTGGAGCAGGCCTGCACCGTCACCCTCGACTCGGTGGAGGCCATCAAGCCCGTCACCGAGAACATGGCAAAAATGGTAAACAGACCGGTTGACTGCTTCTTTTCAGCTTCCTCCTCCAGCGACGCGCGGCCCACAAACGGCTTTTCTGTTGCTGTTTTTTGTGCCTAAAAGTCAGGAGGCACACAGGTGACGATCCATTTTTGCACAGTGTGGACTCCACTCGGGCCTGTTCTAGTATGAAATGTCCTATTCTTGTGCTGTGCCTTTTTTTTCCCCCCAACTTTGGCATTTACACTTGAGCCCGGGCTGTCTGCCTCTGCAGATGGGCTATGTGGGAAGCGAGCGCGCTCGGAGTCCCTGGTGGTCAGGCAGCATTTACCGACCGCCAGGGCTGAATAATAATGTATTGTGATAGAGGCCTCTGGGGAGAGTGTAGAGCCACCTATCTACAGTCCAGACTGCCTCTCTTCTTCAGTTAAAGCACTCTTTCTACCAAGGAGAGAATCCAAAACTTTGGGGCTGTTAAAACTACAAAAATAACAAAGGATTTTGTTCCAGGTTGAAAAAGGTGCCTCAGTCATCAGTAGGGCTGCGGCACACTGTTTTTTTTTTCTCAGGGGCATTGTCTGTCATTTTTATTCCAATTCCCATTTTTTTTCTCTGCATCTGAAAGTATCAAAGCCAAATTAGCCCAATCTTCAAATAGAATTTATAACAATGTTACAGACTGACTTCAATCCACTGAGAGCACCCTGTCCACTGGCCCTCCATTTGGATTATTCATTGTTTAATTTAAAAACTGTGGGATTGTTCATTTTGTCACTGCCGCTTCAGCCTTTGTGTTATTTCCTTTGTCATTTATGAGATGGATGACTTCCAGTGCATTGTCTTTCAGAGGGGGCTGCTGGCAGAGCAGCGAGCACAGTGGCAGAAGATCCTCCTTCAAGCCCTGAGGGAGAGCAAAATGATCCTGGCCAACACCAACACCAAGGACTACAAGCTTAACCTTTATCCCTACCTCTGCCTGCTGGAGGATCGGGAGTATGTTGACATTATGATCCAGGTAGATATCTACCCACCACTCAGCAAAACGCCAGACTAAGATGTCCTTTCTGTGTTTGGGTTGAGGATAACGGAGGGACAGCAGGTTTAGTGTGTAGTGGTGTCACTGCTCAATGTTTTTTTTCTGATTTCTCCGCATTGCTTTTATGTAATTTGATAGAACCACTCTGGGGAAGCATAAAACACAAATCAGAGGGCTGACAGGGACAACAGCTGGCAAAGCATCAGGTTTTGACAGCAAAGCAGAACACGCTTTGATCAGATTCCTTTGCTTTGTGGGATGTTCATTATGAGAAGGCCATATCTACCATGCTCCCCAAATAACAGAGGGCTTATTTTTGATTAGACAGACAAGGCAAATGCCTGCTTTTTTTGTTATTCACGTGTCTGATTCTTTGAACTGTGCTTTTTATTTTTGGGCTCAGAGTGTTGCCAACCTGCCTCCAAGTGGCGAGTCTCTGAAGATTTTAGCTCGAGATCTGGGGAACAGAGTCTACACCAAGTACTCCGTGCAACAGAAGCACCAGAATCACACCGTGGACAAGCTGGAGAGCATTTATAACGCGTACACGGAGCTACTGGCCAAAGATACCCAGGTAAAAACAACCCTACTGAACAGAGCATCCTCCTGATTGGTTGTGGCTCCGTAGTGGCTCTTTAAGGCAGCACAGCACTCAGCAAACAGGATTTCTGATGACCTCACGAGCTGGGCCGTGCTACTAATTCATATGTTATAAATTTGGACTTATCCAATTTGCAGTCGGTACAACAAGTGAGGAAAAAGTGGGAGTATTGTTCACAGGAGTGGCCAAACGCTGCAGAGCTTTCCAAGAATGTCATAACGAATCCACGATTTCTTCTTAAGTGGCTACACCACCATATTTAAAATGGTGTCCTGCATTCACACACAGACCTTAAGTGAAAAGGCAGCTTACACAGTATTCCTCACAGTATTTAAACACAGCTGACCTCATTTGGGTCAGCGTCGGGTCCAGAGAGGCTTTAACGTGGGGAAACACAGCGGCTGAATCACCAGCCTTCCAGTCGGAAGATGGAAGATGACATCTCACCCAGAGCTGCCTTTTTAGGAATGTGCCCTCAGCAGTTTACTGAATAATGTATCTGAATCAGCTTTTAGAGCTTTTCCGGCAGCATGTTTGGTTCTCTTATGCAGGAATGCCTTTTGTCTGGTTCGGCGTGTCTAGTTCCCTGCTGTTGTGTAACATTGCTCCAAACTGAGGGGGAGAATTGACTTGAAGTGAGATTGCTTCCGTTTAAATCGAGTGCCACTGAGTCTTTGTTCTTCTCCCATCAGCAGAACAGTGAGCTGTGCTTTCAGATTTTACAGGCGGTGTCACTGACTCGGTGTTTCGATGGCTGCGGCACTCTGGGGGAAAGGCTAATATGATCCAGATCATAATGAGGAGCAGCTTGTTAAACTGCAGCTGTTAGTTCAACTAGAAGCCATCTCAGGTGTTTTATGTACGGTGCTTTATAAGCAGCCTTTGTAGTTAAAATGATGCCCCTGACGATGCTTTTCCTCTGAATTCTCACTTCATGTTCACAATTTTATGCATCAGTTTTAAAACTAGACCTGAAAAAATATGACCAAACTCTCTCTCACTTACGGTCAATCTTATATCTGCAGATGGTACTAACCAGCTCAAAGTGCAAAGCTTAATCTAAGCAGTTGTTTGATGTCGTCTTCTTTAGGTGTATAATGTCCTCCCAAGGGAGCAGTGGTGTAACCTGGAGATGGAGCAAAGCTCGGGCCCCACGCTGCAGGGGGGCGAAACGAGCTGGCCATACATAGTAACTCTGGAGCTGGGCACGTATTTGGTGGATTTGATGGTGAAGAACCTCAAAATCAACAGCGATATCCTGAACCCGGCCCCCGACAGGAAACTCATCCCCATCCTCTACCACATGTACACCTTTCGCAGCACCCGGCAGGTACAGTACGCTCACCGCTGAGTCCCACCGGCTCATCACAGGAGCACAGAGCCAAAGCCTTCACAGGATGGCTAAGACTGCTCCTCAGGGTCTCTGTGTCCGCTCGGTCTTTTCCGATAAAACCATCCAGATCCCTTTATGATTGAATCCGAATACATCTTTTGGCCTGGAAACAGGATTTCTGAGCATCAGCCTAGACCAAAGAAAATCCTTTCAACTTAGCTTTGTGTAGAAAAAATGCTCAGAGGCTGTAGTTCAAAAGATCTTCTGTCAACTAATATTATATGTATTCCAAAGGATTAAATGTGGTGAAATAAAACCACATAAATGTTCCTCTTAAGGACACAGCATTAGAAAAATCAATTCATGGTCATTGTGCTTTATGTAAAGTTCGTCTTAGTGGAATTAATCGAAATGACTGAGCATGTTAAGTTTAAGCAACTGTACTTTTGACCCTTTCTTTAATATTTAAAAATCTTTCGAACAGCAGGAACAAAAGGACTCCTGACCTTCACGTTGGTCACAAAGATTGTTCTCAAGCTTTCTGCCCGGAACGCTCCAGTGTCCTTTTATCCTGTGTGAAACTGTGATTTCTAAAACCCCTTTTCCCCTGGCGTGAATTGGCAGTGGTAACAGTTGAGTAAGACGAATAGGTTCCTGGCTAATCCCTTTTTTAGTGTCCCCTTAATTGGTTTGCTGATCTACTGTCATGGGAGCCTCCAGGAGGGTGAGGGGAGAAATGGGCCAAAAGACACACAGAAATTTCAAATTGCTGGAGCATGATGTGCTCAAAGAAAGAGGTGCACTGTAGCAGAGGTTAATTCATGGGAAGTTTTATCTTTATGTAATTCCTCTCATTTTCAAAAGTCCTCCTGTACGTGGAGGTTGGCTCATCGGGGGGGGATCCTAATGATTTTACAGCACAGCATGAAGGTCTGACTTATCGCAGTGACGCTGAGGTGTTTCTGGCAGCTTTCTGTCAACAAACAATGGTGCGGTTTAAACCTCAAAACAACCCTGAACTGCAAATGCTCATCTCCATCCCCCACAGTTATGCTTCAGCTTGAGCAGGATGCTAACCGTTACACAATGGTTGATCTTTCAGGTCGGCTTCATCAAGCCCCACCCCATCCTGACGCAGATGCAGCAGGAAGCTATGGAGGCCAAGCTGACCTTCGACTCCTACGTGATGCCCATGCTGTGCCCGCCGGTGCCTTGGACCTCAGTCCGCTTCGGAGCCTACCTGCTGACCCCGGCCAAGCTGATGCGCACCGTGGAAGGGGCCACCCAGCACGAGCAGCTGCTGGAGAGGTGCCAGGACCTCCACGCCGTCTTCGACTCGCTGAACCAGCTGGGGAACTGCGCCTGGAGGATTAATAAACCCCTGCTGGATATCATCATCTCAATCTTCAACGACCGTGGCAGCGACAAGCTGGACATCCCCCCGCCCATGTCGGAGGCCCCCAGAATACCCCACTTCAACCAGCACGACCCCGCCTACACCGCCAGCGAACGGGCCCACATGAAAAGAGAGGTGATCAACGCCAAAAAGAAAAGCAGCGAGATGCACAGCCTGCGGATGGACGCCCTCTATAAGCTCTCCATTGCTAACCACGTTCGGGACGAGGTCTTCTGGTTCCCTCACAACATGGACTTCAGGGGACGCACTTATCCATGCCCCCCCTACTTCAATCACCTGGGAAGTGACGTTACCAGGGCAACGCTTGTGTTTGCAGAGGGGAAGCCCCTTGGTCCCAAAGGCCTGGACTGGCTAAAGATCCACTTGGTCAATCTGACGGGGTTAAAGAAGAGAAGCTCATTACAGGGCCGGCTGGAGTACGCCAACACCATCATGGAGGACATTCTGGATTCTGCTGACAACCCTCTGAATGTGAGTCTGCCGTTAGCTCCACAGAACACTCTCTGTAGCTTCAGTTTGGATAGAAATCGGCTTCTTTAGTTGCCTCTTCAAGGAAAATAAATCTAAAATGTTTGAGCAGGAAGAGGACCGAGCTTTTCTGTTTGAATCCTTCAGGGGAAGAAGTGGTGGATGAACGCGGACGAGCCGTGGCAGGCGCTGGCCTGCTGCATGGAGATAGCCAACGCAGTGAGGTCACCCGATCCAACGCGGTTCATCTCTCATTTTCCTGTTCACCAGGTATCACAAAAGACACGAAGAACAATCGATTGGGGAATATTTGCATAACATCCTCCCAGCATGCCAGCAGCATGCTACAGAGAATCACTTTTAACTCAGAAAGAAAGCCCATGGTCAATTATATAAAAAGCCGTCCTTTGGACTTGGCTGATCTGACCGCTGTTATATTTCAGGTTAACAGCCTTCTGAAAATAAAATGTGCTCTTGTATGTTTTTTTTTCTTTTTCTATTTTTGAGGGAAAATCCAAGTTAACAAGCATTCCCAGCCATCTGGGTCCCTGTGTTGCCATCAGGCATAAACTCACAGCCCCTGTCTTGTAGACACTTTGACATTTTCTGCACCGAGCTCTGACTTTTGTCACATTATTGGAGGCATGTAATGCATCTACAAAGTGATCTACTATCCTCTCTTGCCAGATATCCTGTCATTGATATAATTTTAAGGCTACGTAGTTTTTTCTGTGCGGAATGGAAGTTAAAACATAGCCGAGAATTCCCATAGCAAGTCATAGTGATGATAATGGTGAAAGCTTATTCTTATTCTACCTTAGTCAGTATCTACTGAATGTTTGGAGTCATTCTGCAGTTACAGGCTTCCTTTTTCTCCCTGTCTCCCTCAGGACGGCTCCTGTAATGGCCTCCAGCACTATGCGGCTCTGGGCAGAGATGTTATCGGTGCCACATCAGTCAACCTCATGCCCTGTGAAGTGCCCCAGGACGTGTACAGCGGGGTGGCACAGCAGGTGGCTGCTCCTTGCTTTTTTCTGGTGTTTTATTCCCATCTTTGAATTTGGCAGCCTAATCATGGAAGCCTTCAGCTGCAAAGCAGCTGTTAGTATTCAGACAGCTCACAGACTCCCACGGCCAGCGACAGGCGGAGCACAGACGGTATATTTTAGGTTTCGCAGTGCTTAGCATCCTTTGCTCTGCTCTAAACGGAGGAGAGAAAAGAGGGCTTCTTATATTCAAAGGCTCAAAGGGTATGTGCATGTAAAGGACCCAGTTTACAGACAGAGTGAAGCTGTGATATTCTGATCTTTTTAGTAGAAGAGCAGTGAAATGAAGATGAGAGTCAGCTTTTTGCCTCCAGGGACAGAGACAGTGGGCACTGTCACAGCAGAGTGGGTTCACTTCAGGACTCGTGGTTTGTTTACCTCTGAGCATCACAGTTATTATTAGATGATACCGTAGATCGGGCCTTTTGCGAGTAAGGCTACCTCAGCAGATAAATCACCAGGGTTCGCTGGACGTTCAGTACCTCTGACAAAAGCTGTGTCATTTGAGCCTTAAACTAGAGCCACAGCTATCAGGTTCTAAATGCATTGACCGAGCCGTCTGCCTTGAATTGATCAGACGCGTGGCATTTGTTCACACGCTGGTGTTTGTGTGCGTTCCAGGTGGAGGAGCTGCGGGCTCGAGACGCTGAGAACGGCCTGAAAATCGCCCAGGTGCTGGAGGGCTTCATCAGCAGGAAGGTGGTCAAGCAGACGGTGATGACGGTGGTGTACGGGGTCACGCGCTACGGGGGCCGCCTCCAGATAGAGAAAAGGCTGAAGGAGATCGATGATTTCCCGAAGGTACAGCGTGCCGTGGGGCTCCTGGTGGCAGCGCAGGGGCGGGTCCGCCCCCCCACATTTTGCACTGGTATTTTTAGCTTAAAACCAACACTGAGTGACAGACTCCCCGTTTTGCACATATGGCCCTTAGACATTCAAACACATGGCTGGAGCTCAGAGTCATGTCGCGTTCGATGGTTCAGCTCCAGGTGTTTCAGTAACACTGAGCTAAAAAATTATCTTCACAGAGTAGAAAGAAACAGCGTTTCCTTTATTAACATCAGCTCCATTAGTGATAACACGGCAATGAAATAGAATATTGCATGATTTTCTCAGAGAGGTTATGAGTGGATTTCAACAATAGGTTTATAGGTTTAAGGTCTTCAGTGCAGCCACTCTCAATCTATTTTTAATTCAAAATCTCTCTGGTTTGATTTTACTGGAAATAGCAGGTTCTTTTAGAGCAAATTTGAAGAACATCAGGGCAAAAAACACAACCTGATATTTAGAAAATAAATCTCATGGTCTCTATAGCTGGCGTCAGCATTTTCCTGCTTTACTGTCCAGATCCACAAGAGTATTTTCAATGAGTGCTGCCTAATTTTTCTAATAGTTGACACAAGGATTCAGGTGGCAGGGTAATATGGACCCGCTGCACAAGGAGTGGATTAGAGGAATGAGATATTGCCTACCTCGGAGGAGGTTATGATACAATAATGAAAAGGAAAAGCTCACGCTCAGTGCTGCAAGTTATGAAGCTTATTTTGACTTTAATTTTCATCCTCAGTGCAGTCAAATAAAGCTGAGTAAAACCCTCTGTAATATTGATCTAAACTCTATTAAGAAATGAGCAAAAGTGTAAAAGAATAACCGGTTATATAACTGTAATGTTTTCCAGGAGCATATTTGGGATGCATCTCATTATCTGGTGCGTTTGGTGTTCAGCGGCTTAAAGGAGATGTTTACTGGGACCAGAGAGATTCAGGTGAGAGCATCAATCGAATTCTCCCATTCAGCTGCCCAACAAACTAAATACACAAGCTAGCACTGATTTTACTGAAACTATTACTGTTCTAACTTGGAGAAAAAGGCATTTAGGGGTTTGTAGCTGCCTCATGATCTGTAAGATCACTGCTACCTTTCTTCATTATTCGATTTGGAGACACTACTTTTTTTCTTCTGTTCCTGATTCTTTAGGTACAAAATAAGACAAAATCTCATATTTTGTATGTCCCGATTTGTATAAAGTGTCCCCAGTAATTAATTCTTAATTACAGGCTTCTGTCCAGCGAGCACCTCAGGAAATGACACATCTGTGAGGGAGTCTCACGCCACTGAGTGACTGCTGCAGATGGAAAATGATGTATTTTTATTAATGACTCGTATGCTTTACCACCACCCCGGTAACGGCTCTCATTCATCACAAATCTATTCATAGATTTAGGACCTGCACCTGGTGGCAGATTGTACATTATACCCACAGGTGGAGTCTGGCGAGCTGATAGCAGCACCACCCACCACCGGTGTGTTTCTGTGTGTCCTTTGGGGACTGGGGACGACCCAGTGAGAGAAAAATCCCTTTCCCATCACATCAGACGCGCTGTGTGCATGTATGTGTGTTTGCACCCGCTGCTTTTATTTAGGTCACGTCCTCTGGCATTTCATTGGGGAGAGGTGAAGTATGAGTGAGGGAGAGCGAGCTAATCAATCCCGGGTGCTGTCATCTCTGACCTCTGGAGCCTTCTCCCAACACCCCCCCTCTATCCTCTGCCTTTCTTTCCCTCCGTTCCGTCTGCCCAGCCTTCTCTGTCAGTCAACATCCGTTATTCTCTGGACTGATCTGTCCATCTCTCCAGCCCCTCATCCTCCAGATCTCTGAGGAAATAAGCAAGCGGGTGCTGATTTATGGAGCCGCTTTAGGTGCAAATGCTCCCACTGCTTTCTGGGACATATTCATCTTACCTTCATGTGGACCATGAACGGGGCGCCCGCTCTGGAAAAAGTGGGCCAGGCACTTTTTGAACAGCGCCGTTTCAGTTTCTGAGTGAGCAACAGCTCCTCACCTGTTCCTCAGCAGCCCTGCAACAGTTTGGCAGGTTGAACCTGGGTGGTGGAAGGAAGTGTGTTCAGGAGGTCCCCGTGGACAGATTGGTTTTTCCAAAGAGGTTTGCTTTGTGTGCATTTTGTAGCTGAATGCAGCATCACAGGACGGATTTGTCTGATTTCGGATGATCTAACATCGTTCACATGTAGGACAGCCCCAAAGTACGACTGTATGGCAGCAATGCAGGGAGCAAATCCTCCCCACAGACCGTCAAGACCTGTTTTTTGTTGTTATAAAAACAGAATACACCCGTATTTTATGCAGCGCAGCAGCTCCTCAGGACGCTCATCGGTGCACGCCCCCCTCTTTATGTCTTGGCTCCTGTCTGTTGCAGGACTGGCTGACGGAGAGCGCCAGGCTCATCTCCAAGTCTGGTCACACCGTGGAGTGGGTGACACCCCTGGGCTTACCCGTCATCCAGCCATACCACCGAGCGCGCAACCAAGTGGTAAGTCTGGCCCCGGGTCAGGTGAGGCGTCAGTGCGGTCTTAGTCTCTGTCATCAGAGCCGAGGTGTGTTCACTCAGGCCTTCAGGACTTCACACAACATTGTCTCTTTTTCTTAATGCTTTCATAATGTTGTTAAATGTTTTGGACCGACGGCGTCCTTTCAACACATATTTATCTTTATCTATGACGTTTTATGACGTTTTTCATCAACCTGATGATAGATCAAGGTTTGCAGGTCAGTTCTGGACATTCAGTGTTGTGGTGGGGGATGTCCACTTCCTTCACACCCCGATGCAAAGCTCAGTCAGTGAAGGCCGAGGCCTCAAACCGGCCTCCGAGTTTCAAATAGGTTTGCGGCTGCGTCCTGCCGCTGATGGTGTCCAGTGATTACCGTGAGTGGCCGGAGTCTCACAGAGCGAAACAACATTGTTAGTGTTGTCTGTCGCCATGGAGATATGGCCGAAACCCACTTCAGAGATAAGGCGTTGGCCGTGTGCCAGCACGTCTGCAGATAATGGCCTTCATGTGCAAAAATGGCAAAGTTCAGCCTGTTTCCAGTGACAGAAAATCCACTTTAATCTCTGCACTCCTCAAACTTTAATGAAGTGAAAGGTGGCGACAGACATGGGCGGGACCTATCAGAGCGCTGGCTCAAGGCTGGCCCGGTATGCAGCCTGCTCTCTTAGTGTGACACGGAGCATAAGGCTGGTTAGGAGGGGAAGTGACACCTCAAGCAGGTGCAGGAGAGGGCGGGTGGCAGATGGTGGATCCCCTGGGGGTGCGTCTCCCCTCTCTGTGGAAGCGGTAGGGCACACTCCCCCGATTTGACCCGCTTCTATTGAAGTCCTGCCGAGACTAGAAATATGATTAGCATGGCTTTTTTATTGCCTGAATATTAAAAAAAGAGAGAACAAATGAGGATAACTCAAATGAGGGTTTAGCGTATGCTTGGCAGATAACTTTCTTGATCCTCTGCAATATTTCTGTAATCCAGTTGCATCACTGAGCCACACAAATAAAACCAACTGGCAGAAAGGTCACCTTTTTCAAGCATAGCTGGATTAAATTCAATCTCCCCGTCTCCTCTCTGCCTCTTAAATCCAAGGCCACCGAGTTTTTGAGGGTTGTCAGTAATTAGACCCGAATCTGTGGAAAGATCAAGACCGACACAGTTTAGAAAAAAAAGCAGTGGGGCCAAAGCAGCTCAAGCAGCTTCACAGCAGACGTGTTTGCGTGCACGTGTGTGCACGGGTAGAGCGGGTGCGGATACCGACCTGTGTAAGCACAGATTTTCTACGGAGGGTGAAGAAAAGGACTGGATGGCGTGGCTGAAGGGCGCGCGAGCGTACATCTGGGAGGCCGTCTAACAGGATTGGGTCACGCTAATCCGGTCGGAGGTCGCTGCCTCAGATTTGCTGTTTATTTATTTGTGCTCGGCGCAGTGAAATCTCACTCTCGGCGGATGGTGGCATGTGGGAATCATCAGCTGGATTTGAGTGGATTAGCGGGTTTCGAGGGTGACTAAAAGCCTGTGATCTAATGTCCTCTGTGCAAGCAGAGGCTTGCTCTGGGTTTCACTGACAATTTGGGCACTCTGCATAACTTTAAATACACTGCAAATTAGGGAAGTGCTTTGGATAATTCAATAAGACTCAAGAGTTAATCAAAGTTGAACAAAACTCTTGCTAATCTCTGATTAGATGTAGTATCCTGTCTTGCTGATGGTCCTGCTGCTCTGATCTTATGACTCTTTCATTTATGAACCTTCTTCTATGAACAAAAGATTATCTCCCGCTGTCCAGCCCACATTTCCCTTTAAGTGGCCCTCTGTTTACATGCTGGACGGACCTTTCCCTCCCAAATGTCGACATCATGGCCTCTTTTTTGCATGTGACTCTTACGAGCTGCTCACAGGGCGTCCCGACGTTTTGTCCGACTTTTGGCATTTCAGGCTGCGGTCTGAGTTTTCTCGGTCCCCACTAAGCCCGGAAAAAGGAACTAATTCCAGTTTAAAGGGAGAGAAGGTCTGTGGGAGTGTTTGGAGGTGCAGTGGTGTGTTTGAGTCCCTGCAGAAAAGCACATTATGCACCATAGTCTTTCAAATTCTAATGCATTTGGTCACATTTAGTGGTTGGGGCTCCTCCAGTTGATCCGTGTGGCGCATACGGTGTCCGACCTTCTGGTCTGAAGCTACCAGGCGATTTCCTGTCGGAGCAAAGCCTCTGAGGCCTGGCTCTCAACCATCTCAGGCTCTGTGTTTTTTTTAAACAGATCTTAAAGGTTTACATTTAATGAGCAGGGTTCGAGTGCTCTGCAGTGACCTGATTCCCAGCGTGGTGATTCAGAGCTAGCATCAAAGGACGCCGCCACCTCCTGTCATTAGCTGCCTGTTTGTAGCATGGCTGCTACGCTTTGGTTGAAAGGGAAACTCCTCAGCAGCCACCGTTTTTGGAGACACAAAGGCCGAAACTGGACTTCAGGGCGAAAAAGTAACTGCTTACAAAAAGTTGCTGAAATAGTTTTCCACCTTGTTTGATCCCCATGCAGACGTTCAGCTGCATGCCAACACAAACAATGTGAAGCCCCCACTGACAAAACGCTATTCCATGAGTTTTGGCATTCCGGTTTACTCTCTTTGAACATTAACAGCTAATATAACAACATATTGTGAACTCAGAACACAGACTGCACATTTGGAGAAAGTCCAGGCCCCTAAATACGATGATGTCATGAGACGTGGTAAAGCATTAGCTTCTGCTGAAGCATTTTGAGCCTATTCTAAATTAAAAGATTCCAGCCTTTGACAGGGTGTTGTGTGCTCCAATTAGCTGTAATTCCTAAATCCGTCCATCAATTTGCATGTGAAAATTCTCAAATTAGAGCTGAGAGACATTTAAGCACATTATTCACTTTGTAAATGCCTCATGAAAATGTGAGTAAACGGCTTATAGAGCAAAACAGGTTTTTATTGAGTATAGTTTGTTCAGAGGGCATCATTTAAAAACTGCACTCACTGTGAAAGATTTGGGAGCTAAAACAGACTAAAAACCGAAAAAAAGAATACTTTCATTCTTTTGATTACTGGTGTTAATCACCCTAACTATACATTTCTGGGTTTATTACCACAGTAATTGGTTCAGTGTCACACGATAACAAACCTTTTCCAAAGGCCTCCTCTGGTGTCATATAGGAGGATGTATTTCCCTCCTTTAAAGGTCCCATCCATGGTCTACACGCCATTTAGCTTGTGTTAAAAAGCCTTTACGGCAAGAGAGCCAGAGTGTGAGAGCCTGTGTGTGTTTTGGAGATCCTCTGAAGAGGGGTTTTTAAAGGCTCATCAAGATGTCAGAATGGCAGCGTCATGGTTTGGTCTTTGGGGCCATCCCATGTAAACGTGGCCTATTAAAACCTGATGCAGAGGGATTCCACACCGATCCACCATCTGCCCTATTTCACTAATTTATTATCCTCTTTAGCCTGTTTGAGCTGGACTTTTTCCAAAGTCGGCTCCAGAATCAAGGAAATGGGCGCAAATTAGTCCTTAATCACCGGGAACAAACACTTTTTCTGTCCATTCATAATGTCGGGGCTTAATCTCATTCTAAGCTGTGATAATGATGTCTGAAAGCACTCTGATTATTCACAGCGCAGACGGATGTGTCGGCAGCACTCTAAATTCAATTTCATCTGACATTTCGGCATTAAAGATCCCTCCGCCGGTGGAAAAAAGCAAACGTGCTCAGGCAGAGTAACAGATGTGGAGCCGCTCGGGTACATTAGCCAAAGCTCGATGCGAGGTGAACACCATAATGGAATGTGCTTAAATTGACGAGGAGTGAGCGGCCGGCTTCCAGTCATATCTCTGTGTTGATAGTAGCCTGTCGTTAGCACCCTGGCTGGGTTCCAGGGGTCGGAGGAGGATTGTTCCCGCTCCACGTTCTTGATACAGCTGATTGCACGGACCCTTAAGGCCTCTCTCTGCCAGGAGTAGCTGAGTGCTGGTCTTGGGAGGTGTGTAATGACGGCGCCTGAAACTCAGCCCTTTTCTCACATGATGGCTGAGAGGCTGCAGCATTTCATTTATTTTTCCTTCACCTCTGATGATTTGCTACAAATACCAAGTGGGCACTTGGTCCTCTACAGGCCACTTCCAGTAGCTCTGACGCTCTAATGGTCTGGGATTGCATTGGTGAAAAGTATACGACAAACGCAACAAAAAAAACATATTTATGACTTCCAAAGGGAGAAAAAAATAACAAAAAGTTGAGCTTACTAAGAAGGATTGTACAGATGTCTGTAACAATTTTACCTCATTTTTTAAATTTACCTTGTGTCATAATTAAAGTTAATAAAGACTATTTTGGGGCTATTTGGTTTAGTTTTGTTGCCTTAAATTAAACCTATATTGTAAGATAGAAAACGAGAATGAATTATCAATCAATGGTAATTAAAGTCCAGCTTTTTTGAGGCTGCTGTCTTTAATGTTTCCTGGGTTCAGTTATGTCATAATGCTGTAATTCTGTAACAGGACTCTGACAGTAAGATTGCTGACACTGTTCATGCTCAGTGGCAGATTCGTACCTTCTTCAGGTCACTAACAGGCATCTTTTTCTGTCATTGTTCTGCCTCTCCTCCAGCTGAAGAGCTCCATGCAACACATAAACCTCCAGATCAGCCACGACGCTACAGAGTAAGTCCTCCTGCAGATGCTGTCCGTTGTTTTATTCATCATTTGCCAGCGTCGGTCCAGAGAAGGTGCTACCGCTTTCTCCTCTCGTGGCACTTACTGACATTCTCAGCCGAAATGTCACCCGTTAGTCTGCCGGCAGTGACCCGGAAGAAGGTCACAAGATGCCGAGTGAAAGAAACGGCGCTTACTGGCGGTCATTTTTTGATGTCATCGATTTTGTGGCCACAAGTTTTCAAAAGTCTAGTTTTCTTTTTTTTTTTTAGGTTGCAGAGGGTAGATAGACGGGAAAGTAGAGCTTAAGGCTCTTGGCTTTCAGTACCAAGAGCTTCATTTGCACAAAAACCTCAGTCTCCTGTGGGTACTCCAACTAATTGCCTGCACAGACTCTGAAGTAGCTTAACATTTATCATAAAGTCAGAAATACCAGGATAAGTTTTAAAAACTATCCATTGAATATATAGTTAGTTATCCATTTGGTTAGTTTGGAAGTGGGACAGAGGCTTGAGGACATGCCAACTTTAAAGTGAAATGCCATACATTTCTGAAACTTAGAATCCAAAGTTGCAAATTAGGCAAACATTTGAATTCAAATTACGTTAAAATTGCACATTTTTACAATGTTCTGGGTAGAGAGTCCTGCTAACGGAGCTAAGTGGCCTCTGGCCGGCCTCCCCAGATGCAAACACAGCTGCACTGAAGATAAAATCCTGGCACATCCTTAATGGAAATCTTTTTTTCACAGCTTAAAAGGCATCGTTTTCCAGAGATTACTCGATTCATCTTGTTTTCTGCACCTAAGATATGGATACTATAAATATCTGCTGTATCAGGCGTGTGTGCTTAGAATGGAGGACGGGAGGGACGGTCTCATTAAATGCATCAACGGATGAGCGTGTCTGCAAATACAAACCCAAGACTCCTGTTTTTGCTCAGCTCGATCCCAGAACAGCCCAAGTAAAAGCACTCCCATAAAAGTCTTAACATTTTCAAGCCCAAAATAAACCAGACAGACGGAAAGGAAGTGACAGACAGGCACGGCGTGTTCCTGCGTGTTTGTGTTGCAGCTTTGGGTGTAGCTCGGTCTCTCTGTGCATTTCCATTAGAGGAATGTTCCGGTCTGTGGCAGCCCAAAGGATTTGAATGGTGCTGGCTAAGGGTAATGGGAACAGGTGGAAGGGTTTGCAGATCGGCAGGGAAGTTCTCTTCCTTTTTTCATGCCAATTCCAGCAGAATTCGCAGCAGTTTTTATTTTCATAGACACAACTGGCCAGATGTTTTAGTCCCCCTTAACTGATTAAACACAAATGAGCAGCATCTGTTTAATTAAAATAGTTTATATGAAAACTGATCTAACAGTTGAAACTTACATAAAGCTAATTCAGAAATAAATCTATCAAAGTCTTACTGTTTTTAAATACAGATCATTTGTTTTTAAGTTGTTGAATTAGCACAAAAACGTAGTGGCCATTTCAGAATGAAGCGTCCTACCCAGTTTTCAGCTCTCAGCTGGACGACTGACCAACATCCAGTCCAGAATTTCAATAAAGACCGTCGGAGAGAGGAATTCTCCTCATAAGTTGAAGAACACTGGTTATGTTTCCTCACATGGCTCAGTCATGTCCCCGTGTCAGGGCCATCGCAGAAGGGACTGATGGTGTTTCTGCTGCTGCTCTTCCAGGAGGCCCGACACGGTCAAACAGAAGAACGCCTTCCCCCCCAACTTCATCCACTCTCTGGACTCCACACACATGATGCTGACCTCCCTCCACTGCTACAGGTACAATGAAGCTAAACGCTGTCCTTTTTGCTCTGCTAAGCCTGTTTCCTGCTGATGGCCGTAGGTGGTACTGACAGCCTCCAGCAGCTGTGAGAGAGCTCGTTCTCAGCCTAAGTTCTTCAAACCGCCCTCGAGTCACGCAGGTGTGATCATTCCTGCTAAGCTAGCAGTAGCCACGTTTCTATAGCTGTGTTTGATTCACATTTGGAGGATTCATTCAATGGTCCGCATCACTTGTTCCTAGTAGGGGTCACATGGGGGGCCAGAGCCTATCCCCATTTTGAAGTAGTTTATATAAAAAAAGGGATTTTAAGGAGGAAACATTGAAGGAAAATAAAAGTTTAAAAGGTAGACATTTGCTTGAAGTTGAAGCCTAACAGAGTTTGGAAACAGCTTTTTCCATTTCCCATCCGACCTGGAAAAGATCAAAATGATGCGAATTGTCACCTGCAAATGGTAAAACTCATGCGGCCGACTGGCTTCTTCTTAGGATGGACTTGATGTCCCAGATATTCTCACAGATGAAAGCATCTCCTGGAGAGGAGCCCCTCACATTATGCACGACAGTTGCTGTTTTCCTGCAGCAGAGCCACTAAATCAACCCAATCACCGGAACAAGTCGAGGAAAACAGGCCGACTGAATGAATGGACTTTTGCAGAGCTATAAACAGTGTTTTGTTTTTTTTCAAAGCCTTCCGGCAGGTTGTGATTCTCATACTCCCTCTCCTCCCTCTCTCAGTGCCGGCCTGACATTCGTCTCAGTTCATGACTGTTTCTGGACCCACGCCCTCACCGTGGACACCATGAATAAGGTATCACGTTCTCCCTTTCCCTCCCCAGTCCCCCTCCCCTCCTCCCTCTGTCTCTGGGTTTAGTTTTTACCTGAGGCACGGGTCCTCTCAGCTCTGCCTTAAGTCGATCTGCTTGTCGGAGGAGTGATGGAAGCGCTGGGAAACTGAGCCAGACGCAGGACCGAAATTAAGAGAGCGGATCAATTTACGCCTCGTCTGTGATTGGTGCTTCGTGGCGACGGAGGCTGCAGCTCCCGCTGCCTCCCGCCTCTCCGGGCCGCAGGTATCAGGCAGCTCCTGTCGTGCTGAATAAATCACACAGCGGCTACTGTTTTTTTCAAAGCAACCCATCCCGCCCAGACTGAGACACTGCGCTGAATAAAATGGGTCAAATTACCACAAATCCCCAGTCGTCTGCAGACGGTCGCCCCATCTCAGAGCTGTTACGCCCAATGAAAGTTTCTCGCTACATTTGCTCACTCTGCTATTGCCCCCCCCCCCACCCTCGATGAGCGAGCGTGCACCGCCCTCATTCACAGGTGATTGAGCACAGCAGCCGAGGAGAGGGGCGTCGGACGCCTCACTCCACATCCGAGCGCACGGGAAGGGAGCGGGGTTTTAATGGCCAGCGATCCGT
>JABUIW010000023.1:414120-427960 GCA_013363375.1 Menidia beryllina
CCCCCCCCCCCAGCTCTTCTCTGCAGCCTGTCCTGAGTTCGATCACGAAGGGGCTTTGCTGGGAGACGCGCGAGCAAATCAGAGCCGTTCAGAGTTTAGGAGGAGATTTGATTTGAGCTGCATAAATCTTTAAAGCAATGCATGGAAAACGGAGGCCTGATGTGGTCCCAGCTGTGGGCGCTGATTCGCCGGCGGGTGAATTTGCAAAACGGCCGCCCGAGTGTTTATTCTGCAATGATTGATGTCAGGGGGTTATTTTTATTTTTATTTTTTCACCAATCTCACCTCTGTACAACATCTCTCAGAATTGTTGGATTCAGAGAGATTTTCCCTAAAAATTTTGCATTAAAAACAACAGCGGTCTGTTATTTTTGGGCTGAAAACTAAAGTTTGGATTTGGTATCCTCTGGTGATCTGAGCTGTTTATCTTAAGTTTGTCTGACCTGACTCAAAGGGAAAATGATCTTAATCAGAAGAAGGACAGGCGTTGAGGACTGTGGTGGTCCTCTCTCCGTCCCTGCTAACCACCCCCGGGCTCAACAGGTCCCGGGCAGCTGGTGGCTCACCTGTTTGGATCCGAGTAACCTCCCTCCGCCCTCTCCTGTCCTCCTCCTGTCAGGTCTGCCGGGAGCAGTTTGTGGCCCTGCACAGTCAGCCCCTCCTGCAGGAGCTGTCCGACTTCCTGCTCATGAAATACTGCACCCCCATCCCGTGAGTAGTCCGCGCCCCTATACATGCAACCACAACAAAGGAAACGCCCCTTTGATCATCACCGCGAACGGCATTTTTAACCTGTGAAAGGCCGTCGGCCCGCTGTAGTCTGAGCACCTCCTCTGGAAGCTCGTTAGGTTTCTGTCCTCCTCATTTCAGACTCACACACTCTGCCCAGGCTTAAGTCCTCCCTCTCTCACCCAGAGAGAGCAAAAAACTCCCCTGCAATGGCTCAGGGAGTTCAGTCTTCTTTCACAAAAGTTCCTGAAGTCTTAACTTTTCGTTCTCCTCCTCTGCGGCAGGACCGAGGCCAGGAGCAAGAAATACCAGGAGTACAGGAGGCTGCTGCTGTTGCTGTCCAAAGTGCCCCAGACAGGTCGGTGTGTGAGCGCGTGTGCGTGTGTGTGTGAGGATGGCCCCTCTGGGGTTTTTGTGTTAGAGGGAAGGTGGGAAAAAGCGGGCTCCAGATCCCTTAATGAGAATGTAGAAGTTAACATTTAGCCCTGGAGACGTCTTTGAGGCCAACAGCCTGTCTGAAAGTTGAATGGTTTAGTTTCTACAAAGGCTACCTGGTGCCTCTGCAAGCGTGGCCCTGAATGCCCACTTGTTTCCTAGGTTTTTTTATCTTACAGCGCAGGATCCTGAATCCAACACCGTAGTGTAATCCAGAATATCTACTGACTAAAAGTAGTTTTAATCAGACTTTGTTGGCATAATAGCAAACAGGAAATGCTTGTTGTTGAGACAAAGCGGGTTAAATCCACTTGTTCAGGGACAGGTTGGTCCTCTGTCCTCCTCCAGGTCTGTGAGTGGAGTACAACACAGCAAAAAGACGGAGATGTCAGAGAGGCTTCCCGGGGCAGACTTCTGTCTGGGTCTTCCTGTGTGGAAGCCGAATCCCTGGGCTGTCAGCGCGTGCCGTTTGTGTGTGATGTTGAGTGATGAGACGTGAATGCGTCTCTGTGCCGGCCGCGGGGCTGATGTCAGCACTTTGCTGCCCCTTTCAGCTTTCCCCCCCGTTAATAATTCACACCGCGGCCCCGGCTGCTGAACACAGCTGTCAGAGAGGCAGACCGGGCAGAGCGCAGAGGCGGGACAGGGCGGCCAATCAGATGCTGCGTTCAGGGCCGGAAAATGGGAATTCTACAACTAAACCCGGTCATAACGCAGATCAGTGGCAGCAGATTCAGTCACATGTATGAATCCCAGAAGAAGAGAAGCCTCTGGGGAAAAGTAGTCACATTTGTTGTTTGTAATTTCTGTTTTGAGGTGGGCTCAGTGCTGGTAGGGGCAGGGGGAGTCTGAGCAGACTCAGACTCGCTCTGACACCCCGTCTCTCGCCCCTCCAGGTGATTTTGATCTCCGGCGGGTGAAAGAATCCACCTACTTCTTCAGCTGAGGCTCCCGCGGGCGAGCCAGCAGAACCAGATGAGAGGAATTGACCGCGGGCAGCGGGGGGGCTGCCGGCCGCAGCGTCCCGTCGGCTCCGGCCTCCCACCGACTCCAGGACATTGATCCAGCCGCGCACCCCCCCCCCCCCCCCGCCTCCCGGCCCCGACCGGCTGGAGCTGCCGGGGGCCGGCACACAACGGGCCGGACTGGGCCTGATAAGGGACTGAAGGGAGAGCAGGCGGGGGTGCTCAACCAGCCGAATCAGGAGGGGAATCGGCATCAGCAGCTCCTGTTAGCGAAGCTGTGACCAGGTTCTGGTCTGAGAGTGTGTGTGTCTGTGTGTGTGTGCGTGTGTGCCTTACTGAATCATGTGTGAACCGCGTTGATCCGTCCATTTCGTACATGTCTGCTGCTCAAACAAACAGACTTTTTACACGTCTGCTTTCACAAACTGTGATGTGAACGACTGACCTCCAGGCAGCGCCTAACCCCCCCCCCCGGCGCCCACCCCACCCCACCGGTCCAATCAACTACACCACACTTCAGCTTTTTCTGGAGAACTGCAATAATAGAGAATTGTTAGAGGAAATTAAAGACATGCTTAAGTGAACAGGCAGTATTCTCTTTTGAACTCTGAGAATGAGACACTGAGTGATGACTCAAGGTTTTCTCAGAGGGGTGCTCATGATTTTTACTGTTTTCAAGCAACTCAGCACTTGACTATGACCCCTTAATAAACACGTTTTCTTAAAACATTTCCATATTCATCTGGGTCAAAAGAAAAATGATATTCTTGGTTTGCTTAAATGTGATGAATGAGTCCTATCTGCATATTTAAATCCTATTGTGTTTTTGAGATGAAGGCCTCCTTTTTAGAGGCACAACAAAGGATTTGCAGGCTTCACTAATCGACTCGGATCTTATGTTTCTGGGCCGGTGCCACATCTGGAGGTAAAAATAGCAGAAGTGCTATCTGATCGGTCCTGGAAACGTTACAGTAGCTTCAGACAAAAGGCGTTGTCGGTGTTCAAAGGCGAGCCGGGCCCCCGTAAACAAAGCTGAGCGAAGATGTAATGAAATGGAAATAATCTTTGAGGGGGCATAAATAGCGTACTGATTAGACTGCAGGTCTCCATTTGCATGCCGACGTGCACGTGGAGGGCTCTTCGTATTTTGATCAGTTATTTAGTTCTTCCTCTGAAGACGGTCCATCAGCACCTGGCTTCATTTGACTGTGAAATCTGCTCTGAGGTGGGTTGTTAATGCTAGTTTTTCCTTTTTATAAACGTCATCTTCAAATTATAGGCACTCTTGGACTGAAAAGGGGTCTGATGCAACACAAATGACACAAATGAGGTCCAGATGACATGTCAGATGTGCTTTGGTAAAAATATCCCCGTGGCAGGACAGCCAGCCCCTTCTCACCCTGTGTGCTCGCCCTCTTTCAGATAAACGGCTTAATGGGACGACGTCAGCCGCCTGACTCCCCTCCACCTTCCTCAGCCGCTGCCTCGAATCCATGGAAATGAAAATGAACGTGCCGTGGAACACGCAGGTAACAGTCTGAGATCCTCTGAACCCCAAAGGTGATGATGGAAACTAAACCAACACCTGTGCAAAGGCTAAAAATGGTTAGAAACTGGTTTAGTTTTTACCAGAATGGTAAAAAAAACAAAAAAAGAACTTAAGCTTAACTCAGTCCTTCAGATTTATGGACTTATTTGAAACTTTCTGTTCGTCATGTCATGCGAAGTGGAAAATATCTGGATGTGCTAAATCCTTCTTTGAGACGAACCAAACCAAGGCCTTGTTTCTTCTTTTGAGGAGCTGTGAGGGATGGAGTTTCCTCCCATGGGAGGGACATTGTATGACTCAGCACAAAGGGGGGCTCCTGGGTGGATGCTGCTGGCCTTAGTGGCTCAGTCAGAGCCTAGGGAGACTTACTCCTTAAGAGTTCACGTGGAGGCGATGCGTGGACAGAAGCCCCTTTGCACGGTGCTGCGTCTTCACTGAGACAAACTGTATGAGAAACCGATCTCATGTTACCGTCCAGCATCTGCTGCGTCTCCTCTCAGAGGCGGTCTGCAGGCATGCTGACAGGATGGCCAGACCACCTCAGCTGGCTCCATTTCAGCCCCTCCCTGATGACCAACTCCCAAAAACCCACAATCTGTTGTTTTTAGGAAATCATTGAGCAGAAAATAGGATTGAAATAGGCTTACGTCACCTTAACTGCCTTTATTGAGCTAACAGAGTATTTTTTTGTACAAGAATGTTTTCTGCCCAGATGACTTTGGGGTGGAAATATGATAATAATATACAATAATAATAATAATTTTACAATAATTTTTTCAAATTGTGAAGAGGGGCAAATATTTTGTCGATATTTCATTAAGTAGTCGGTCTGCTTTTTCCTACATAAAGGCCATTGTTCGGAGAGGAAACACCCAAATGGAAAGGGCTTAGGAAAAATAAAAACCACTTTGGTTTGAAATATGTAAACAAACAAAAAAAGGTTACAACCTTAACAAAATTCTCAAAATTTCTATAATTAAATGAACAAAAAAAAAAAGTTTGTTTGTTTGATTGTTTACATGCTTTCTTCAGGCTTCTGCGTTGCTCAGATTGGTAATAAAACAAAGGATTTGCTCTATAAATCCCATCAAGGCCAAAGCTTTGATGCATTTTGTTTTTTGGACGCAGAGGGATTAAACAGACCTGTGTACTACAAGAGAACAAAACCCAGAGGAACCAGATTCTGCCGCGTCTCCTGAATGTGTCTGAAGTATAAAACTTCTTCATATCTTACACTGTTTAATACTTTCAAATTGTAACTGGATGAAGACTGAAGATGCTTCAATTGCCATTTGCTTTTTTTTTTTCTTCTTCAGCCTTTCTGAAATGGTTCTGGATACACAAAATCGGCAGCCAGTCCAGCTTTTCTTTAGAAATATGGAGCGTGGCTTTTTTTTGCCACGACTCAGTGGAGCCTCTAAACTGGTCACACTTAAGAGTGACTATCTTCCTTCGCGGTGTGATAAGGTGAGGGCCCCGTCGGGGGGGTGTTTCCCTGTCTCGCTCTCAAAGCATGCTGGGAATATTCCAGACAACCGCAGCCTGAAATAGAATGAGGAGAGCAAAGCAATTAACGAACGCTTTATGAAGGTCTGGCATAAACCACAGGAACCTTCACTGCTATGCGGACAGATGTGTGACACACACACAACCCCACATCTGTGTGTGTGTGTGTGTGTGTGTGTGTGTGTGTGTGACATCACTGATTTAGTTGTCTCTATTTTGCCCAGACTACACCAAAAGGAAGTGTTGCTCTCTATCTGGGAGACATGCCTGAGCCGGAGGGCACCTTTGGATAACCGCGCCACTCACTCGGAAACCGAGGGGCGCTTTGATTCCCCTGCCAGGCTCCGGGGCTTTCCTGGCATATCTCCCGAGCGGCGGTGTCCTGAGAGCCTGGCACTCAGCAGCCGGAGCAGGGGAGCAGAGACTACAGACAGACCTGGAGAGAGCAAATGGGGCCAGAGGTCTCTGACAGCAGGAGAGAGGAAGCAGGAGGCAGCCCAGTGGGGAGGAAAAGAGAGAGAGAGAGAGAGGTGATGCAGTGTTGTCAGGGGTGTGTGTTTTGTGTGTGTTTGTGTGTGTGCGGCATGTCAGTGTGAGTCGTTCTGACCTTTATCCTGACTGACAGGTAGGGATGTCTTGATTAACAACTATCGAACACACACACACACAGCTGGAACCCTATAACGGGATTTTTCCACGGCCCGCCACAGCAGAAGGATGTTTTTTTATAAAAGCACAGCAAAAAACAAAACAAAAACAAACATCGGGGATGGAATTTTACAGCGAGAGGAAGCGTTTAGCCAGCTGCAGCCTTTTTAATCGGCTGCAGGAGCAGCACGTTTTTCCCCTTTGGAGGGACCTTCAGTCTCATCTGTGCAGCAAAAAGAAACCCCAGAAAAACAAAAACCTGTCAGTCAAAATATCTCCAGAAAAGGAATGTTTTAATTAAGATGTGAGAGTTGTCAAATCCATCCATCCATCCATTATCAATACCGCTTATTCCCAGTTGTCAAATCCCCGAGCAAAAAAAAATATTTATATGTTTATTTCTAGCTATTTTTACAGTAAGTAGCAGAATCATGATACAATACAACAGTTTATAGTTTGTGTTTTTTTTTAATTCATTTTTTTAATCTATAGCCCATGGAGCATTCAGAAATCATCATTTCCATATGTTAAACTCATTGAATTTTTTGGTCTGTCCCACATGATTACCCAAAAACGTTCTCCTAAACAGGAAGCGGTGGAACCATTCCTTATTCAAATACAATTTATTGGTTTTCCTTTGTACAGGTATTGCAGTGGGATATAAGTGACAGTGATGTTTGTTTTGTGACGAGCTTGCATCTCTATAGCCGCACACACAAAGAATATAGAGCATGTACTGTATGTGGAGGCCAAAGCGAGGCACTGGGTATGCACAGGATATATGACGGGGGGTGACAGCTGTAGAAAAAGTCCAATAAAAGAAAATCAGGTCCGTGACACAGAAACATATGGACTGCGCTGTTATGGTCTGATTTCCCAGAGGAGTGCTGCCTGAGATCTTCTGAGTGCTTCTGGGGAATTCATGACAGGGAGCTGGGCGTCCGTTAGCCAGCCAAGCCTGGAGTCTGGAGTGTTAAGAAAAGAGTTGGGTTTGGTACCGATTTCCAAAATCGGTGAGTTATGTCATCTTAATTATGGTCGCTTGAGTTAACAAGTCTGGGATTTTAGAGAAAAACCAAGAGCGATAAAAGAAAACCCATAAATTAGGTCTAATATACCATCTTATTGTACTGCTTGCAGAAACGCAGAGATAAAGCAAAGAAAACGCATGATGCAATCATAAGATGTCAACGTTTGTGGACAAGAAAAGAGTTCTGAAATCTCCTTATGTCAGATAACAAATCATCTCCTCCTGAATGGAAAACAGCCCTTGTAGGTAAACATGTCCGGCAGTCCATACTCTGCACGACTCCCCTCCATCCACCCAAAGACATGAACGGGCAAAAACTGGGCTTCCACCTGGTGAAGCTAAAGCACTGAAATAAAAGGGGAAAAGGCTCGAAAGGGGGAGGGAAATCGAAAAAGCACACAACTCGGTGAATACAGATGCTCCAGCCGTGCGCGTGTGCGCGGGCACGTGTGTCGTCTTTGACAAAGCCTTGAGGGGGTGTTCTGTCGGAGCCGAACAGCTGAGCTGTCGTAGCATTTTGCATAACACAAACAAACATGTTTGCAAAGTTGCAGGAACAGTGGGAACGACTTTCACCGAGCGCCGCCTGGCCGCTGGAGGCAGAGAAGAGAACAGACCTGGGAACAGTGAGGTTCGCTTTTCAACCGGACTGGTGTGCAAACAGAGGTAAACTAAAGTAAATCACACACAGAAGGAAGAAGCATGCAGGCCTCATGACAACCGGCTGAGGAGTATATACAAAGTCTGGGTGGTCCGATGGGGAATGGTAGGAAAAGAAGTCCTGCAACTTCTGTCATGGAAACTGATGTCTTCTGCTCTAATTATCATGTTCAAGTAATACCAGACGATAATATGCATTAAGTCAGCTTAAAAAGAGATTCCTTATTCAAACATTTTCTTTTTTTTTCAAATAACATTTCCATTGAACTAGGCTACATAAACTAGTCCAGTTAACAAGATGCACACTATGTTGACAGATAGAAATAACCACACGAGTCAAAGGTATTTTTTCAGAGAAGATTGTGGTTAAAATCTCAACATCTGCTTGTAAAAAGAGAGACGCGAAACAAATTCCCAGCTATATTTGGAAGGTCTCAAACGTTGCATCTCCACCTCAAGAGTACAAGAGAACAGCCTCTGCATAAAGTCACAGCTCACTGTTTGTCAACCTGTTATTGCTTTTCGTGCCCGAGCGCCACATTGTGACAGCATAACTGGAGGGGGTTTACGGGCTGACGTCTGATTTTTGTCAGTCAATTCCACTGAAATTAAAGCAGGCTTTGAAACTTTGGTCTTACTCTTAGTCTTTAAGAAACACTCTTGTCTCATATCGAGATACTCCTCGGTGTGTTCGAGGCTCAGGATTGAGATCCAGGGCTCATAAATTGGGCTTTATACCAAAACACAACTGATCTCCCAAACCCTTCAAAAATACTTAGAAACTATCGACTTTGTCCACCGTTAAACTTTCAAGGTGGATAAAAATACAGAAACCAAACAAAAAGGAAACCGCAAAAATGATCATATCAGAGGATCTCATTATTGGCACTGTATAATGAAATCCAGCCCAAAGAGAATAATAACGGTCCCAAACAGGCCCAAGGGAGTCCAATTTCCTCTCTCATTACCCAGTAATGGTTCAGGCATTAGTGAGATGAGGTGAGCAGAATGTCAGGTCCAGGAGAACAGGGTCCCCTTCGTAATGCTTTTGGACACAAATCAGTGGCATTCTTATGGAGGCATCAATGACAGAGGCACACTGCAATACACATACTGCTAAGTATCTGCGCCGTCCTTGGCTGGGCTGAGGGACTTTGGAATAGTGTCACATTGTCCAATAACTGCTGCGGAGGAAAAGTCAAACTAGAAAAGAGTGAATATACCTTTTGACGACGGGAGTCTGAGTTTATGATTACACCGTTATAAAAATCCGTGTGTCAGCTGGCAGTGAATTGCAATTCATAAACGAATATGATGAGAATATTTCCACAAAGCAGGGGGCTGGTCACCGCTCTCAAACTCCTGACGATCCGTTAGAAATCCGCAGGGAAGACGAGGCGTTTACGGGAGAATCTTAAAGCTGCGGGGGTCATTTCTTGGCCTCGAGACGTCAGAAGTCCAGCAGTAAACTTCTTAGTTGTGCCTGATCTAACTGTTTGGTTTGATATCTTCTTAGATGTTGCCGGTTTTTCACAGGCAGACACGAGCAACACGGGTCATTTCTCTGGCCAGTCTGACCAAAACACGAGCTCATTAGATGAAATGGTCGACTTTAGTTATCTGCTTTCGTCTTGATCATCTATAGTAACGTTGTTGAAAGGCTTATTTGGCCATAATAAGCAACACAGAAAGTGTTCAAAAGAGTTCTTCAGGTTAATTCAGCTCAAAGTTAAAGAACCAAAGTCAAACGCTGGAATTCCTGCACAAGAAACTCATATATTGGCCATTAAAACATAATTAGCCATAATTATTAGTCTAATTCCAGTATAAAAATATTAGAGGCCGACAGATTTTTCAGTTTATGAACTACCAGAGGTAGGGAAGACTTAAAGAAATAATTTCGTTTTCAGGGTAACCATCCATCATAATAATTTTTCGGGGAGAATATGGCTTTATATACTTTGGAAAGGTAGGTAAGTCAAAGGAGAGTCATTTTTGTCACAAATATATCATATTATCTCCTGTTTAATTTGTTCTGGATTGATGAAAAGCCATTACTGGAAAACAAACAAACAACAAAAACAACCCATCCCTTTTAATAAAACCTTTAAAACCACCATTTTCTTTTATGAAGGGATGACTTTTTGCAGCCAGCGCATTACGGGATGCAATAATTGAATTCTCTTAAAGTGCCAACCGCTGATATCTGAAGCAGGTCCCTGAACGTGGTTTAGTCCTGTCCGACCCCACGTTGGCATGAGGTGAATGCGAGGTGAATGCAAGTTTCATGAAGCGTACGCGGTGGACTGAGAGAAGCTACTTCAGCTTGCTGTTCTGTGCAACTACACTTGTGAGTAGAAACATCGGAGGTCACCCCATGGACTGTGTTGCGCCACCGTCTCTTCTTACTCCCCCGCTCAATCAACATTCTTACATTCGGATAGTCAAACCGGGGAAGAGAGAACATCAACATGTCGCCGCGGTCGTTCTCCCCTCTGGGTCATTCTCTCGGAAAGGTTTAAGATCACAAGTTTGAGGAAAGCCTGGACCTGACCTTGATGTGGTCTGTCTCTGGTAGGCTCACGATAGAGTCCTTCTTAGGGAATCCCGAGTCCCCCTGACCCTTCCCCCCCACCGCCAACCCCATCCCAGCGGCGTAACCGTGCACCGATCCTGGCAGTGACGCTACGGGGAAGGCCCCCACCGACATCTGGTGGGGGAGTACCACCCTCTGCGGAACGGCGCTCCGGACGCCCGCGTGGCCCGACGGGGTGTGAGGGGGTCCGATGGAGGTGGAGGAGACTCGGGTGGACTGGGGCGGGCTGGGGGCGCAGGCCTGCGCCCCGTCGTGAGGCAGCGAGGGCTGGGAGGCGGACAGGGCCCTGGCGTCTTGGCTCAGGCTGCTCATTTGCAGGGAGTGGGTGCTCTTGTGCATGCTGGGCCGGTGCGCGGGGCTGACCGTCTGCTGCTGGGCCAGAGAGCTCTGAGACCCTGAGACGGGACCGGCCAGCGCGCTGGACCCGTACTGGAACGATCGTCCTCCCGCCGCCAAGGGGCTCTGCACGGGAGGGCTGGCCAAGACTGGAGCGAAGGCACCAGAAGCGAGAAGCTGGGACTGCAGCGGGGAGGCCGGCGCGGGGCTGGACACGCTCTGCAGGACCTGGAACCTCCTCACCATCCGGGGGGACTGCAGGGGTCCTGCTCCCACCGAGTTCGCCTGCAGGGGGGCGCAGAAGTTCATGGCCACGGCCTGCTGCAAAGTGGCAATGGCCGAATCCCGGGAGTGGCCGGAGGACGCCGGGGGGGGGAACAGCCCGCCGGGCAGGGGGGCCGTCATGGACATGGCCCGCGGGCGCGGCACCTCCACCTGCTGGACCATCTCCCGGTCGTATTTGACTATTTCCTGGATCATCTCGTTCTCGCGATTGTTGAAAACGCCCGAGTTGAGGTCGTGCTGGACTTTGTGCATGAGGATTGAGTTCTTCTTGCCTGTAATGACAGGGAAACGGAAATGCTGTATTAAAGCCTACGCTCTGGTCAAAGCTTTTCCTTCCTACTTTAGGTTTTAGGTTTACGCGCTACACTTTGTGTCCGTGATTGGCTGAGTTAACCTCAGAGAAGGGCATCAGTTGACTCACAGATCTACCGACAGTCTCTACTGATGGCTTCAAATTATACATTTATATTACCAACTGGTGGAATAGAGCCAGAGCATCTTCTGGCTGCTCCTAGTTGGGATAGTGCTGTTGTTGATCCTTCAGAATGACAGGACTTTGCTTTGTGAGTGAAACTGATATTAGAGAGTATGAAATTGACTTCTTGTGCCCATTTGTTTGATGCCACATTGTATTATCAGATTTAGTCTACTTACGGGCATTATTACCGATTCTTACATTTGTCTGATGACTCATGGGAGCCATCTGTAAAAAGGGATAAAGTAATGGACAATTTTTTTCAGAATCAGCCTTCCAATCAAGACTGTAACAGACAATCTGAGTTCCCTTGGACCCGAATGCGGGTAATCATGGTGTAGTCCTACAAGGTCCAGGCAAAGCTGTCTCTGAGGCAGACTAATTCTCTGAAAGCAGGTGTGCGTTTGAGCAAAGGGGCCACTGGGGTGGAGAAACAGCTGTAAAGATCAGGACAGTGTCACCGCACAAGCTCACTAACAGCCGCCAGGTCACCCAGACGAGCGCGCCAGAGCTAACTCGTCTGTTTTCTCTCATCTAAAAAGCACGTAGGCAGATAGATGAGGCAAAATGAGCCCTCTGTCTCCTTATAATGAGGAGCCCAGCTCCTTCTGACCAGTGGCATAACTGTAATGATGAAATGTGGCAGACAAATCCTTAATATGACAGCTGTTACAGTCATCAAATGTTCCTGACAGAATTGGTTCTCCATCAGAACGGGATACACTTGACTTTTTCCATGAATAAAGCAGAATTGGATCTGGATGCTAAGAAATAAACTGTTCCTCTTCATTTCTTCTGCTTGTTAGCCTTCTGTAAGACACCCAGGTGATTATTTTTCTGTTTTTTCTATACTTGTTTGTCCTGTAATGAGCTTTTAGTAGATAATGCCTCACTTTGTAATGTTGACTGATGAAACTGGAAACGAACAATTGGAAAAGTTCCAATCAAGCAATTTAAAAGTGGTTCATCTCATTATTTAAGTGACCCGACAAACTAATTTGTCTGAAAAGGCAAAAGGCAAAAAAAAAAAGCAACCTTTTAAAGGCCCCCCAGAATACCCCAAAAAGAGTTGTTTAAGACCACTTTAAAAGATTATAAGAAACTTTTGCTCCTTGTAAACAAAACATAAATGGATCGGACATAACGCAGAGCACGGAGCTACATTGTGACTCCCCTCTGCTGTCGTTTGTCTCTGTTGTTGTTCTTCCTGGATGAGTGCTTGGTTCTCTGGAACAGAGGGCAGTTTCAAGAGCTGACAGGAAAGTTAGATTATTAGTCAGCACAATAGCGCGGGAGATAGCCTTACAATGGAGGGATCAATAACGGCTTATTCCTCCCTGCCCTGCCAGCTGTCTTGAAAGAAGGAGAACAGGAGGACAAAGATAACCGTGATACGTCCTAAGCTTTGCTTGCTTATTGACAGGTTACGTTTGCCTTATAGACTTAACCTTTTTTTAAGGATTTGAAGGAGAAAACAGAGGAATCCTGACAGCGTGTGCTGTATGACTGGAAAACAGGGCTGTAATGCTGAATGTCTCTCCTGGAGGAGCTTTTCTCCAGCTTTTGGTGGCCATCTTTCTTGCCATATGTATAGCAAAGTGATCATTCTGGAGAGTCATAAGCAGCCCACAGATGCTACTGGTGTAAACACCTGACGGTGATCTGCTGGTAAAAGCAGAAAAAAGGGCCTGAGCATCTGACTGGAAACCAGCAGCTCTTAATTGGGAGCGACGACACCTCTGAAGCTGTTTGTGAGGTGGAGCAGCCTCAAATGCACCCACAGGTTTAACACATTCTTTGGCTTTCACAACAGTGCACTAATTAAAATCTAACACTCCCATCGCATATTTTATCACAGTGTCTTTAGTCTGGCTTTGTTCTAAACAATGCCACGAATCCTCTCTTTTATAGGAGCCACAGTTTGATGCAGTGAAGACTTTCCCTGTGGTTTGCTTTACTGCCTGTGTGTGTTCTGCTTCTGAAGACATCTTAATAACAGAATAAGATTTGAGTTTTCAGACAGATTTAGGGAATTAGAGAAAATCCCCTGTTGCCAAGCACAGTTTGAGAGATAAACAAATGCTGTTTGAGCACTGAAACATGGAAAGTACGTTAATACTGGTTCTTTAAGAATGGTGCGACTGCCTTGTTAGAAAGAAGTGGCACACAATTAATAAAAGATTTTGTTTTTTTCAGAAGTCAGGGCCTGGCCTGATCCAAAATAACATCAAAACAACTGAAATGTTGTTTGATCTCACTACTGAAGACTTCAAATCAAATAGATTTGATTTTTTAGAGGATCTTCTTTTGAGTGATGATGCAAAGGAAGTTGATCTTAAAGTCCAGAGAAGCGAGAGCTCGTGTCCTGTTTGGATCTGATTCCGCGCTTTAGACTTCCTTTTTTTTAATATTTCCATGGGAACGTTTTTCTCCCGACTGAGGGGTAGATTTCCCTTTCCTCCTTCTTTTGGCGAGCTGAGCAGCAGACGGGGAGCTGCACATGTGTGGAGTCTGGTTGCCATGGCAACAGCTGACAGGTGGCAGCTGTGGTTCTCTTGTGCACATGTCAAGTGTAATCATGTGACAGGGACGTGAAGTCAGCAGCAGAGCTGACCCGGAAAGGGTG
>JABUIW010000023.1:433824-496878 GCA_013363375.1 Menidia beryllina
TGTAATTGAGCTGGATTCACCTTTAAGTGAACAATTTGTCTATTTACCGACTAAACGTCAGATAAAGTTCAGCCGAAAGTAGTAAATTAAGGCGGTGGTATCAGTATGGTATCATTTGAAACGGTTCAGGAGCTGCTAGCTGGTTCTGATAGTCGAGAGATCCCAGAGATTGTCCAGGATAGCAGGGAGCCGCAGAAGCAAGACCAAACAATAGCTGGAGGGGCTCAGTGGGAGTTTACCCACTCCCGAAGCAGCCACTTCTCAGTTCTGAGGCAGATCTCGCCGGTTATCTGGTTACAGACGTTTTACAGCGGGACCGAAAGTTTGCTCTGCGAGGCCCGGGGCTGATGCAGTTCCCAGCCCGTTTTATTCCAAATCTCCATGATTTGCTCATGTTTGACAAGTGCAACGTAGACTGAAAGCAGACATTTTTGTGCCTTTTAACACACAGCAAACTGAATCCTTAAACCCTTTAATTTTATTAATGGGGGACCTTAAAACGACTCGAATTCTGATTGCACTTTCCGTGAAGACAGAGGAGCTTCTTTATCTACTACTGTAAAAAAACAGGGGGAATGTGATTCATTTAGTGACAAGTAAGCAGGTTATAAGTAATTAAGAAAATTGCTACAGATAAAAGCTGGTTGTTTACAGTCCGAGCATTAAAATGACAACTCTCCACTCGGCCATAGGAGAAGATAGACAATCACAACGGGCAGAACTCCTGAGGTGACTGGTGACATCATACCTCGCGCAGGGGCTCGTTCAGCTCCTCCAGGATGCTCTCCTCGTCAAACATCTTGCCCTGGTATCTGTGCTCGTAGTAGTCGTGGATTTTCTGTCGGAAGTCAGCCGGCAGCTTGTGGAAAGACATGTACTGCTCCACTTGCTTGTACTGAAAAGCAGAAGTGTCGAGAGAGGGAAAACACAACCACAAATGGGTTAAAGAACAGGAAGCAGCCACTGTTTGGCAGGCTGAGGCATGCTGCTGACATGAAATGTGTCAGTCTCCTTCAGACTGAGAAGCACTTTTGAGCTCTGCTAAAATTCTGTGACCCGCCTCTAACCTGTAGCCATGTGAGGGAAAATTGTGATGAAGCCGTTTGGGGGAAAATGACAGCTCTGTAAAGCCGGTGAGGAGTCATCACGCTCCACTGTGCTCAGAGCAGAAACCCGCCATGACTGCTCCCGTAAACCACAATCACTTTCTCTGTCTTTCCTCTTTATCTAATTTTCTTAGACTCTGAAGACGTACTGTAGGTGAATTACTTAGAGTTAAACAGAAACAGAGGCCATGTGCGTACTCAGGATTCTACCCAGGGAAACGTGTGTTATTTTACCTGGAATTTATGAAAATGTGAGTGTACAGATGTAAAGAAAGAAAAAATAGGCCAGTTTCAACATTGTGTTTTCTCACCAAAAGGTCACACGGAGCCCAAATGACTCGCATAGAACGGGTAGTTTAATCAGAGGCATTAGGAGGGTGCGTTTAGCTGCTCGTATCACGTTTCCCGCCGCGTTTCTCTGCTCAAACAGCAGCCGCTGGACCTGCTCCGCGGCCTCTCGCAGGAGGTGGAATTATAGGGTACCTCTCGGGGAATGAATGGTACTATTACTCCTAATTCACTCCGCACATACAGCTCTTGGCTGCGCTTTATCTGCCTCACAAGTACGTGTTATCGGCGCGGCCTCACAGGTCACCGCCTGCCTGCACATGCTTGTGCCGCACATACCACGACAGCCACAGGATCTCAAACAAACGGTCAACAAAATGACCCCCGAGAAAGATGCAGAGAGCTTTTTTTTTTTCCTGTTGGACGCCCACCGCCGGGGAAACGGGGACAACAAGTCCGTATGGAGGTTAGAGTTGTTCTAAATGTTGCATAATGTTTCCCCCTTACACAAGCAGGTGTGTGTGTGTGTGTGTGTGTGTGTGTGTGTGTGTGTGTGTGTGTGTGTGTGTGTGTGTGTGTGTGTGTGTGTGTGTGTGTGCAAAGTGAAGAGGGTCATCCATCTGCAGAGCCTATTTCCAGCAGGAAGGTGCATAAGAGTCGTCCCTGTAACAGCTGGATTTAAAGGATGAGCCATGTATGACGGCAGAGGTTGGGGGGCCTGGGGGGGGGGGGGGGGGGCACTCAGAGCGACCTTGCTCATAACGGCCGCCGCTCAGGATTGTTCACTGTCCAGGAAATTGCATTTTGTCACAAGGCGAGGTGACATATGGCACAGGGAATAAAATGGAGAGTTGACCCCAGTGGCACGACAACAGCAAATCACCGTGTCCTTAATACGCCGCCGTCAGGGCGGGACATCGTTCACTGCCGCGCTTCGGCCAGCGGGAGAGGTTTCTGTTTACATACAGGGTGAAGAGTGAAGATAGACGTGTTTTTAGGATGGTTCGAACTGGCTCACGATGAAATAATAAATCAATTAATATTTCTCCTTCAAACAAAATCTGTAAAAAACATTTTTTTAAAGGTTTTCCTCAACATACTCCATGTTGAATTTCTCACTCTTTCCACAGCCAACAATTTATTCAGGAATAACGCTTTTTTATATGACAGATTTAAATCAGTATTCTCTTTTAATCTATTCTTAATCTTTTCCAAATTCACACCCCCCTCCCTATGCCTCCTTATCTCACTTTTCTGGGTTATGTCCTTGGAGTCATCCAAGCCCAACATCCTTAAGTCCACTTCCACTTTCCACAATCCCTTTTCTTCTTCTTCTTTTCAAGCCTTGGCAAACTGTGATTCTGTTCGCAGTTTTGTGGTCTACTGCTGCAAACTAATGAGCGTATCTGCAGTAAAAGTGAGCGTGACTTTCAGTGGCGTTCATAAACTCGAACAAAAGGAAAAAACTGCAGATTTTTAGGCTCTAACTTGGTCTGAATCTTTGAAAACACATATTTGATGAATGTTTAATTCATTTGACTGTCTGTTTAAGAAATAGTGACAATGTGACTGCTCATCACTGAGATAATTCAGTCTAAATGTTTTGAACATTTTGATGCGTAAAGTAACCAAAGTTCATGGGATGCACTTAAGGAAGTTTGCGTGTTTGTTGTGTTTCCACTGCGTGACCCACAAACTCCCTGGAACTTGACCGAAAGTCCTCCCCATTTGCCACGTGTCAGTAACAGTGAAGATTGAGCCGACTCCCAGAGTGTCCGGCTCATTCGGTCAAGCAGGGGGGATAAACTGGGAGGCTCCTATTAAGCGTTTCCTACCCGAGGTCTCAGAGTGTGACAGTCTCAATTAAACTGGAATGACATCTCCCTCTCGCTGCCTCGGTGGCTGGTGGCTGCTCAGGAAGCTGAGCTCTATTGACTTCCTCTGCATTAGACTCAGATTAGTGACCGTGTCACTCAAAGCCACAAAGTTGGGACTCAAACGGCCTATGACTAAACTATATTAACTTTTTTTTTTTTGCATAAATAAAATGGCAGTGACAATTGACACTGTGACACCGAAATACACAAAACACAAGAGGTGAGAAAAACAAGATGGTGGAGGTGACCGATCCATAACTGACTGGCCTTTAAAACGCAGTGACCACATGTAAAGAAATGAATGAAGCCAAAAGCTTTTTGTCATAAATATCTCCGAACAATCCAACAATCTCCAGATATTTTCCGAGGAGACACACCTGAACGGGATGAGGCTCGGTCTGCTGGCCAGAAGCCCGGCAGACTCTGTTTTTTATGGGCCATAAAGCTGGACAGCAGCGTGATACATGGCTGTCACTGTGAGCCGCCACGGAGGGAGGGGAGAAATTGAATTGAAGCTCTTATTGATGGGCCGTGTTTTTGAGTGGCACGGCTCCGGATGTGATCCGTCTTGTGTGTGTCCAGTTTGTATCCTCTAACTCACTGCACAGCAGAGGCAGACGACACACACCGCCGGAGTTTTGTGCTTTTTAAGTTGGAATCGGTTATTTAATACTGTTTTTTTTTTAGATTATATATACACAATCATCAGACTTCTTACAGAACTGGATGCCAAAAGTTGAAATAATGATGGAGTGGCTGGAATATAAATGAACTTTAGAGATGTACTGATATTAAATTGAAGGTTGTGACTTTCTGCAGACAAAAGCTCAATCCCCAATATTCCTGTTTAACCTGCTCAGAGGTTTGTAGCATCAAATCTTTCAGCAAAGCAGAGTTTTTCCCTTCAGTTCAGTAAATGACATCTGGAAACTTGGCCCCCCCTTAGAGTGCTGAGTCACTCTGCTGTGTGCTTTGTCAGGTCTGTGCAGCAATCAGCTGCTGCTTGTTTGTGTGTCTTTACACTTTCAGTTTGGTCTCCATTTAGCGAACACTGTGCCATTGCTTTTTTTTCTGTCGAAAAGCAACCCTTTCCTGTCCCTGAAGGGGCTGCTGTGCTGCCTCGGCCGTGTCTGCAGCTAAATGGTTGGTGAATTGTGTGTTGGATCCTCCATCCACTCTCTGTCTGTCAGCCTGGTTCATTTAGTCTTTATCTGCCCGAGCAATTTGCTCCCAAAGCTGGGCAGCTTTACTCTCAGATGCTTCCAGCAAAGAAAAGTCTTTTTTTTCATTATTTTGCGTGCATTTACTTTAATGCAGCAGAAGATTATATTTGCAGACATGAAGGAGCTTTTATTGTGGTGAATCATAGTCAAATGATCATATGAATTGCTGAAAACTGGATATTTAAGAAAACATGTCAGAGTCTATCTGAAATAGCTTGTTTTTTAATCTAATGGTGGCATTCTTTACCTATTCAGACACTCCATGTTTCTAACTGTGGTTCCTCTTTTAAATTAAACATTTCTGAGAACGCATGAAAAAAAACAAAAACATGAAAGCACCAAAACCAATTAAAAAATGAGAAAAGCAGTTCTGACAGGAAAATAAACAGATCCCCACATTCCTCCCGACGGGAATATTTTAAATGGAAAACACAGTTTTTAAATCTGTGAGGAGGGACACATGATTTCAAAATCGAAAGAGTCAAACACACACACAAACTGTTGGAATTATGGCGTCTGTCTGTTTTTTTTGTTTATTTTTTTAGTTATTTGGTTACGTTTGTGTGCTGTTTTATGTCTGTTGTGTTTCCAGCTGCACACACACACATTTTTTAACACTCCTCCCTCATTTCAGGTTATTGTTTGGGAGATTACTCTTGTTTTCATTCTTCTTGTTATTTTTCAGTTACATGCATTATCTCAGCTGGAGCTTGTTTTTTATCAACATTTCATCATTTCTATTTTCCTTTGCTCAGGTTTGTTCCTGGATTTATTTCAGACTTGCCTGGTTACTGGAAAGTCATTTTCACCTTTATTTATTTGCTTTTGTACACAAAACTTATTCAACATTTATTTCTGAATGTATTCCAAGCTTCAGGAGAAATCCAGACCCTGATAGAATAGCACAGTGCCTCCCAACAACCAAAGAATGAAAGCTATTGAGTCACTCTAACAGATACTGAACAGTAAAAGTAAAGTAAATGAGTTGGAATTGTAAAAAAAAAAAAAAAAAAAAAAGTCTACGTGAGTGAATTAATTTAATTAGACAAAGGGATAAGTTTGTCGGACAGTGATGGATGAACGGAGAGTCTAAAAATAAATCAAAGTGTCCGAAACCATGAGGACTAAATTAGAGGACACCTTTGAGCAGAATGGGTGGGGTTGATGGAGAGGCTGTTGACTGGGCTCGACAGGGATATAAACAAACCCAAAAAGGCTGGGGATCACTGTTCACCACTGGTTCTCATTAACATTCCTCTCACAGCTCGTCATTCTATTCACATGCTCGTCCATAAACCTGCGAAACACAAAGAGAACAATCTCTGTTGACGCAAACAGGAGAAGGCGCTAAGGAACCCGGCTATTAGGACATTTCTGTTTCTGCCACGCTGTTTACTCTGTGTTAAATCAACACGTCCGTGCTGCTCCTAACATTTAGACCATCTCTGAGAAAGAATCTGTTCTGTCAGCGGGGCTGGCTCCGGCCCACGGACCGGCCCTTATGCTTCACTGCCCCGGGTAATGAGGAGCAAAGCGGGGATCGATAGCCAGAGAAGGGTGGCTACCTCCTCTGGCCTGGGCCTGACGGGCTGTTGTATCTGTCCATTACTCACTCACTGTGCATCACGAGAGCGGGAAACAGGACGCGCGTCATGGACTGGTTTCTGCATGTGTCACAGCCCCGACAGAGTGCAGCTACATGCGACATAAAACAGACCCAGGCATGAAGTCAGCAGCTTTTTTCTCCTTTCTGTTCAGGCAGGACAGTAACCACAGCAGGGTGAGCTCAAACAAACAGACCCATCCGCTGCATTTGTGAAGCGGCGCTATAGAAATAACATTTAATTTAATCTAGTTCAATGGCAATTAAAAAACAAGTGTGTGGCAACTGTAAAATTAGGTCAAAGACCAGGTTTTACCAAAAAAAGTTAACAAAATTGACCGCTGCAGAGCAAAAGTGTAAAGAAAAGGAAAACATTGTGGACTTAATCAAAAGAAAAGTAACTTTAAGGAATGAAACTGGATAGTAAAACATGTGTAAGATTAAAAGATGAAGAGTTCTGATGGAAGTGCTGAAAGAGGGACTCGCTTTTCTCTGTAAAGGACACCTCCCTGTCAGAAAGGTGGAAATGAAAACTGTCCACAGGTTTTGGGTTTTTACCAAGTCAATGTATTAGGACACGTTTCTATCAAACCTCAGAAAAGTTGCAGTCTTTAAAGTTTTGAGAGCCTAAACTCTCTTTGAGATTCCTCACCGAGGCGGTTTGAGGCTAATGTGGGTTAGCTCAGTTAGCTAGGAGAAATGTAGCTCCCGGCCTTCTGAGTTCATGATTCAGAGATAATTTAGTCATCATTTAATCAGTTAGTCATAAATCAACCCTGATTTATGACTAACACAAACAAAGCAGGTCCCTCAAATGAACCAACCAAGAGCAAAAACAAAGAAAGGAACCTCGTTTTCTTTCAAATTTGGGGCTTCGGCTTCACTTCCGAGCAAGAAAAAAAAACAACACACCGATGTGCTGCTTAATAGACGTGAACGTGAGACAGACGGCAGCAGGATCTGAGGACGCTAACGAGCCACAGAGCGCCCCTGACATGGTGGCATTATGAAGCGGGAGCATCCTTCCCTCCCCGGCCAGCTTTGATCCGCTGCGGTACAAAGCCCAGCGAGCTGCTCCCGTCACAGCGTGTTCAAATGAACCAGCCAACCTTCACTGTCGATGGAAAATGCGCTCACGCTGTGAGATCGACCACAAAAGAAGCCTTTTGTTCAATAAAAGGACTCAAATTAATTTCGGGGTTAGGACTACAAGCTCAGGCATCAAAGTATTTGTTAGTTTCCTTAAAAAAACAAGCTGTATGTCAGTAAAGTCAGGCCGAACTTGAAGAATTAGATACAACAATGACAAATGCAACTGTTAGAATTTGGTTATAATTACTCAATTTAGCATAGTATGCTATAACATGATCGTTGTAAATTACTGATTGTTGTATTCCTTACAGAACTATCATTTTGTGTTAAAGGCTCTTTTCTCTGATTGCATTAGATCCACACCATTTGTTATCACATTCCATCAGGTCAACACAAACACTCACCATTTGTTACCACATTTATATTTTATCTGCATTAACTAGGACCTGGCCGGTTCATGTCAGGGTTAGGGGTAGTAAGCAACTGGCCAATAAGCAGTGTCCAGTCCTTTTTTAGCCCAGAAGACAAATATTCGTGACAGACGGAGTTCGGGCTCTTTGTCATTTTTTATCATTCTGATCCACTCTGGTTTATTCTCAGGTTTCCAAATAAAGAATCCGGCTAACACAACTCTCTCCAGAAACCATGCTTCCATAGAAAACGCCTTAGGTCCAGCTTGACCGGCCAGCGGGTCTCTGAGGATGACCGGGGCCCTTACCTTCTCCTGGTACTGCCGTCGGGACGAGTCCAGGGACTGGATGAGCGCGGTGGCGTGGCCGATGAACATGGCGTAGCAGGTGGCGCCCACGATCATGCTGAGCATGGTCAGCCAGATGTCCGACATGCTCTCGGGGGCCTGCCGGCCGTAGCCGATGCACAGCATGTGGCTCATGGCTTTGAAGAGGGCGAAGGAGTAGAGCTCGCTCCAGGTGTCGTTCTGTGGGCGACATGAGGGGGGGAAGACACAGGGGAGGATTAAAAATGGCTCCAAGGTGGGACAAAAGTGGTCATCCGGTTCCTGGAGAAGCTCTCTGGCTTCACATTTTCAATTTAATTCAATTTTATTTATATAGTGCCACATCACAACTAGTTGTCTAACAGCGCTTTCCAAACAGAGCAGGTCAGACCCTACTCTGAAGTTAATTACAGAAACCCAACAATTCCCACCATGAGCAAGCACTAGGCGACACAGGCAAGGAAAAACTTCCTTTTAACAGGCAGAAACCTGGAGCAGAACCATGGCTCAGGGTGGGCGGCCATCTCCTCGGCCGGTTGGGGGTGAGGGAAAGAGAGGGCAAGAGAGAAGGACAGAGGGAGCAGAGAGAGGCAGCCAACACAGCAACACGTAGACTAGATGAAAAATGACAATGATATTAATACTAATGATGATGGTAGAAGTTATGACGGCAACAGAGCAGGAACACGGGGGCAGCAGGAAACTCCCAACCACAGATCCAGACCCCACAGTTCTAGGAACACCTGCAGGAAGTGATAGGAGGAGACTCCCAACCACAGATCCAGTCAGACCCCACAGCTCCAGAGCCAGGAATACCTGGAGAAAGTGTTAGGAGGACTGAGGAGAGAGAAGGGGGACGAGAAAGCACACGACTACGGGGAAAGGAGAGAGTCCAGGTAGTAACATTGTTAATGAAATGAGGTTGCACCGGGAGGGAGAGAGACAAAGGAAAGGGGAGCTTGGTGCATCATGATGCAACCCCCGGCAGTCTAGGCCTATAGCAGCACAACCAGGGGTGGACTTGCCCTAACTATAAGCTCTATCACATTTGCATCTTTATAAAACAACAAGTGTAAATGTGGGGAGAGAGGAGAGGAAGACCAGTCCTTAAGAGTCCCGGCTGGAGTCTGGACCCGGCCTCTGCTGAGGGTTTTCCGCCCAGCGGAGGGTCTAATCAGGGAGAGGAGGAGAGAGGGAGGGCAGGTAATGAGGGAATCGCACATCTGCCGGCTCCTCTCCGCCTGTGATTGGTGCTCACACGCTCCGTAAACCCTCATTAGGAAGCCCTCCACACGCTGCGCTCAACCTGGAGTCCCCTCCTCACACAGCTGCCGGAGGTCTGCCGCCCTGCCTGCGTTTCCTCTTCAGACCCCTCAGACTCATCAGAGGCTGATTGATTGGACAGACTTTTTACCAATTTGTTTTACTTTTTCTGCATCATTTGCATTCAATTAGACATTTAAATGTGGTCTTTTTGGGTTGGAGGTGACAGAGGTGATAGAGGAGGCTGCCATAAGATGTTTGAATATTAATATTTAGGGGGATGATTTTAGGGACTGCAGAGGCAAGAGATGAATTTCCCACTTAGAAAATCAATCCCGCTGCCTCTCAATCAGCCCGCCTGCAGATCCAGGCCTGGACTGAGGGTTCGTGGCAATTTTTGGCCGTCAGCTAAATGAGCTGGTTTGACGTGTTTGAGGAGAGCAGTACAGTCATATTAAGGACAAACCAGAAGAGTTTGAAGCACTTAAAACAGAAAGAAAATACCCTCGTATCTCCAGCTTTGCTTGTCACTTAAAAAGAGCTTTGGATTCAAACTTAGTTGTCTTCATCAACAATTCTTCAGCTTTTTGGGGGGTTTTTTTGGCTTGTTTCAAAACCCCAAAAACATTTTGCTGAGTCAGACGAGGTGTTTCCGCATGCAGAAACACCTCGTCTGACTCAGCAAAATGTGTCCGTCTGTCTCTGTTTCAGCCTTCGTGTTTTACTCTCCGACTGAGAAATGCAAATGTCTCGCCGGGCCTCACCTCAGCGGGGTCAGCTGAGCAGGAGCACAGACGTAACTCTAACCCAGGAGGGAAAGAGGACCGCTGAGCAAACCCTGATCACTGAAATGATACTGAAATGATACACGCCTGATGGGCATCGAGACCACACCCTCTATAAAACTGGCAAAACAAGACTCATCGTCCATCTACATCAGTGTTTTTCAACCTTTTTTGAGCCAAGGTACATTTTTTCATTGAGAAAATCTCGAGGCACACCACCAACCAAAAATGTTAAACAAATCTGTAGCCGCCTATAGTAACACTATAGTTATTCTTATTTTATTCTTATCTTACCTTAAGTGTCAGGAATAGAAATCAAATAAACGCAAAAATGTATTTTTATCATATTTTATATTTCTTCTTTAAAATTGCACTTAACATGTCCACTTCAATATACAAAATTATATACAAAATCTAGTCATAAGGAATTATTACATGATTACGCCACCAGTCACTAGAACAGCACACACACTCAAAAATTGCATATTATTTGCAGAAAATTAATTCCTCATCAAAAAATTTTTTTAGACTAATGATGTGAAATAGGATGATTTTCTACAGCACACCTGACCATCACTAACGGCACACTAGTGTACCGAGGCACAGTGGTTGAAAAACACTGATCTACATAATTAAACATTCCTCATTTCTTTTTTCTCTTTTTATTACGGTCTCTGGACATTTAAATGGGACGGACAGTGTCCTCTGTCCTCTCAGGGATGCATTTATCTGTGCCAAAGCTTTCCTCGCTGGTAAGATTTCTGATTCTGCTCTGACTTTTTTTATACAAACGCGGTCTGTGAGGACAAACGGGCTCGTGCAGAGTGACCCTGCCCTGCTGAACACATGGCTTCCATCGGTCAGTTCACAAGGTTACGTCCAGCTCCACTGGACCTACCAAACACCTTCACCAATGTCTTTTAAAGGATAAAAGCTCGACAGTTTAGCCAAACGGCTTTCAGGTTTTACTAAACCGCCTTTACAGGCGACGGGCGAAGCAGGAAAGCCCTTTTGAGATGGTAACAATACATGTTTATACGTGTAATACGTGTTTAATTTGGAGGGTACTGCTGGTTAAAACCGACACAGTGCGCTGCTGTCTCTCACTGTTGGAAATTACAACCTTCATAGTAACACAATAAACTCATTCTACACAGATACCATCCCCTATGAAGACGGGGGGGGGAGAGGAAACAAATTGAATTAGCTCTTGTGTTCATTTTATTTGATACCGTACTTCACTGAGCTGTGCAGATGATAGCTAATTGCACATAATACATTTAGAGAGGAACACAAAGGGAGTTTGGGACATGGATGATGCATGGTGGCGTAATTATAGAAAAGTGAGTGTACGTGCATGCTGGCACATCTTTCTGGGTTCACATGCTATTTGACTCTCTGGATCTATCTGCATCTGCGTGTGTGTGTGTGTGTGTGTGTGTGTGTGTGTGTGTCCACAGCAGAGTAAAGAGAATTTCAGTTTGAGAGTTTGATTGCTTTACAAGACAAGCTGTTTGGTTTGGAATTTGCAATCCCCCTTAGAAGAGTTAGCAATGTCAAGATGAATTATTTACGGTCTGTGGATTCATGTTTTTCCATTTATCATTCATAACCAATCGAGCAGGATGGTGGAATGATTTAATGTAAATGTGAAAAATTTATGTTGATTAAAGTGCTGTAGTTCTGTTTGCTTTGATAATGTAAGTCTGACAGTCTGATGATATAATGATGAGCAAAATGTCGGTTTTAATGTGGTTGAATTTGCAGATGTCTCTTTTTCTTTCCATCGTTTACACAGCGAGAGACAGTAACAAAAGGCTGAATGATTTAGGTGTTGTAAAGACAGCCTGGAGAGACATTCGGATGTTCTGGGTTCCACACGTTTAATGAAACGCACAACTGAGACCTGAGGAATAAGTTCCAGATCTCTTTTAATGACCTGGGTTGAGGGTTGGAAATTACAAATGGATTTGACAGAAAACTGATTGGGGGAATAATATGATACTGATGTAACTCTTATGATCTCAGGGTTTCATATTTCTGTAGTCATAAAAGAGTACCCTTTGTCTTGAGAAACCTTGGAACGGAAGACTTTGGGAACGTTGAAACTTTTCCTCTTGTAGTTGCTGCGATAAGCCTCTAAAATGCAAATATTTTCCAAGTATCTGCAGTGCAGATTGGATTCAGTCCTTAAGCTAAAGTGAATGTCATTAAATTACTAGAGAAACATTGGTACCATTCAAATTTGCCAAAAGCAGATCACTTCCTGTTCATTCTCAAACTGAAGAACCAAAGAACCAGTACGAAACTTTTTTTTAATCCCCAAAAAGGGAAAAAAGAAGGAATTTTGAATGTTGGAAAAAATGTTGCCATGCCAGATGATCAAAACACAAGTGGTTACTGTAAACAAATCCAGAGATCCTTTGTGGGGGCAGAAAACTGATCTGTTGTTTTATATTCTAAATGTCATTTGGGCCTTTGAATGAGAGAGGCCTGGTAGATGCCATCACTGAGAGACACACATCATCCCACTGGGGGTTTATCAAATCCTCGGATCTGATAAAACAAAGAGGAATTAGTTTGGACAGACGGGAGATGGATGCAGAAAAACATCCAGAGTGCTTAGGCTATCAGAAGTGTCCCAGACAGAGCTTAGAAATCATCTCTGGGTGGATAAGAACGTGATACAGTGATGCCCTCCATCGAAAAAGGTTTAATACCAAGTAAGAGATGCACCAAGCTTCAGACTTCAGAATTTATCTGCATCCTAGGTGCTTTTGCCAAATAAGTTGACTGTTTGTATACTTTTCCTGTAGAAAGTTTAAAAAAAATTCTATAGATGATAAAACTGGTGCACCAGGCTATGTTTGGACAGACAGATGTTTTTTTTTCTTTTCTGTACAACCGGCAGGTGTGAATCTGACCAACAGGTCATCTGTGGGCTCCTCCCCCCCATCTGTGCCCTTTGGCTCCGAGACACTGAACTGAGAACAGGGACCCAGCTGCTAATTAGCTGCTGGTGGTGTGCACCCATGGGATGTCTTCTGACTTATGTGACTCAAGCTCAAAGCATCCACTCTACTTTGAATAATCTACGAATGGGGCGGGCAATAATGACAACAGGATAGAAAACATGGCTCTAAAATACCATGACCAATAAAAGTGCAGGTTAATTACGTTTAGTTGTCTTTCCCACTTATTTGCATGTATAAAGCTGCTTTTTCAGTCATAATGGATAACTGACATATTTAAAGATGACCAATTGTAACAAAAAAAAAAAGATATTGCTCAGTAAAACCAGTAAAATACCTTTTCCAAATATATTTGATTTATTTAATGCTTTGACAAACCTGTCTGTCACTGAGCTATATCCAGTATTTAATTAACTGAGGGATATCCCTGAAAGAGGGTTTCGGACTCTAAATATGGCGTTCGGGCATAGTCAAATTGCTCGTCTTTGGTTGTAGAAAAATTGAAGCGTGTCGGGAGCAGAACAACAGCTTTGTTCTAATGCTCGTGATCTAACAGCCAATCAGGCTGAGGGAGATGGGACAAAACCACCTGCCATCATCCGCATAACAGGGAGTCACATGCATGACGGGCTGTGATGATCCAGTCTGTTGTGATGACTGTGCAGCAGGAGTCTGTCTGCTGCCTCTGCGTCTTTCACCAGTCAAAGACGTGGGCTTATTTTAGTTAAGAGGCAGACATGAATACATTAGGGCGAAGACGGAAGCGTGAGAGAAGCTGCATCTCACTCGAAACACCTCTGAATACATGGACAAACAAGGGAGAAAAAGCAGGTAGAGTCCAGTAAATGTCCTGAAGTGGAGCGGGAGGATCATTTAACGCTGCGTCCCTCATTTGAAGCCACTCTGGTGAGGGCCTGACCTTCATTAGACGGCAGTAGCACAGCACACCGGGTCTGCCAGGCCTCCAGCCCCCGACACCCCCCCCCCCCCCCCCCCCCCCCGCTCCCAGGCATCAAAGCGTAAAGGGAAAGTATACAAAGAGCAGGATCGGGTCAGGAGGGAGGAGAATGCATTACCCCTGTATTCATGTTATTTAACGTTGTGATGGGTGTACAGGAAAAAGTGCTGATCAGCACAAAATATGAGCTGAGAAACTAATGAGGAGCCATCCCTGTTATTTAAGTCTGCCCCTGTGAATGAAGCAGGAGGCTGGATGAAAGTGGAGGAGAGTCACATCCACTATGGCCAGAGATGAGAGCAGAAAAAGAAGGAGATTCAGAGATGTTCCGTAGGTTCAGCCGGGTGTGATGGGAGCAGGATCCATCTGTTCCTGTTTCTGGGATCCATCTGATCTAACACACGTGTACGCACACACACACACACGGGCAGACCTGTGAGGGCGAGCACCAGCGCGTCACGGTACAGCCTGTTTTTCAGGGGCCTGGGAGTCACAAATCCATGTGCCAAAATTAGAAAAGGCCGCCTCTCGGCATGGGAAACCTTTCCTGGCGATAGCAGAGGCGACAAAAGCACCAAGGAGGAATAATCACTTTAGATACAACAAAAATGTGCCGAACAGCTGCCAGGCAGCTCCTGTTGGGTGAGCTTTCCCAGGACAGAACGGTGCATCAGTAAAAACCTTGTGGTCACAGTTGTAGGGCTTTTTTTTTTTATTATCTCCGATTATATGATGCCACTAAGCAAGTCAGGCCATTTTTCCAACCAACTTCCACTCCTCTCCTCATTTCCAACACATGGTTCCTGGATCGGCCTCTGTTCCTACAGTTTAGACGGTAAGCAAACAGTCTCTACAAATCAATATATCCCATCAGACTCTTCATTAAATCATGTTTTCAAAAACCAATAATCACCTGTGTTTTGATACCGTCTAAACTGTAGGAACAGGACTAATAGCCTCATTTATCTTAGACGACACAGAGTTTTCCTTTTCTTTTTGATCTAAGTGTACAGATGATGTTTGGCGGGGCGCTATCACAGTGACAGACCATACAGCTTCCGGTTAATGCTTCTCCTAGGTTGACGGATTTCGTGCCTCCAGCATGGGCAGCCCCCCACTTCCAATCTGTTGACTCCCGTGCAAGATTCGAATTCAGTGGGATAGAAGAGTTTGCGTTCAGAACTCAGGAAGACAGCTGCTGAAAGTCGTCCATATGTTTGTGTTTTTGCATCTGGTTCTGTTTCCACATTGGGTAACTTGCGAGAAGAGGCAGAGCAGGAGAGAAAACTGAATTTTTCTTACCACCATCTTGTTGAGGGAGACCCAGCAGTCGGCCGGGAAGTCCTGCAGCATGGGAACCAGGAACTGGAGACAGCCGTCCCAGTGGCACAGCAGCAGCATCATCCCGATCAGGTTGAATATTCGCATCACAGCGCTGGCCAGGTCGTAGGTCATGTGGAAGATCTGTCGGCAGGGGGAGAGAGAGAGGGAGGAGGTGTTCAGCGAGTGGAGAGGAGGAGGGGAAAACAGCTGACATAGATATGTGATGAGAATGAAAACGCAGACTTTATGCACGCAGAGTCAAAAGTGAATGAATGGGAAACAGGACAAAAGAGTCCAAACTCTTCAAAAGAGTCCAAAAAAGTTTTTAAAAATTCCAAAAGAGCCAAGCAGCAACTACCAGACACCAGCTATCTTCTTTATTAAGCTATAAACTCATACATAGCTGGTTTGATAACTTTAAGATTTAAATATATTCTATTTCGATGTTAATTCATTAGGAAACTTTTGGGACATCTCGTGTTAACAAGATCAGATCACACTCAGAAGATGATGATCAGAAAATGAGTCACAAATCAGCGGTTCTGTGATTATTAATAACTATTTAGGTTCAGATCACATGTTCCTCTCACTTTCTCCTGTTAAACAAGCTGAGAAAACAACATTGACATCGTCACTGGATAAACACTTCCTTTAGTACAGAACTGAGTGTGTACACTCAAAGGAAATGTGAGAAGCCTGACTTGGTTTCAGTTGGTCCCTTCCCACTTGATGAATGCAAATCCGAAATTTGCAGCCTTTTGCATAGCTCGGATCTCGCTGCCCGCCGGGGGAGAACGGCCTAAATAAGTCAAATTGTTGGCCAGAGAACAAAACAGGAGCTCCTTGCTGCTCCACCAATCTCAGAGGTTTCCAGAGATGAAAACAAATTCAATTTGGTTTCTTTCTGCTGTCCAGACTTCCCAAAAACCAATTAAGCTCCCAATAAAAACAAAGCTTAAGAGGGGTTGTTCTCAATTCGGTTTGACGACCATATATCAGCAAATAGATGTTGATCGCTTGGGCTGAAAATAACCATCTCAGTTTTGAACTTTGCTGAAACATCAGCATTTTTTGTCTTTATACTGTATCCTAAAAGTCTTACATTGACCAGAAGAGCATTTCTGCTTTGGACAAACACTATCAAAATCAGCTTTTGTGCTAGAATCATTTCAAATGTAACATTTAATCACCGTGGGAGGTGGTGATCGGGACTAAGGGTTATCCGTCATTGGCTTGTGTTATCTGTTTGCTAACACAAACCCAGAGAATTCACAGTGTTTGATCAGAGCAGCTGCAGCCAGGTGAGGCCTCCACAGCCCCGTGAAATGGAAGGAATACTTTCAGGGGATCGCTGTTTTAACGTGTCATTTCTGAAGAGGTTTAGGGATGTACAGGTAGAGTCATGTGAGAAGGACACTGGATCTCAGACTCTGCTGGCCTCAGCTAGCATGCTAACTGCTCAAGTCCATTACAGGACGATAAGAAAAAGACAGACGGCGCGGCTTCTTTTTCCCCTCTCTAACCAGGACAGAGCTCAGCTCCAGCTGGACTCGGGGCTCCTCTGTAAAGAGAAAAGTGTTTTCATGTCTAATGTGAGGCCATCTGTTTGACAGCTAAAGCCTGGGTGAAAGTGGGTCGTGGAACAGGAAACTCATTTTAGACGCATTGATGAATCTACAACAGAGAAGAAACAAATCAAAGTGTTCCAGCGGTCCAGATCATAACCCGGTGGAACTGGAACCGCTTTGTAAAGAGGGAGGGCACCAAAACCAGGCCTGGAGTCTTAGCTGTGACCTGTTTGGGAGGTTTTGATCCTGAGCATCGTTTTATTTCCTCGTAAATGGCGTTCACTGGGGTTGTCCCAGCTAGTCCACATGATTGGTGTGTGTTAGAGTGGGTTGGTAGAGTTCCACAGTGTGAAAGCCTTCAGTAAGTGGGCCAGCTGCATCTTCAGAAGATCACTAAATCATGGGCAAAAATTTCCTTCCCCACCAGTGACAAGAGAATTACCCTACAGGGAGGAGAAGTAGGCCAGACGCCGAGTGTCTGCTAGAGGTCTGTAAATTCATTTCTACTGGACAACCCAGCTCCACAGGCCCATTTGATGTGTTCTTTAATAAGAAATATGCTCGTTTCTTGCTTAATCCATCGGCCTACTTGTGAACGAGGCCAGATGTTTGGTTCCGGAGACCTGAGCAGGCAGCCTCCGTTCTGAATTTACAGCTTGGGAGCAGCAAGGTCGAGATGCTCTGTGACTCCACCCCCGTCACCTCGGCGGCCTCGACCCGCAGATCACTTTAATATCGAGGCCTCACACGCATCAGATTCACGAGTCCGTTTCAAACGGCTGTCGCCTGTGTTTGGATGAATAACGGCTCGGGCTCCAAATCACACGAATGAACAGAAGACGTTCTAACACACCGTTTAAAACAGTTCCACCCCTTGACTTGCTTTGTGTTTGACAAATTCTGGGTGCTGATCTGTCCGTCTCATTTCTACAAATCCTAAATAGATTAAAAGTGCTCAGTTCCCGGTCAGTGCATCGTCCAATCAGGGGGTTTTGTTCCTGAGTTCTGCATCTCCGGTGGTGTCTGAGGGCTTCAGTTCACACACTGAGAGACCCTGTGATTAACGAGACTCCAGGACTAATGTTCCCCCCGACCCCATCAGAGCACCTGTCCATGTGTCACTGTCAGACCGCAATCTGGGTCAAAGCGCAGGACTGTCCCCACAAGTCCCACCCGGGGAAAAGCACATCAGCTGCTTCCTGTTTCCGAGTGGACGCTGACGCTGGTGGAAAGACGGCCGGTGAAGATGATGGATTTCAGCCCCGCACCGGCGGCCTACTCTTCCATGTATGTTTCTAATCATTAACTAGCTAATGAAAAAAGCATCCTCTGAGCATCCTGCTCCAGGAAATTGCCGTTGAGAGTCTAAACAATGGCTGTCTCTTCAGCTATGTCAGCCACACGGGAGCAAAGACAAACACAGACACTGTTTAATCCCTTAAACATGACCGATACACGCACCGTTTGCCTGATTATTCTAATCAGTGGGTCGTTTTTCCAGTGCTGTGCTCTGTCCCAACTCAAGTCTGGGCCGTGTGGGGAAGTGGCCGCAGTGCCGAGGTCACTCTGTGGGGGGGCTAGCTCCAGCGAGCGGGCTTAAGCTGAGCCGGGTTAGAGAGGGAAACACAGCCGGACAGAGCTCAGCTCAGCTCAAATAAGAGGATCAGGCCGGGGCCGTGTCAAAGCAAAGAGACTATTCACCGGTGTGTGGTTGAATCAGTAATTAGGGCTCTCATCAAACTCAAATTACCAGTCTGTAATCAAAAGAGCGGTGGCTATTTTCAGAGCAAGGGGACAGGAAATTGATTGGTAGATGTTTGGTTAGTAAAAGTCCTACAGACAAAGGAGCGCGTGCACCGAGTAAACCCAGGCTAATTGTATTTATACAGCAAGAGGGGTGGGGGGGGGGCGGTTTGGATAATAATGTGTCTGTCAATAGATTAATCTCATATCCGGATGTGTAATGTAGCAAAAATGTTTTTTCCTCCGCCAGTCTGTCTGTGTATTCACTGGCTGTGAATGCGTTCATTGTTTGAAATGTCACACCGAAGCAATACTTCTGTAATCAACTCTGTCTTTGTTCATTACCCTGACAAAAAAAAAGAAAGAGCTTTTTTCACTTTCCCTACAATTAACTCTTTTTCAGTTACCTGCAAAACGCTGTTATTTTGAGTTACAGTGTTGTGGAGCCTCATTTTAATTTTCAAAATTCAGAAATTCTGACATTGTTTAATCAATTAAAGCCCAGTCAGATTTCATTTTCCTTTATGGCACAATAGACATGTGCTGGCATGATATTTTCCTTTTCCACACAACAGTATCATGTTTCTTATTCCTGTGAGAAGGCGTAGCTACATTTTGAGCATTTTGGTGTTTTTAATGATTTTGGTGGAATCAATAATAATCAATAAAGAGCTCCATACATGGAGGGTTAGTTTCTTGTTAGTTATTACAGGCCACTGCAGGCCGAACCAAAAATGTGTGAGTATTTTTTGGCTTCACTGAATTATACAACTTTCACTTCCAGTGTTTTGTGCAGTTAAAGAGTGTTCATGCTGCACCCATTCCTGTTTTGAATAAAGCTGCTTGGACACATCCTTCTCATATAACCCAACAGGAGATATTTCTACTTAAAACATTAGGCTCACTATTGAAGTTCAGTTAGCTGATCCGGTTTATCGGATTGTAAATACGGTCAGCAGCCATTGCATTGTGCACAACCTAAAACAGGGATAATCTGTCAGCGTGCTGCTATGTGTGTTTCACATATTTTCCAGCATCTTTAGCAGATCATTTGCCAAGATATGTCTGAATATCATCCATTTGTACTCACGTTTGAGCACACTCAATGTGTTCATCAGTGGTAGCCTAAGCTGATCTTTGATGGTCAAAGTTTCCCTGCACCTGGACCATAAAAAAAAAGAAGAAGCTCTGGCCTACCTCCTCCCACTGGTGGATGTAGCGGATGAGTCTGGAGAGCCTCAGCAGGCGCAGCAGGCTGAGGATCTTGGTGAAGCGGACGATGCGGAGCGCCCGCGCCGTTTTGTACACCTCCGAGTCGATGCCCTTCTCCACGATCAGGAAGATATAATCCACCGGGATGGAGGACACGAAGTCCACCACGAACCAGCTCTTCAGGTACTTCATCTTGATCTTCTTGGGGTCCAGGATGATCTCTGTGTTGTCCTCGAACACGATGCCCGTCCGGAAGTTGAGCACCAGGTCCATGAGGAAGAAGGTGTCGGAGACCACGTTGAAGATGATCCAGGGCGTGGTGGTCTCGTCCTTGAAGAAGGTGATGCCCACGGGGATGATGATCAGGTTTCCCACCATGAACATCAGCATGGTGAAGTCCCAGTAGAACCTGAGAGGACGACAGCCGTGATCAGAGTCACAAAAAGCAAGAGTTGGTGACGTGTGTGAGCTGAATAATCGCATTTTAAAACTCAAACTCTGATGTCTGGGACCCACAGTGGTCTGAAATGGACACCACATGCCGAGAAAGACGCTGAGTCAGCTCCACTGGCATTTCAAGCTCTTCTCTTAATCATTCAGCAATGCACTTCCAAAGGCCACGAACAGGCAGAAAACAGTGTCCTAACCCCTGAGACCTCCTGTTGGTAGGTTACCGGCTTCTTCTACTCGTATATAACACCAACGCCATCTGACCCGGGTCAATCCAAGGGCACACGTGCCGAGATAATTCGATATCAAGACCGAACAGACAAATGGACACGAGTCATTATGGCAACCGAGGATGACGTCCTGAGTGCATCACACTTTGGGGTCGGCGCTCTGTCCTCCATTTACAGTAAACATGCAGATGCTGATGCTTCCCACGTGACTCCTGATGTGCTTTCCCACATCTGCTGTTATCTGACACAGAGTATCTTAAAGGCACCAGACTGCTGGCCGATAACAGTTTAGATTATACAGATATCTAGAGAAAGCACATTTTCACTTTTTATTCGCAGAAATATACCATTACAAATTGAAAGATAGACCATTACAAAGAATAGATGGCCTCATTTATACATCATTATCTGGTCAATTTCAGAATAAAAAAGCAGAGCTGACAGTGAGATTTACAGTCACAGGAATTTTTGGGGTTACATAAACAGATAAAGCAGCCTCTAACACGCAGAGAATCAGGGGAGCTGTCCTTGGTGCTGAAACCGATTTCAGGGTATCGGATTCAACTTTTTCTAACTACGCTTTGGAAATGACAAACAAAACTTTAGAAGATCCTAAGTAAAGATCTAAGGCCCATTCTACCCAGATTGTCGGCAGTATGGAGCCCTTATATATACATATATATATATATATATAAAACCCTAACCCTTCTTTGTGGCACGTTGGTACAGATTCTCACCATCCAGATCACTGCATTCCTCAGAGTTTGAGTGTTTCTTTGAAATAAATATTAATAAAAACGCAACCGAATTCTTTAGATGATATTTAAATACATTTTGATTACTTTTAGTCTAACTTCTATTTTATCTAGATGACATCATTTGTTAAAGGAGATGTTTCCTTTTTGACCCATACCTGAAGTCGCTGTAGGGGTGGATGATCCAGTTCCCCGCTGACTTGACGCGCTCCTGCTCTTTCTCCACCGCCTTCTGGCTGCCAAACATCCGCAGGGAGAACTTGTTAACTCCCGGCTGGAGCATGGAGCTGAACTGCCGCTGCATGTAGGTCTGGTTGCCCCGGGAGTCCCCATCGTCCGCATCTATCTGGGAGCCGTCCTCTGCTTTGGTGAAAGTCACTGAATTTCTCGACTGGAGCCCCGGGGTCTGTCCTTTACCGCCCGGGGGGCTGGAGAAGGAAACCCTGGAGTCTTTTTTCTCTGGAGCCCCGGGCCCCTGTGCCGGGGGTCCGGCCGGAGCCCCGGAGCCGTCCATGCCCGCAGCCTGTCCCTTAAAGTCCGCACTTGTTACATCTCCGTCCTCCTGCTGGTCTCGTCTGGAGATGAGGGAGGACAGGCTCCCGGAGCTGGCCGGATCTCTTCTGCAGTCTCCGTTTTTGTTGCATATCATACCGACGGGCGCCTCTCCGGTCGCGCCCGCCTCTGAGCCCCCCCCGGTCCGGTGCTCTGGGTCACCGGCAGCCTCACACTCCGCGCTCTGCCACGGCCAGGGCTCGTTGTTGTTGTTGGAGTTTCTGCGCGCGGCCCCGCCTCCGAGCGCAAATTTCCTCATCTCGCTTCCCCAGCCGCTCCCGGGACGCGCGCGTCCTCCCCCCCGCGAGCCCGCGGTCTGAGGCGGCCACGGCCGCGGGAACGTGGGCTCCTCCTCGCCGTCCTCAGCCTCGTCCATCATCAGTGGCTGGCGAGGCGCGTGCTGGACACCGGGAGGGCGCGCGGAGTTCAGAGCAGGAGCGGAAAAGCCCCTCTGCTCCCCGTCAGCATCACTTTGAGATAAGCGGCGTTGCCATGGCTGCACACGGCCTGATGTTGTTGTGTTGAGAAGCACCAATACGCAGCTTGTAACAAATAGTGAAGGATCCAGGAATACATTTCTACTTTGCTGTTCTAAAACGTGCATAAACATTAAACAGCCATTAATTTACCCGATATGGAAAAGCCACAACAGTTCTCTCTAGAGGCATTGTTGATCTGAATAGGATGAATTACGAAGAGCGATCAGCCAATAAACTACGTCCCTGTGGTCACTTGACCAGAAAAATGAGTTAATCCTGAAGTTTTCCTGAACACATGGGCCGGACTGAATCAGCCTGTTGCTTTGCTGACGGCCACCCGGAGGCTCTGCCGGACAAACGGCTCCATCTAGTGGACAAATTCGGTCTTTTGTGCTCCAGAGAAACATCGTTTCATTGTCTTCAAAAGAGCGTGACAACAGTCACGTTTTCCCCAAAATACCCAGGATTACATCATTTCTAAAATGTTAGTGGACTTTAACAGAGTAGCATTATTCTCCATAAGAATAATATCAATGAGGGGCAGAAACTGATGTCAACCTGGAGACAATCAGCACTGAAATTCTTCTATTTTTAAAAAAGAAAAAAGGCCTGTGATTGATAAAGCTTTGTAGTGCCACAAATGGCACCATGTTATTCTATTTAAACAAATAGTAAATAGCAATTTCAGAAGTTTATTCATCAGTCAGGGGTAAAAACCTCAGTAAACCGTGTTAAGTTCAATACCTTTATTTCAGCTTGTGCAAGTTGTACAAGAGATGGTTAACTCCACATTCATGGAAGGTACAGTATCCCACACAACTGTGTTCAGGTCTTTACATTTCTTTAACTCTGCAATGGTAACATCCAATCACAACACTACTCAGGTTAAATGGAACATATGGCTTCTGAATTATCTACAGAGTAATGAGAACAGAGACAACCGTTCAAACAAGCGTTTCAGATCATAATCGGTGGAGAAAATTAAGATGGATCCAATATTTTTCAGCAGTTTCAGACATAATGGTATTAAAGCTGCATTGAAGCAACAGTTATCTCTCTTGGTCCTTAATTTAGAGTGTGGATGTGAAGGACATTGACCAACTAAACTTTTGGTTTAGTTTTCGAAAACAATTAAAAAAAAGAAAATCCTACTTAAAACTTCTTCATTAGTGAGAAAACCTAGCAGACATTAAATCCAAGTCATTATGGTGTTTAAATTAAAGTGTCATACGTCAGAATGGGTAAGAAAAAGCAAAAAGACTAAAAACAAAAAAAGGTGTTTGTTAAGGCAAAGTACAAAACTCTGCTAGGATGCGGTCAGTGGTGGCTGATGCATGGAGACTCCACTCTTTCCCATCAGAACGGCATCGAGATGGCAGCGAGGGGTCTCAGATCCTCTGAGGGTCTGCGGCCGCTCACGGGACGCCGATCCAGAGCGGAGAGTACGAAGCGAAGAGTGACAACGGAAGTCAGTGCAGGAAGCGTCAGCGTCCACAGAAGACAATCACAAGCTAAGCATTCCTCACGTGTACGTCTCTACGGATTTCACAACAACACACTTGGCTAGAACAGCGCTCAAACTCATGCAATATTTGCCCCGCGGCCTCAGGCAGGAGGCATTATTCCACACGATGAACTGGGACTGCACTATGTGAAGAAGGATAGTGAAGAAAATAAAAACGAGGTGAAAGAATTTTTCTTAAAAACATTAAAAACACCCAAGCACAAAAAGGTACTTAAAATTGCAGGGCGCACAGTACAATGTGCCACAACAGCTGAGTCCTGGAGTGAAATCTGGACGATAATCTGGGGAGCAGAAAGAAGATCTTATTTTGTATCAGATTTTTTCTGTTAACAGACTTTCAGACTGAGCAGTGAGAATTACACACCTCTTTTTAGCTTCTAGTTAGAATTCCTTTGCCTCACGTTCTTGTCTTTGTGGTTTGAAGTGGAATTGCTCTTCCTGAAATACAAACACAACATGAGCTCCACAAAAACAAAAAACAAAACTAAAGAAGTTTACAGAGTAGTGAGCTGGACTTACAGTGGAGCGGATCCTGAGTCGTCATCTGTACGGCAGAAAACAAGCAAAGGAAGAGGAAACAGAGAGTTACTAACTGGTTATGACTGGCTGGGGGAGAAACATGCCCCCCCACCCCCCCCCCCCCCCCCCACAGACGATGGAAGCAAATGCTACATGACACCTCGAACATGACTCAGAGATCATGATCATAAAACATGCCCACCAAGTGCTTTTCGGACAACCAACAAGACAAAGTTCCTCAAAAAATCCACTTATTCAGAGAAATCTACCCCAGAACCATCCAATGACTGAACATTACTGAGAAAAAGACTGTTCTGGTGAACTGGCAGAGGGACTCCTGGTATCTTTAATGCTCCGCCCCGCAGCATAACACAGGAAAACATGCAGCACAAGCAAATGACAAGAGAACACTGCAAAATGTTTCCTACTAAGAAACTGTGAACATGGAAAGTTGCAGAGCTAACACACATCCTGGCGGAGACAGTGGCAGTAGTCACCCCCCCCCCCCCAAACAGAGCAAGTTTTCACCAGATAAAGCAAAGAGAAATGTCCCTTTGTGGCCACGCCATGACTGAGACGGATGGCACATCATAAACCTGACCTGAGAGGGCTGCCTATCATGCATGAAGTCCAAAATGCAGAAAGCATGCAGACACGTGGCTAAAACCCCGATTGTTCAACCTCACCAAAGTTCATGTCTGTTACATTGGTTTAAGTTTCTCATCCAACTCTTTCATTGGCTCAAACATAATTTCAAGGTACCAAAAGAACAAAAACCCAATGGTTGGAGGTTGTTCTGTAATAACATTCAGGGCCAGTGAAAGAGTGACCAAGTCTCTGAGCAGCACATTCCTCTTAGAAGTGGTTACTATGAAAGCAGTTCATTCAGACTCCCATAGCGTCTCAACGTGGCCATCTCAGCTCAACCACTTCAGTCTGACATGCAGTTTTGTTCACTTACCAAAATGCAAAATCAGCAGCGAACAGAGAAACCAAAATGTAAACAAAAAAAAAAAATTCTATCACATATAGTTTAAACAACAAAGGCGGCTAATGGCTCAGCTGCATTAAAAAAAATGAAATAAATGAAATTCAAAAGTAAAAAGAACTGTGGTTGAAACTCAACATGCAGAAACAAATCCTGATCTCCATTTAAAGGGAAAAAACTCCCCAGCCGTTTCAAACTTGGCATTATAGAAAAGATTTCATCTCGGGAAACATAATCCATGTCACATGACCGGTTCAGTGACACTGGTGACAAATATCCTAAAATATGAGCTCATTGTATCTATCCACGCATAAGATGCTACAGTGTTTGTGCCCGTTGATGCTCCACACAAAAGAGCTAGTGGAACACAAAAATAAGAACTGCTTCTGAAAAGGAAAAAAAGACACTGAGGAGAAGTCGAGATGACCTCCACACATCAGTTTAGCTGGGATTTTGACAGTGTTGAAGTTTCAGAGCCAAACAAAGTTACTTTGAATATCATCTTTGTGTCAAACATGTTCAGCATTTGGTCTAAAGGTCATAGGCTAACTCTCCTTAGAACGGGCTCAGGAGTGGCTCCACGTACCGTCGGTGATCTCATCAGGCTTTCTCCTCTTCTCGTAGATGAAGATTATGGTCACAAGGATGATGACCTCAGCCACGATGCCCAGGAAGGGCCAGAGGGCAGCCAGGCGGCTGCGCACGCGCAGGTGGATCCGGTCAGAGTGGGCCCCCAGGTCATTGACCCCAGAGCATTCATAGTAGCCGATGTCCTTCTCCATGCTCAGCTCATGGATGGTCAGCGTGGTCTTGTTAGGGGTGCTCTTGATCTCAAATCGTTCATCAGTGCCGTTGGTAAGAGGCTGAGGGATGAGTTTAATCAGTTCAGTAAGACAACCATCACATGTTCTCCTCACAGTTCAAACAAATACATTCAGGAGGGGAAAGAAAAGTAGGTCACTTACAGTTTTGGCACCGTTCTCCTCCTTAAACCAAACCCAGTCGGTGGGTAGTGGGTAGCCATGACCCACACAGATCATCACACCTTTGTCGTTCTCATTGCCGTGCTCAGAGTGCTTGTAGGCAGAAACGTGGGGAAGAGCTGTGGAAGGAAAGCATTCCTTTACCCCGGAAAGGTCAAACGTCCCAAGAGCTACTGACCACAATCAAGTTTGTGACATGGAGCAAAGTTTATCCTACCATAAAGAAAAGGTCCAAAACTGACATAACTGTAGTTTGTTTGCATTTTAAAGAAGTTAAAAACAAAAGCATCTGTTTACGGTTCACTTGAGGACACAATCAGACTCAGACTGAGATAAGAAGAACATGTTATTTCACAACTCTGCATGGATATACAGGAGAATTACTGCCCTGTAGTTCAAAGACTGAAATGTTATCTCAAACAGGTCTCAACACCAACAGTCATTAGCAGTCCAAGATAACCCAATGAGAAAGGAACTTTAAACTGAACAGTGGAAACGAGGCTCATTAAACTCACTTTTGACTTCAATCGTGGTCTTCACCGGAGGATCCGTGTCAAACACACATTCATACTTTCCACTGTTCTGATGGGAGATCGTTTTCAGACTATGGAGAAAAGAGAACAGAGAGCAATGTGACCGAACTCTGCAGCACATCGTGTTAAGAAAGAAAATCCATTTCTCTTCTGATCCTATGCATGCGGTGTGTTGTGACCAGAGCTGAAGACACTCCTGCCTGTGACTAGTTTTCCCACTTTGTTAAAAGTAGAAAACCCACATCAAAAGCTGGAGGAAAGCGATTACAGTCCCAGTTTTGTGTGGTACTACTGTCCTGTGTATGCTTCCCTCTATGTAATGGAGCATTAAGGTCAGGCTGGGAGAGCCAGGGGCGCTAATCGCTGCTGCCATGGCCGCCAGCAGAGCTGCGTGAGAGCGCGGTCCATCTCTATGCTAACCCACAGCCTGAACGGCCCTCCCAGCTCTGCTGCTAATGGAGGTGGCCGGAGGGGGGGGGGGGGGGGAGCGACAAAGACCAAGCACAGTGGTGCAAGAGTGGGGACAATGGAGGAGAATGAAAATAATGCAATGTTGTAACAGAGGCAAAGAGGCACAGTCTAAAGATAAAGCACGATATAAAGGCAGACAGGATTTATCCTAACCAGCCTACTATAAACAGGTAACGTGCTCCACAACAGCTATGAGTCGAATGAGTTCTTACTGGTAAGTTGTATAAGCTTTGGAAGCAGGGCCCTCAGAGTCCTCAATGATCTTTCCATTGTGTGTCCAGTGGGAGCCCTTTATGGCGAGGCTACCGTCCGTCAGGTTGCAGCTGAGAACGGCGGATGTCTCGTTGGTAACCACAGAGGGATCCGTGCTGATGTATGGGCCTGGGACAAAACAGGACGATCACACATTCAGCTTTAGAAACACCGGATTGCTCTTCTTCAGCTTATTCTGAGTAAGGAGGCTGTTTAATCACAACAGAGTTCAGGTCCCAAAGACACAGTTTTACCACTAAGCTGGGGAAGCTTCAGACACTCAACAGCTGTCCATGGACATCATTCAAGTCATGTCCCAGAACACCAGTACATGACACTGAAAGTATGTTACGGCGAATTAGAAAATGTTGACGATTTCCATGAACAGCTAAATGATTCCAACAGCTGCCAAGTTTCTTTTTGGTTGGAACAACTGTTGAGTGTTACTGCTTTAGGCAAGAATTGCCAAGATAGCTCTAACAAGCTACCTCATCCAAATTTTGAGAATAAAGATATTCACTGTCACAAATTAAAAACAATGTTGCACTAGTACAAGTTCACAGAGCTTCCCCAGGGGAAAAGAGCTCCCCACGTTAAGGAGATCTGCCCCCCTTTGGGACATTGGGATGGGAGAAAACTAGCTTTACTGGAAAGGGTTCTGGAAAGAGTCGAAACTACAAAAAAAGGTTTTTTTAAAAAGTCATGGGGAAAGGTAAAAAAAAAGGTCATTTGATACATGCAGAATATGCAACAAACAAGGGTGTGTGGAAAAATGGCAGTTTCACTACCAGCCAGGAGTCAGAGAGGAGAATAAAAAGGTATTTTACTCTAACTAGAGAGAGAATACTGGGCCACAAAGCAGAGGGTGCCCCATGGCTGGTGGACTCCGTTCAATGATTAGCTGGCTTCTTTTGTACCTTCCATTTAATAGGCTCAGAGGAACAACAACATCTAGAGTCAATGTAAAGGGGCATTGACAAAAAGTTAGTACCTTTTACAGAATATGCAGCTACAGCATCAAATAAGGTAATCTGACACCTTTTTAGTCTGCTGCAATAATCTTTAGAATGATTACACATTTTATCCAAATTCAGTTAAAATAATGTCCATTAAGAGCCATTTGCAAGTTTCTAGCATTATGACCAGTACTTTCCACATGAAGACGTAATGGAGTGGTACTTAACGTTCACATAAAAAAAGGCATCAGAATAAAGGATGAGGAGGCAGCCGGGCCATGAATTATGACCTGCTGTACTACAGGACAACCATGGAGCTTTTAAGGATGGGAGAGGGAGAGTGTGTACTAAGGGAAGCAGGAAGGACGGCAAACTGGACCGGGAGTCAAGTCAGTCGAGCGGATCGGGAGCTAAACGACCAGGCCGTGGCTAACAGGAGGAGGCCTCTGTCCACTACTTTGACTGGAGGCTCCGTGTGCCTCTACTGCCACTCACTTTCGATCACAATAATGTTAGCCTGCGAGCGGATCCACTTGATTTTTGGAGTCTTCTTCAGATCATTGCGGTCTGGGTCGTTGGAGGCGCGGCACTCGTACGTGCCCGAGTCCTCGAGGGTGAGGCTGGTGAGGTGGATGCTGCTGGTGGCATGTGCTATGTATGTGGCATTGATTCTGACGCGTTCGCTGCGTGCGCCGTCGAACAGCTGGGTGAAGGTCTCGTTCTCCTCCTCACCCTCTACAAACCACCACTGCACCTCAGGGATGGGGTTTCCTATCACCTCACAATGCAGCTCTGCGCTGTCATTGGTAAGTTTCATTTGAGAGAGGGGAGACTTGATAAACCCCGCTGAGCACGGGTTGGTTTTATGTGTCGTTTTAAAGCACACAGAGTGAGTCAATGATCAGATGAAGAAAAGCAATGATGGAAAAGAGACAAGCAAACAAGAGAAAGACAAGAAATGGTTAAATCAAAAAAAGAAAAATGCAAGCACAGCAAAATATGTAAGGCAGGCAGAAAAGATCAGAGAATTTTTTTAATCCAATTATTTTGAAAAGTGTTCACTGTTGGAGCTCTGACCCAGATAAACAAAAGAGCTGAAACAAAAAGATGGTAGGGATATGACAAGACTGTAAAGCTCTACAAGCTGTTTCCTATTATTAGTTTTAAGATGGCGCCAATAACAATATTACAGTAAGGAATATAAAAGAATGTTCCGGATACTTGCAAAGTTCAAATATTTCTAGAAATGAACATGCCTTGGGCTGGAAAACCTGCCTTAGGCCAGCTTTATACGAGGAGCGTGGTGTGTTTATTCTGTGTGCTTTGAGCTACCTGAGGAGCTGCAAAGCTTCAGGAAATGACCAGAAATACAAAGCTTTAGGTCTTTCGAGGTTTATGTGAGCAGCAGCAGCTCCTAAAAATAGGTTCACAAGTCATTTAAAAATCATCACAACCACACGCTAATCTCCAAGTGTCTGGCATGCCCACAATAGCTCAATAGATCTAATGTTCCCAGTGTGAATGCTCGGCTGCTGACATAAGTCAGTCTGTCACTGACAGCAGTGGGTGAAGAAACCACACTGATGTATTATGTAAAAAGAAAACAGCAAAAAAAAATAATATTCTCTGAATTATAATTAACCTCAGTGTAAGAACTAATTTGAGATAATCCTCAATTTCATTTGTTAAATTAAGAGCATTTATGGGTGTGCTCAATCAGCTATGGGCCTTGGTCTGACCAAAAAGAACGACTCAAAAGTCAGCGTGAGATTGTTAGTTTTGAAGCTTGTCATGCCCCTACCCCCCCAAAAAAAGAAAACTGAGAAAAGAATAGACGGCAACACAAAGCATTTGAAAGCATTAGCATGACTTTAAAACAATGTGCAGTGAAACATGGAAAGAAGCAGATGATATGAAAACAAACCATCACTGTAAACCCAAAAATGAAAATGAGGATGTAGATCGTTTTTATTGTGTTTTTTTTTTATTTAAAAATGTTAAACCAATAATACATGTCCTCAACTAGGTTAACATGGGATATTTTTCAGGTCACTGATTTACTGGAGGCTTTGCACACATGGTGGCTGGAGGGGGAAACTGCAAAGGTTACACAAACAGCCTTTTTATGCCATTAAACAAGCAGTAAAAAGGCACAGGTCATCACTTTAAGACTTTTTGGATCCACTTTTAGGTGTCTGAATCGGCAGGACCACATTTTAAATGTTTCTTCTTTAAATCACAGCCAGTTTTAAAAACATAATCTGTAGAGTGTGATCACATTCCTCTGTAAGTTTTTTTTTTCTTTGTAAATCCTTCAGAGCCAGGTTCAACATTACACCAAGCAAAAATCTGATGTACACACCAAGACCTGAATAAATTCCACAACCCACTGAGGTGACAATATTTGAATACACTGAATACTGATGATTAGGTGCTTACCTCCATAGGCTTGGAGTAAAGTTATTTAAGATACCATTATGTGTACCACAATTAAAAATAAAAAGGGGGAAAAAAACAGGACTTGTCATGATCAGTGTGTTAAAAAAAAAAAAAAAAAAAAAAAAGTAGTAACCGAGGAACATACCAAAGTGAATTCAAACATACGGTGCATGTCAACTGGCCTTTCAATCTCAAAGTACCTCTCTTGCAACTTTCCAAACTTAGAACGGCTTTCCCACCATTACTAAAGGTCATCTTAACAGTACATTCTGTATGGAAGTTCAAAATTAAATATAACCGTGGCCCTTGTCCCAACCTTTGAAAAAGGAAAAGAAACATGTAACCTGCTCAACAGGATACTTCAGTCCCCGTAAGCTTCTGCTGAGCAACATGAGGTGGTTTGTTGTGCTTTAGGGCTCTTTCAAAGATCATATTTCTTAGTTCTTGTTGACATTTGAATGCAGTCAACCGCACTGAGCCTGGAAGGGCGTCTTATTCTTTTTTATGTCATTAAGCTGTTTGAAATCAACACTAAACACACTGGAGATTGAATTATACTTCAAGTCACCTTCAGCAACCAAATAATGTTAACATTTAACACCATTATATATGCAACTTTCTGACAAAACATGTCCAACCGTGCCTAAAGTCATTTGCTGTAGATGTATTTACATGCGTGTTATGCACCCGGCATTAACCATGGCTAGTTGAAAAACCACCAGCATAGCCCTGACATGTAGTGTGAAAAAAATAATTGAAAAAAACCCAACCCGCTCTATCCACTGTAGTTACTCAGTGGTGGTGAGCCAGCATAGATTTGTCATCCAGTTACATGTCAACATTTTCAGTGAAGTGGAAAAAACTGCCACGGCCATTGCTTAGAGTGCAGGCTTTTATGATTAAGGGGTATTATTAAAGAGCATTCACTAAAAATGGTAGCCAATGATCAAATGGCTCCATTTACAATACCTTTACCAAATTACTTTAGGAAAAGATATTTCTTTTTCAAAATCAGCTTCATGTACCACTGAATACTGAAACCTATGTAGGGCAGTACTCATATTTGCACCAACTCGTCAACCACAGGATTTCCACCGGCAAAACGCTCATTCTTCACAGAAAATAAAGTTCATCAGAAAATATTTTAAAAGTTTTGGCTCTCTTTTCAAATCAAGAACTGCTACGATGCTCAAATATATCCAGGTCTTTTATATGACCCGTATACTAATCGGGATTGCTAATGCCAAAACAAACCACAAGACAGCCTAGGACTAAAAAAAGAAGAAAAAAAGGGGTTTTAAAAACCAGGTCACAGGATGTGTGTAAAACCCTGCAACACAAACAAAAACAAATACAGCCAACCACATGCAGGTTCTGGTAAACCTGAAATCCCAGTTAAGCAAAGGGATTTAGAAGTGGATGTCCATTTAATTGCGCCACTGAAATAGAAATGACAGGATCACCGATTTAGAAAGACGCTTAATATATATTTGAGTTTATATGTCTGACCAAGTATAACTGAACCTAATATAATTTAGCATAAAAAAGACAAGGAAGCCAAATATCTGATATACTTTGGCTATCAAGTCGTTTTTGTGGTAATCTGTTTAAGTTTGAATCAACAGTCCGACTGCAGCCAATCACTGATTAGCAATTATTGAAAAGTTACGTAATTGAGGTTTAATGTTATACCAGAGCTAATAGCGTACGTCATTTAACCAGCGTATGTCCCAAATTAACATTAGCGCTCACGTGACCAAAAACGTAACCCATTTACTTACTTAGCCAATATTAAAACTTAGCAGTCAAACGTTAACAAGCCAGGTTTGAACATAACACACCGTGTTTTGGAGCAGTCAGGCTCGGGGAAGCTCCCGACACCGCAAATTAGCTCCATGTTTCGCTAGCTGTAATGCTACGCCTCGCAAAAGCAGCCGCGACAAACACCAACGATGCCACTCGTAAAAAAAGGGCTGACAACATGTCATTTTTTGTGTGGGGGTTTTCCTAATATATTTGACATCGATAACCAAAACAAAACCCCAAAAAGGACTTTGAACAACCACTGAAATGTTGGTGGTTAGGGCAAAGTCTATACATTTCCAACCAACATGGCTGACACAGTTCTTACCTGTGGACGCGTTAGTTCGCCAGCAGCTCAGCAGAAGGGCGCTTACAGCCCACAAAAGCTTCATGGTGTTTGACTTCAGACAAACTAAACCACTCAGATAACGAAACGTTAACAAAATTTCGTTGAATCCTCGCCTTCCCTCCCTCGAGAACAGCCCCTTCAGCTGGCTGCTCGACACTGAGCGGATGGAGTTGGTCGTCCTCTACTTGCACTTCACGCACACGTCCTTATCGGCACGTACGCGTGACGTCAGGTTTTGGGCGTGGTCACGTCGAACCTTTTTATGTGTGTTTACCTCTGAGAAAATGCTATTATTTTAGGCAGACCCTATGAATCTACCTTAAAATGTTAACCAGGTCCACTGAAAATGGCTTTTGTTTGACTTTCTTTTTAGAATTGTGTGAGTGCTTCTAAAATATATATATATATACCCAGATCATTTAGTCACATGATGCATATACAAAATAGCTTATTCAGGCATTTCCAGCCATTTTTTTGGGTGTGGAGACTTGTCGGTTGGGAAGTGTTGGTAGAAGCAACAAAATTAGATTCCCCACACACAAACACAGTTTTAAAATGGTGGCAGCTTGAAGGTGGAAGATCAATATTGAGAAATTTGAGGCAGAGAAGGACATTTCAGTATGATGCAACCCATAACTGAATTTGCTAAGCTGATCGGTTAATGGATTCTGCATGTGCAACCTCCAAAAGAGCAAAGAGTGTGACCTCTTAACACCTTGACTGTGAAACCTGTCACTGAATGGCAGAAAATAACAATTATTACATACAGTGGACTGACTCTTTATACAAGTATTTTGACAATAATAAACTTTGGATGGAAGAGACGCACACACAAAATAGACATCTTGCAAATGTTTAAAACGAGTGTAAAATAGTTGCTAACAAGGTTTTAATCCACTCCTCTGGAGTGTTTTTAATCATTATCCACATATTTTCCACATACAATCCTCTGACCTTTTTGCAGAGTACTACCAAACTAAGTTTCCATCCCATCATTTCAATGCGACAACAATTCTCAATAGCCAAGTTCATTGGGAATTGTTGCCTCCCAAGAAAAGATATCACCATCTATAATTTCCTGATCCTTAAATGCAATTGTAGCTCCAAACAATGAGTTTGTTGTGGTATCGCTGAATCATTTCAAAGTAATAAATACACAAGCCATGCTGAACTCCATGGCACTCATTTAGAAAAGGCACAAACACAACATCAACCTCGATGTCAAGAGGTGAAGATATATCAACAATTTCACGTTGTGTTGTCAACTCAGCAGCTATTAGTTAAAAGTGTTCAGCTGTAAGCGTCCGACTGTGTTGTGTTCCCTACAATTCCCTCACATGTGAGCCTTTGAACACAGAACCCCAGGGGACCAGAGCGGTACAATGGAGAGGAAATGCACCCAGTACGCTGAACAATAAGAGGAAGCACGCTGTAATTGGTTTATTCAGTGTTTACCAAGTGACTGAAGCTGTGAACACACAGACTGTTTACTTTTTCCATGCCTTTATACCTGTTATGACTTTGAAAGTACAAAATTATGTCAAAGCTTTATTATGCATTGAAAAAGAGCCAGAGAATGGAGTTAATGAGGTTATTGTTCCAGGAATCAGCAAGGCCTAAGAGAGGAACCAATAAACAACACAGAGAAGCCAAAGCTTTGGATTTTTTTTTAAAGGATGAATAAAGTTTTAATCCATTGTCTGTTCTTATTCTTATAAAAACAAGGAATTGTGAAACACATTGGAGCAACTTTTGCAAAAATCTTTATTCTTTATGTATTATTAAAATTGTAGGTAGTCTCCTGCTTACATCACCACAGACTGTCCTTATATCAGTTATTCATATACTAAAGTACCGGTTAACTTAAACGAGGACAGTCTTTCTGGCCATTTTTATGACTGCTGTTGCTGTGATTTGACTTTAAAAAGATACTGAAAACGGTCATATGGACAAGACATTGCATGAAATAAGTGCTAGCAACAAAACCTATTTAATATTTCTGTATAGTTTGTTGGAACATGATCATGGTGGAAATGACTAGTGTTTCAACCGATCGCTTCAGAAAATATTTATTTTTAGTTTAAAATTCACAAATGAATTGAAATAGTCTCGGGAGACATGCAAGTGCCTTCAGTTTTTAGGCTTGCAAATATAATTCATATTCAATGTAACTGAATTATGGTCATCATTTTATTAAAATAAAAATTAAAAAACCTGTTACTGCAATCCTACAAATACTTTTAAGTGCAAACAATGGTACCTGTGTAGTGTCAGGTAATTTCAAAACAGTAAATGCATCCTCAAAACATAATAATTACAAAGCTATTGCCAAATCATCTGGAAATGACAAGATCAAATGCAATATTCCCCTAAACAATATAAGAAACTTTGATTCACACTTAAGATGTGCACCAAAGTGCACTTTCACACACTGAGATATGAATGCTAACTCTTAAAAAAGAAAAACAGGAATCATTTTTACAACTCTTTGTTTCATTGGTAAAAAGAGTGTCATTTTAAACCATATCAGTCTAGAGATTAAAAAAAAACAAAAACAAAAAAAGTCTTGTTGTTTCTAGTCTTCTACCTTTGGATCCCTTTTGTTTTCTCTTCTTGTATGAGGTGCTTCGGGCGGATCGGGCCTCTTGAGGTTTTCATGCTTCTCCACATCCTCCCTGACAGAAGCTGCGTTTCGGGCCTCCACCCTTTCACTGTTCAGATTCCTGATTAGGGTGGGGGCAACGCAACCGGCAGAAATACACAAACACATGTATCACTTACCCCTGAAGCAGGCCTGAATGCTCCCGGGGGAGACGCACTCAGGCCTCTGCCCTGCCGCAGGGAGGGGTCGGAGGTCACTGCTCTGAAGCGCGGCGGCCTCAGAGCCAAACGCGCTCAGAGGCTGACGGGGGGGCACGTGCCCCTTCTACGAGTTATCAGTGGAGTTCTCATTGCTGGTCGAGCTCGAGGACTGGGGTGTCGAGGAGGATGAAGAAGAGGGGGAGGAGGAAGAGGAGGACGTAAAGTTCATCCCTGATAGTTCGGGGGGGTTTGTTGCGGTGTTCTGTCCACTCAAGCTTTTCCTGCACACCGGACAGGTGTCGTGCTGGAAAAAAAAGGGCAATGTTTTAGTGACACTGCTGCCGTTTAGGCCTCTGGACTCCTTTTCAGACGGCCTGCCGGTGGACATTTACTGTCAACAAAAGAGAAGTGGGCGCGGCCGAATACCTGCTCCAGCCAGGGGACTATGCAGTCATTGTGGAACATGTGGTTGCACGGGAGCTGCCTCACGTTTTCTCCAACACTGTAATCTTCTTTACACACTGGACATTCCAGTCCTGAAGCTGAAAGGCAGGACGCGTAAAAGGGACATTGCGTCAGGCAATACAAATATGATCAGCCAACCAACTGTGGCTGGAAATGTGATGAACAACAGCACAGCGTTATGAAATTCCTGTTATCAGGGGAATGAAACATATGATCTTTATTACCCAACGTCAGCAGTGAGTTCTACTCAAAAGGCTGTGACTTAGAGTGAAATGAAAGTCCATGAAACTGACAATTGAATGCAGTGTCTCTGATTTGAGCCTCAACTGATCTTTCCAAAACAGTTAAGAAAGACTATGACAGCAAAAGGAGGTGTGAAAAGCTCATGTTTTTTCAACCTTTACCATAAGAAATTCTGTGATGAAAAACTTATGCGATTCGAAAAAACATTCCGTTTAATGTTAAAAGAGCTGGACTGTCCATGATAATACAGTGAAAGAGGAGTGAAACAGCGTGCACTCACCAACATGCTCGTCGGTAACTTGTACTGTAGGGAGAGTTTTTATTTTATCCCTGTCAGCAGGAGGAGGCCCCGTGTTCTCAAACTGGTTGAGTAACTAAGCAAAACAAAGGATAATGTTGCATTTAGCTCACAGCAGACTGGGCTGAACAGGACTGATAATATACCATTCAATTATCAGGATAAAGAACAGTTAATCATTTATGCTGGATATTGTTTTATGATATACCTGCGTTATAATAGCATCAAGTCCATTAGCTCCCCAGGCGTAGTCCATAGGATTTGAATGAAGAACACCCCTAAGAAGAAATCAGAATTTGTGAAGCACATTTTGTTTTCTGTTTTTAACATCTTTCTATTGGTGATTTTCCACACACTCACCAGGGCCCAACTCCGATATTTGGCATTGCAGTAGGTGCAATTATTCCATTCACAAGCTGCTGAATGATTCTAGAAGTTAAACAAATTGAACAGGTGAAGGACAAAGTGAAAGTATCAAATTCCTGATTGAAGCTTTAAAAATAGTGACTCTTTGTAAAACGTTGGTCATGAACTGTGCGTCTTACCCTTCTAATGTGGGAACTCCATCCTGCCTCCCCGCCTGCCGTCTGGAACCATGGCGGCTTCTGGGTTGCCTGGCGCCGTAGCGTTGCCGTGACGCCGTTTCTCTCTCCCGCCTGTTCTCGGCATCCCGGTTATCCTCTGTTCCCAGCCCGGCGCCAAAGTCAAAGCTGTCGTCAAAGACGCTGAGGGAAAACTGACCGTAGCCGGAAGGGAATGTAAATAAGTGCTGGTCCACATTCTGGAAAACAAATGGAGACCAGTCGGCTGATTAGGGAGGCAGCAGGAACAAAGAAAAGGCTCATTACCTCCACAAAATCAAGGTCAATGCAACACCCATAGGACATTCGACTTGTTCTAACACTCAAATTTTAAACCAACAGATTTATCCCACAGTGACCAAGATCCATAAGATTCAGTTAAGTGAGAAAATAGCCCTAAGATTCAATATGCGTCATAGAAAAGATTAAGACAATACCTAAAAAATAGTGGAATTCAAACTCCTGTTACAAATTCTATCCTGTCAAGCACCAGAACAGAAGGAATGTCAATGAAAGTAATCTTTTAAAAATATGGCGATTCTGTTACAAAAGCCTGGCAAAGCAGATTCACACTGGCACATTTAGATAGAGGCTTTGTGACGGAGATATAGTGCTAGTAGAAACTGGGTGGAAACCTCAAATGGTTGTTGGCTCTGGGGCCCACTGGAGATCGTCGACGTGGAGCCATTGTCAGCACTAACGGGGGACAAACAGGGGACAGTGTTAGACATGAACCATACTATATTAAAGATTACTCATCTTTAAAAGTTTTGGGTTTCATTCAGCCTCAGTGGCATATTCTGCTCCTTAACGTCAATCATCTGTACCAGAATTAATTAAACAATATCATATAGAGCTAACACTGCGCTCAGTCAAATACAAGATGGCAAACAATGTCAGCAGTTCTGAGAAAAGCCCACTGTCTATTCCATTTTCCATCATAAAAAAGTCTAACTATTTAGTCTATAGAAAAGTTCAAACATGGAAATAAAACATGTTCATTGACAAGTTGTCCGAGCTCAGCTCAGGCTTCATTCTCACCTTCTCTCCTCCAGCAGCTCCTCAATAAACCCAGACTCACATCTCGGACACGTATACTCCTACACACAAACACAGAAACCATATCAGAGTTGTTGGTACCATAACCCTGCTGCTAAATTCTCCTGGTATGATGCCTTCTTCTACCAGGCGGAAATGATCTTCAAGTTAGTTTTACATGACAATTAAAGTGCTTTTATGGACATTTAGAACAGCACACCCAAACACACTGCGTTTTTTTTACATCTGTAAAGTAGAACAGTGTATTAATGTATAAAAAGTGTTAGGTAAGGAGGGCATTATACAACTTAGAGTCTCTTGTCCCAGTTTTCAGGATCAACTTTTAAAAAAGACTCCCCCAAAACTGATTTACAGACAAAGTGATTGTCTGTCACACACAACAACAAAAACACCTTAATACGCTAGGCATAAAAAACCCACCTTATTTATGTTTGTATATACATTTTTGCCTGGTTTTGATGTCATTTGGTGATGCTAAACACACCTGTTTGAGGGTCGTTTTGGCACAATAACGCAAAACGTCACTTTATGATAAGAGCTGTACACAGTGTCCGGACAGGGTCCTTGTCCGTGGTAAAATGATTACAGCCCAGTCATGTAAAGTCTTAATGAGGCCACAGTGCTGCCAGCAAACCACAGACTCCCATAGCTGGTGTTTTAAACAGCACGGTGACCCCTTTGTGACAGATCTTTCTAGCCTGTCAGGCATGTCACTCAGGAGTTCAGCTGAATAGCCACACGGGTAAAAAGGTGAGGGGCATTGTTATCAGTCATTATCGACTTTAGAAATGAATAAAACCACAAAGCTTTACAACAGATTAATGCGGCAGTATGACTGCAAACGTTACTCTCCATCTGATGTAATGTCATTTAGCAAACCGTTGGATCAACGCACCCAAAACAGCTAAGATATGATCACTAATATAACGAAACAAACAACCGTAACAGACTGAATAAAACATATGGCTGAACCTAATGTGTGATGACTACGCACTTTCTATTTTCATGCTGAGGGACCTTGGGGGAGATAAAAAGCTGAGTGACGTTAGCCAGATAAACGGAGCCCGGTAGGGTTAAGCTAATTTTATTAGCTTGCTAACGATTGTCCCGCAGCTATAATGATTTCCGCTTAAGAAAGAAAAAATCTAGATTGCTTTTCTTTTATTTAACTCAACATTTCTGAATTATCTCCAAGTGATACTTACGGGAAGCCGAGGACTAATCTCTGCCGAACATCTGTGACAGAAGAACCGGCTGGGCCATGTAGGAGCTTCCGCCATCTTTAGCGTCTAAACAGGTAGAGAAGAGGAAAGACTACGGGGCAACGCAAGGGACAAAGTTTATCCCGTAGAACGAGTGACGTCTGTGTAACAGAGATGATTGTCTGGTCTCAAAGACAATTGATAGAGAAAAAGTATTTTTATTCTTATATCGAGGCTTTCATTGTTATCTATACTCCAATAAATGTTATAAAATTATCAGACTCACACTATTTGACAGGAAGTATATAACTTTGCCATATTTCTTTAAAAGGCCATGCTAAAAAAAAAGAAACAAAAACAAAATTTATAAACCTATCAAAGAAAAACATCTAAAAATCTTTTTATAAGTCAATCTCAAAACCACAACACAACAGTCTAATATAAACCACAATAGACTGTTTAAATTCACGAAACAGCTTCATAAAGGAAAAATGATGCTATGTTCAAACCCACATGGTTTTTGTCTAATCTGCTTAAGACCGTTGTAGCCACTCGATATCTGTGTAAAAATGTATCTCTATGTCGTTTCTTCTTGTAATCTTCTGATTTCTCCTGCTTTTTGTTATGTCAGTGACTTTTCAATGATATAATTAGTTAAGTTGGAATACAATGAGAGATCCTTTAATTTGCAATGAAAAACATTTTTAAATAGATTTATTCTAAGAATTTAAAGTAATGTATATAAAATGAGTTATTATCCATATACCTAAATATTTTTAATTGTTCATGTTTTATACATTGTAACTTGCGGAATATGGCCACAAGGTGGTACCTTTGTAAATCAAATGTGAAACCTCGGGCCAGTGGCTAAAAGCACATTGCATTCATTTCAAGTTTCCTTTAGCTGTACCAGGGAAAGAGTCAGGGCACTTCAATCAAGTCAATATTTGCTGGGAAAACTGTCTCATTGTATTGGTAGTTCATACATCAGGAAAAAAACTAATAGAAGTAAAGACCAGTTGGAGTAAGTAAACCATCAAAACGTTACCATATTTCACCACACTGTGTCTCCACTGAACTCAGTTTTCATCATCATAGATTCTCGTCATCCTCTCTGTGAGAAAAAGATGTGTTTTTGCAATCTGGCATCACATAAGATTTATCATGACACAAGTTGTGTTTCCACTGGATTGTTGTCAGCCACTGTATGAGCCCATCCTTCAAACGTATAAAATATGTTTAGCGTCTGTTTTGGGACAACACATTTTGTTGAGGGGGAATTTGGATTTTTGCCTTTCTTTTTTTTACTGGATTGCTTTTTAACCAAGAATAAGTCGTAAAAACAAAAATAATTAGAAGTTCTTCACTTGGGAAACATTCCTCAATTTTACACACATAGCAACAAAATTTTCTTTGGCTTCTGTCTCATAGCTCAGAGACAGCAGTCCAGGTCTCAGAGATAATTCAGTTACATAAGATATAAGCTGCAAAACGACAGATTTATTTTCACTTTGTATGATGACTTTATTTATTTTGGAGTTCATCAAAGATTGAACAGTGTATCTTTATTGACAGGTACTTTTTTCAATTTGATTACCTTACCTGTGGGCTGACAGCTATAAACCTGTCTAAAAGTCTGGAGTAGTTCATTTGCTTGGCAGAACATCTAGCCCAAGCCTCCTGGCCTTACTGTCACATGCAAACATTTGGTTAAATGCTTGAAGGGAGAGGTATCACTTCAAATGTTTTGTGATTAGAGGGTTTTGCATAAAGACATTCGGATGGTATTCATGTACCAACATCGCATCTATGTCTTGTCTAAAGAATAAATCCTGTTCATCTTTTTGCCTCACGTATCATTTGTTCAACAAGCAAAGGCAAAAATCGCGCCACAAATCCGCAGTGGGACCCAGTGAGGGCCCGGCGAGCTCTCTGTGCTGGTGTTGTGTCTGATCCGGCCATGTGGGAGCTGGAAAGACGTGGCTGTCCCATGGAGTGAGATTAGAGAGGGTCTGATAGCACCGAGGTTTGCTATGTCTGCCTGGCTGAGGTGAGCTATTGTCTCCCTGACCCCCCCGTGCGTCACAGACATTGCAGACAAATGCTCATTGTAGCAATGCAATCTGGGAACTGCATGACCGTCAGTTGCAGAGAGGTCATGTGGTTTCAGTCAGTACTAAAATGGGTTGTTTTCCCTAAAAAAAGGGTCTCACTCTACAAAAGAACAGAACAACTTCAAAGGAGTAGAAAATTATGCTCGTGTGCAAGAATACATGTTAATTCCAATTCAAATAAAAAGCAAGGGAATTATGCATTTTCAGCTTTGCTGACCTACTTTTGATGCCACATTTTCTATTACACTCTAAAGGGCAGGAGAGTGTTGCAGCCAAGGCAACAGATATCCTGCAAGGGACACTGCAGCTTTTGTCACTCCACAGAGTTTTTCCAGACACTCCAGCCAGGATTGCCCCACACTGTCCCTCTGGGACCCAGTTGCCTACACTTTCAGACACACACACAGACACACACACACACACACAGACACACACACACACAGCAAAAACAGCCGCCTGCTGGAACTTCCTGGGCCTCTTAGTCATGCGTCACTTGTTTTCAGTCCCACCCATCGAAGACTATCCCTCCCTCCAGACACTCTCTGTCTGAGGCCATGTGTCACAAGACTTGTGCATCAGGCACACCGACCCACCCGCGCGCGCACACACACACACACACACACACACACACACACACACACACACATAATTGTAAGATCACTGGTCAAACAGCAAGAAGGCACGAGAAGATCAACACTGGTGACGGTCAAAGCCGCCTTTAAGAAAATAAACGAGCAACATCCATGCACATGTATGGATGCATATCTGTGTCTCAGCAGGTTATCTCTTCTGTACAATGTTTTTCCACTCTACTTGGGTTCCAGAACAACATGGTACTGCCTTGGTACGTGAATGTTTTGGATTACATCACCGAGCAGCTAAAAAAATATAGATGTTGCTGGAGGGACATATGTGCACAATTATCAACTTAGGTTCAACCGTCTGTGTTGCACTTGAGAGCTTTTGGTTACACTTTGCAGATGTTTGGATGGAAATTAAGCTTTTTTATGCTTTTACTGAAATATTGTGAATTTAGGAGTTTTATGGCTGATTGATTTTTTGTAAACATTACAGTTTGTAGATGTTTTTTGGTGTGAAACAAGAGGCAGGAAAAGCCCTGTGCGGTTCCAGAGAGACAGGTAAACTACCAGCAGAAAGGTTGGGATTCAAATGAGGAGCGCTGGTGATTTTTACAGATGAAAATCACAAAATGACTCAATAAATTCAACGATAGAAACTGAATGGGTGCAACGGGGCAGCTTGAGCAGACTCCCGATGTGCAGAGCCAGCAGTGATGTGCAGCCGGCCTAGCTGTCAGTTAACATGAAAGCTGTCTGACACCCGAAATGAAATGAGTTCTGTTTGCTTTGTGTGAGTAAACACACACAAACCCACCATGTTAGAGCACAAAACTCATTTCTTTTCTGATTTAGAAAACTAATTCAATTTATGTTCGGCTGGGTGTGAAAGGTAACACATTTCTAAGATGTAATATTCATTCATTCATTTTTAAATGTATTTTTTACATTTTTAATTTTGTTGGCTGACCTTTTTATGAGCTCAGTAAAAACCAAGCCCAGGTAGCTGAAATGGTCAAAACCACGCTGGTTCTATCTGGTGTTAGCGTGACACCAAAGGCTGTTTGCATTTGACCTAAATTTCAAAGATTCAGTTGAACCACCTGCCAGGACAAAAAGCTTTGGTTATAGAAAAGAAAGATGTTAAGCGTCTGTTTTGAGACACCGCATATTGATCAGGGGGAATTTGGATTTTTGTCTTTAATTTTTAAAACGGGAGTTACTGGATTTCCTTAGAATCAAGAATATGTCATGATAAAACATTAAATAGGAGTTCATTCACTTGGGAAACATTCCTCCATTTTACACACATAGCAACAAAATTGTCTTTGGCTTCTGTCTCGTAGCTCAGAGACAGCAGTCCAGGTCCCAGAGATAATTTAGATATAAGCTACAAAATGACAGATTTTGTTATTACTTTCTGTGTAGGCTTTACTTATTTTGGAGCTCATCAAAGTTTGAACAGTATATTCTTAATGACAGTTTTTTAAAAAATGAGATTACTCTACCTGTGGGCTGACAGCTATAAACATGTCACAAAAGTCTGGAGTAGTTCATGTGCTTGGCAGAACATCTAACCAAAGCCTCCTGGCCTTACTGCCACATGCAAATATTTGATTAATTGCTTGAAGGGAGAGGTGCAACTTCAAATGTTTTATGAGTAGAGTTTTGCACAATATGTTATAGAATAAAGAAACCCGAATCGCTATTTATTTGCCAGAGGTGGTTGCCAGAAATCAGGAAATGTTAGGACGCAGCTGAGTGTCAACACAAAGCTTTAGTTAATAGCTTTGGACACCTGCATTACTCACAGACAGAATAATGCAGTTTGGGCATGTTTAAACTGTTGCCTGGCTAGTTGTGTTTGTTTTTAATGTAATAAATCCAGTCTTTATCTCAAATCACTGTTTAAAACGTGTATTTCTGTAGTGCCTCTAATGTATAAAATATCTTTTAAACTTGGCATCTCAAGGTTTGATCTAACGTAGCTGTCGTTAAAGATCAACCCGGGCAACTATAACGAGGGTACATTGACAGAGAATGCAGAAAATAAAGTCTTTTTTCACAATTGCCAACTGACTTTCCATGACACACAACCAGGACTCTGGCCAGGAGTTAGTTCTGTTTCCATGTGAGAGTAACCTGAAAAGCTTTGATCAAAATCTGATCTCGGCCTGGTCATATTCCAAACCTCAAAAAGCACAGTAGAACTCAATTTAGGGTCAAGTTTGAGAGCTAAGTGTAATTCAAATATCTCAGTTGATTTTAATCTGGCTTCAGTGACAACTTCAGTAAAAAGAAGCAACAATCCCATGTTGTTCTCAGCACACAGATCCACAAACACTTCAAACTAAGGAAGTTACCTTTTTTTTATTATTCATTCAATATAAAGTAATTTCGTTTGAGATTTAAAAAGGATCGGGTTTACGTGTTTATGCTGGATGCTCTTTGTAACCTACGTCTTCCTCCTGTTGGATTTAAGTGGATCAGACCACAAGCAAAGGCCAGACAGAGGCCATCTCCCCGAGGTCTGGACGAGGAAGCCCAGCAACCCGCCAACAATAATTGTGGGTAATTGCCAATTTGCTCAACTTCCTATATCTGCTGATTACCACTTGATTATCCAGTCCTGAAAAGCACTGCCAGTCTTGAGAAGAATTGCCTGGATTTTACATTATTGCTCAAAGAAGTGACAAAGTCAAAGAACTTAAAGGGAGAAAAACACAACCATCTGAGGGGTCGCTTTGAGTAAATCATTACGCGGATTGCCTTTTAATTTTCCTCTCAAGTTGTTTCCTTTTCTCGAAATCACAACGAACCTCTGACAGAATGGAAATTCTTCTGAAACTCCCCTATACGACACATGTCAGCATGCATTACATCAGACAAAAGATCACACGGAGCCTTTCTGAGAAATCTCAAAAACATCATCTGTACGAGTGCGAGCTACAAGGCCGGAGCGTGGGCTGTTGTGTCAGCACCGTAATCAACTGTCAAAAGTAAAATACAGAGCTCGTGTGGAAAATTAAAAGGCTTGCCGCGTAGCCTGGCAACTCTGGGAAATACTGTTCCTGATGGAGTGATGGATCTGATATCTATTAGTTTCAGCTGTGGACCGGAGCTGTTTACAATCCAGTGGCATGATCCAGAGCGAGTGGGTGGTCTCCGAAACACACTCCGCAGCGCTCTGTTTCATCACAACATCCTCTCAGATCCTAATGCTGGCTGTTAACTTACTGGAAGTAGTACGCTAAGTTGCAGGGAAATTATACCGTGTGGACGCCGTTGAGAAAGAAGCTCCACTTGTCAAGATGGGGTGATTACGCATTCAGAAATGTCGGTGTGGGCGTCGCGTTATGCGCCCCATGTGTTTGTGGGGACGTAAACAACCCAGCCAGAGGCTGTGATGTCATCTGTGTGACTGATCCCATAGTCATAACAGGTGATCTCCAACATCGGTAGGGGGGGGGGGTGGAGACAAACACAGACCCACTCATGAGACCAGATATCTGTGGAAGCAAGACTGTCACCTCTTTGGATGCACCACAAACCATAACGTAGAGAGAAAATAATGAAACGGCGTCCGCAGTGGGCAGAGGATTCCAGAGGTGTCATGTTGTGTGATTAGAATAGCCCTGGAATGGCTCGTGGGTTCACTTTGTGGTGGTGTCATTACTCTGCTCGGTAAGTGGGCTGCGGGGTAATGATACACATGCTGCTCCTGGTGGAGTCAGAATGACGGCAGCAAATGTCTATTTGTCCTGAACAACATCTACCTGTCCACAGCTGCCTCGGCTAATTTGATTTCCTTTTCAGGAGGAAGGCACCCATTTTTTAATTTGAAAGTCAAGCGGTGTTCATAGAGAGGTTTTTTGAATTTCGACCCTTTTAATCTACGCTAAAAAGACACAGATATGGTGAGGCTGTTTGGATTGAACAAGGGCCTATAGATGTCACTTTGATTGTGTTTTCCATGTCAATAAGCACCAAAGTGGTCAGGAGCTCAAATCCGTCCATGGAAACCTACCAAACTCCTCTGAAGTCAGGTCTCCAGGTCTGATGACAAAATCGGACTTCTATCCTCGCGTGGCATGACCAGCATCGAATCCCCTCGGCAACCTAACGCAATCATCACGCCTGATCTAACACATGCAAAACATTAGGAGGCTTTCTGACAAAGATTGTTTTGTTGGGTGGGTTTAATCTGTGGGCACAGCAACAGTCCCTCTTTGGCATTGTTTTTTCCCCGTTCGAACTAACAAAACATCTAACTCCATTCCCAGTGTAATAAAAGGGTACTTGGACAGGAATATAAACATCTCCCTAAAGTCGAACCAGATGGGGCTGCATGGTCGTGCTCAGGACTCGGAGCAGAGAGTTAGAGAAAAACAAGCGAGGGACTATAACACAGGAAAGTGAGTCAGTACTTCAAAACGTTCATTCCTCAGCAGCGTTGCACTTATTCCCCCTGACCTCTCGCTTCAGATCCAGAGCAGAGGGATATCCCTGAGGAGACAGCGGAGGAAAGCTGCTCAGCCTGGATTTGATTCTCTGCTCTCTATTGCCTTGAGAGGCCATTTTCAGTCGAATAGGCCGCTGCACGCACGGGAGAGGGGGTCTGACCACCTCGTGTGTCCAGCACCGGCTGTCTGCCGGTGTCTGATCCCCCACCATACACCACAGCAGGAGAAAAGTGTTTAGTTTTAGGTTCCAACGTTGAGCTTATTCTTTATCGTTATTACCAGGTTGAAAAAAATTCACATTTTGAATAAATACGGAACAACGAGCTCTTATTCTTGCTTTAATATTTCATAAAGAAAAAAAAGACACATTTGGACAAATCATAAACTTGATGGCATTTTTAAAATGGCAGTACAAAAATACAAAAATATGTCGACGCATTTATCATTCAAATTTCACAGTAGATACTCAGGTAGGTACACAACTGACAGCTATTTACAGAGGAATCATTGTAAAGTTTCAGTATAACAGGACTAATAGGACTACTTAAGGAATTCAACCATCTGCTTTTAGTTTAGGGGATTTATTTGGATCACTTGACCGTTTTCGTGGATACGCGCAGGTTTACCAGTGTCATTAGCAGATTGACTCAGCTCTGAGAGCATTATAATCAGGTATGTTCAATTGGTCCAAACCTTGTGCCATTCCCAGACTAATTTAATTTTCCTTTAAGCCAGACGACGCTAATTACATTTGTCTGCGGGCAGTTCTTAAAAAAAAGGAAAAGAAAGTCCAGATCAAAACAAACCAGCAAAACAGCATCACAACAAACCTGCATGGCTGACAAAAATGCACATACAAAACAAAGCCAAGCGTTTAACAGAGGAGGTATTATACTGGCTTGGGGTTGAACCAACACTCTGCTGGGGCTCCTACTAACACAAGTCAATTGTACATTTTTGCAATCAGTGGGAGGCCAAGAGTTTGGACTAGGAGCCACAGTAAAAATATGTGTGTGTGTGTTTGTGAGCGTGTGTGTGAAACAAGACATTATGGGTTTGTTTATGCTGAATCACTCCTAATCCACTCTAACTATGTACATACAGTAGAACTATAGTAATTCGGTTTATGTTTGCGGGGAATTGAAAGCACACTGGCAGACTACAAAGTGGTAACTACTGTCCTAACAAATAAGCGTTGCTTTCCATCAAAATGAGGGAAAATGGTATATTTGTCTGGAATAGGAATGTGTGAAAAGCTGTTAAGAATCCAAAGCCAGTGGTGATAATGTACATATGCAACTAACAGAAACAATAAATATATGTTTTGCTCAGTTTTCCCAAGGATATATGAGTTTGTTATTGGGAAGAAAACATAAATAGAGCTTGATACCTTCTCCAATAAATAGCATCGGTATTCTATTTACAATATGCACACATCTCCCAAAGAGCTCGCATCAACACAAATGCATTTGTCTGCTTCCACTTCCCAAACTTGAACGTGGTGAACACAAATGGCGCTGTTGAGGCTGGTGCGCGTCTTCTTTCAGAGGTGTTTCAAATCTAATGTACCGTCCCTGTGCACGAGGAGGAGTGATTGTCAACATGAAGAGGTCATCATCGGAGGCTAGTGGGGGGGGGGGGTCCGTCTACACCGCGTTCTCCTCGCTGTCCTCGAATCTGTGCGACTTCCGGGGTGGACCTGGGTGAGAGAGGGTAAACGGGTGAGACGTCACGGGACCGGACCGGGCGTGACCGGAGGGGGTTCTGGGGCACTTACTGTTGCAGTTGCCGTAGTGACGGACTCCTATGGAGCGGCCCAGGAAGCAGGTGGCCCGGCGCAGGTGGCAGGCGCTGGGGTAGGTGATGTTGTCGTTGCCGCAGATGGGCTGCTCGGCCGGCTTGGGGATGGGGCAGGGCGTGGTGCGGCACATGACGCAGTGGGCGCTGTTGGTCTGGTCGGTCACGCACGTGTGGGTCCCCGGGCACACCACGTTGGAGCAGGACTCTGCAAGAGGAACCACCCGTTACCACCCGCAACCCCACGCAGCTCCCCGGGGAAACGTGATGGAGGCGTGGGCTCACTTTTGCACTCTCCCTGGTACATGACCTCCAGGTCCGGGTGCCCCATGCAGCGGGCCATCAGCAGCGCGCACTCGTCTCGGTAGGACTTGCCGTCGCTCCCGCACACCGGGTGCCTCCTGGAGAGGTGGGAGCAGTCCGGGGAGCACACGCACTGCGGCCTGCCCAGCTTCATCTTGCAAACCTTCCCCGGGCCGCATTTGACCTCCTCACATGTCTCTGCAAAAGCACAGACAGAGAAGTCGTGTGTGTGTGTGTGTATGTGTGCGTGTGTGAGGACAGTTTTGGTGTAATCAGACCGTGTTAACAGGTCGACAGACGTGGGGGTCATTTGCTGGGATTTTCATTTAAAACAAGCTCGAAACCCGGGGGTTTTTCCCAGGCCATAAGACAGTTATCACCCCGCGCAATATTTACAACAATCACATCTCTTTATTGACTGCTACACACAGAGGCGTCTGGCCCGGTGGAATGCGAGGCTGACGTGTTTTCATAACAGATCTATGTGTATGACTGCACGCAAAACTGGGCTAAGCTCCTGCGGGGGCACAGAGGGGGCTCTGAGGTAGACGGGGTTCAAAAAGCTGTCAGAAAAAGTTCACAAGCTGACAAATGAGGAAGCCCCGGGGCTTTGCTAACACCTCGTAATGCCAAATCACAGGAGGGGGGGTGCAGTGCAGTGTTAGCCGGCCTGGACCGGACCTCTCTGAGTCTGTGGAGGTGATACCGAACCAACTCAGAGACCTGAGAACTCTGGGAACAATAAGAAGTTCTTAGGCGTTGAGGTTTGAAAAGAAGAAGTAGGTGATGATGTTGGCGTCTCTGTCTGAGCTGGCAGGTTTTTGTTTATGTGGCATTAGCGATATGAATGTATTCCTCCCACAGTGTGATCCCCCAGACAGCATGCGGTGGGAATTCCAGACTGAAGGAATGCATTTTCTTATTTGTCTTGAGGAGGACAACAGAGCTCCTTCTTATCTTTGAGAGACGTCTTGTGTTGCCGGAAGGTAAGGCAAAAAGGAGCAAACGGAGAGCCTTCCCAGTCATCGGGGTCAGGGTCATTTGCATCTATGTCAGCCAGACATTTGTCAGGGTGTTTGTTTGCAGTCAGTTTTCCTATTTTCAACAAATCTAAATACACTCCTCGTCTTCTCACTGATGAGCTGCGTGACTAATGAAAAGCATGGGCTGAGGTGGGGTGTATTTTTCCATGAAAATTGCCTGTGGCTGGATTTTTTACTGGAACTTATCAATGCGGAGGGGTTCACATTGATCCCACTGTGCCGGAGCCGCTTATGCAAACAGGACTTATCTGCATATGAACCTGAATGAACCTGGCTGGAACCCTGGAGGAGGAAACTGCTCGGGGCAGCCGGAGTCATGTGGAATGCCTCTACTTCATCCACTTCTGCACTTTGTTAGAAATCTACAGCCGGAACCCGTTGCATGGACCTCGTGTCTCACCGCTAACTAGGTCGAAAAGTACTTCTCTAACTTTCCAAGAAATTACACGGTTATGTGGTACAAACAGCTGTTTTATCAGCTAGAGGATCCAGAACTATTGGGATGTTATCTTTAATTTTTTTTTGTATCAAATCAAATATCTCCGTGCTTACCTCAAATCAGCAGCCTTACAGTAGCCCCCTCCGTTCAGGGCTGTTCGGGACGGACTTTAATATTCGCTGTGTATTCTGTGTGGCACATTCAAGGCTTCACCGTTGGTTTGTTTACCTTTGCACGGTTTGCAGGAGACAATACCGAGGAAGCCCAGCAGGCTGACTTCATTCATGGGCAGACTGGTGTTGGACCACGCCGTGTCCAGGCGGCCCCCGGCGCAGCACTCCTCTCTGGTCACTCCTCTCATCAGCACCATGTCGCAACGCTGGTCTTGACTTCGCTGCAGCCAGCACATCCCAGCTGGAGATAGTGCCGTAAAATGTTCATTTACACACACACACACACACACACACGCACGAACTGTAAAAGACAGGCTGACTGAGCCCCAAACACACTGGGCTCATTTCAAATGATTATCGGATGTCTTGTTAAGTTTTTTGGCTGCTCCAAAAAGTGAATTTGTAACACTTTTGCCCTGTTTGCACATGGGTATTTTAAGCAGAGAGTAATAATAAATAGAAAGTGCATGTAGTTACATTGCCCCAATTCACAAAAATGCTTCTTTTTGAAGGTTTGAGATAAAAAAAACAACAACCAAGTGTGATAAACTCTGAATTAAGGAAGAATATGCAATTGCTTCTAGAAGTTACTTCTATAATTTTTTTAAAATACTTTTCAAAAATACAAAAAAAAGAGTCCACTCACCGCTGGCTGGATTCTTCCCAATCTGACAGAGAGTGAGGATAACCCCCAAAACAGAGATCAAAAGGCTCATTGTGTATCCTACAAGTTAGTACCAGACCTCTACTCAAAAGCAAAGAAACACGAGAAGATCTGATGTTGTTCTGACGGAGCTGATCACTCTGAACCAACTGTGCAAGTAGCCTTCCCTCATGTGAATGGATGTGTTGTGGATAAGTGATGTCGTTCCCTCTCTGTATAAATATTTAGCCCAGATGGAATTATGCTGCTGGGATGGGCGATCCTCTCAGCCAGTAATAAGCCAGGGCAGGACACAGTTTGAGTCTGACTCAATTTCCAGAGTCGGGAAATGATCCATGCCCTGCAGCTCCAGACGCTGGGCACGTATATGACCTCACACAATTTCAATTTTTTTTCAAAAACAAATGTAAATTCTAATTGAGATCTCAGGAAGCTTAGATGTCTTTTTAAAGTTTTTTTTTAACTTTTTTCCCCACAAAAAGTCACATTTTCTTTTGCACCACAGATGATTTATTTAATCCCTTTTAGCCATGGTAAAATAAACCTCTTTGTATGACAGGTTTCACCTGGTAGATGACTTTTCTAATGTTTCAGGCTGGATCTTTTCATCTCTCTCTTCCTCCCCGAGGAATTAACTCATGTCACATCCAAACAGCTTGATTATTATTGAGTTTTCTGCCCAACAGCTGCTTTGTACATGTTCAGCAAGACAAAACTAAAATGAAGAAAAATATTTTTTTTAAAAGCATTCTCATATCTCGTTGTTGCGTTCCTGCACAGTGTCATTATAAAACGTCTAAAAAGATTAATTCAAAATGGATAATCTCCTGAATGTGGAGGAAGGATATAAAAGTAGAAATTGATTTATGAAGCAATGATGTCCCTTCCTTTGTAAAGCAAAATCTAGATCCTAAAACTATAGATCTATGATGACGACACTTAAATAGGTAAATGCCACTAACTGAAGGGCATGTCTGTTAGATAAACTGAATAAAGAGGGGCTGTAGACTGATCTGGATAAGGATCAGACCTGAACATCTGCACTGCCGTCCTCTCCTCCTGCACTCATTCACCCTCTGACTCTGAGAGTTATGCACTAATGACAAAGTTATGTGAGCCTATCCATCTGTCTGTCACAGCCTTTTTTATGTTCCCTTTTGATTTTTTTTTCTCGTCGAGGGGTGGTGAGAAGGGGAGGGAGGTTGAAGGTAGCACATGCTGTATTATTTGAGTCTTTTTCAATGATCTTGGCGTCTTCAGCAGAGATCCCAGGGGTGTGGAAGGAATGCTGCCTGAACTTGGAGGGGAAGAGAGCGGCGGGCGAGAGCTGTGGGTGGCCCGCTTCTTCACCGGGTCTTTGCAGATCCATTCAGCCCCTCATATGGTTTAGATCACCTCTGCCAGGCCATACGAATTAATGCAGCGCGGTCATGACTCCGGAGCACCTACTTATTGTGGCCTTTATTTGGGCGCTTTGGCTGCTGCAAATTGTTTTCGGTGTTTTGGTGCTTTATCATGTGGCAGGCCTCCGTAAGGTGGCGTGAAAATGAACAAAAACAAAAGCAGATGTTGTGTAATTCATAATAAAGGGTGACTCTTAGATTGGGCAGGTGTGGAGCTCAGTATAACAGGCTGCTTTATTCAGTTCTACACACTCACAGGCTAGAAACTCTATCGCCATCTAGTGGAAGAAGTGAGCATACACGACATGGCGTCTTAAAATATCACCCAAACAAATTTGATTTGGAATTTATTATTTCAAAAATAAATTTATTTTTTTCTTCATAAAGAACGAAAATAGCCACCACTCTTTAGTAATTGTTGAAATGGTTATTTCCTGCTGCTTCCTGTCCTGCTGGTCGCCACTGTCTACTTTGTTAAGCCATAATTGGCCATAATTGCTCTACAATGGCTCCAGATCAGACTCCAAAGCAGAGTCAGCGTTCTATATCAGACTCTGAAGGATCTAAACTTCCTCAGGAAGACAAATCTGCTCTGTCCCTGCCTTTATGGTATCAGTTTCACCTGCAACTTTGATCTAGTTTAGTTTCCTACCCAGATTGAGTTGATAGACTAATCGCTAATATATGGATAATTGTTTTCGACATGCTCATACAGCTCCATCCCTTTTCTACGCTCAACTCTAAACTCCAGCACTGGATTTGAACTTGTTTTGGTTATTCAACTGAACTCATTCCACTATATTTGTCCCTCGGGAGCATAACTCAGCCATTTGACATTTAGCAGTGACTGTGTTTTTTAACTGGCGAGAAAATAAATCTCCCAACAAATCAAATCAACCTGTTGATTTAGCTGTTTTTAAGCCAGATAATCGAGTGCCATCAGCTGACATCGAATTAGCTGAATTTGGTGGCTGAAGGTTTCTTCAGACTGGCTATCGACGTTGCAGAGTTAGCTTTAGTAAACCTGTAATTAAGTCAGATTCATATGGAGTTAAACTGATGCCTGCAATGGTTACAAATACTAACCTGCTTCTTACTTGTTTTGAGTTGATCTTTTTTCTAGTCACCTATACAGATAAGTGGCTCGTTGGTCTAGGAGTATGATTCTCGCTTAGGGTGCGAGAGGTCCCGGGTTCAAATCCCGGACGAGCCCTTATAACTAACTGACTTCCCAGAGCTGTGGAGTCTGGATCTGGGGTTGAGAGTTTCCTGCTGCCCCCGTGTTCCTGCTCTGCTACTACTCTGCATAGTGTTATTGCCGTCATAACTTCTATCATTAGTATTATTATCATTGACATTTTTCATCTAGTCTCCGTGTTGCTGTGTTTGCTGCCTCTCTCTGCTCCCCCTGTCCTTCTCTGGCCCTCTCTTTCCCTCACCCCCAACCGGCCGAGGCAGATGCCCCCCCACCCTGAGCCATGGTTCTGCTCCAGGTTTCTGCCTGTTAAAAGGAAGTTTTTCCTTGCCTGTGTCGCCTAGTGCTTGCTCATGGTGGGAATTGTTGGGTTTCTGTAATTAACTTCAGAGTAGGGTCTGACCTGCTCTGTTTGGAAAGCGCTGTGAGACAACTGTTGTTGTGATGGGGCGCTGTATAAATAAAATTGAATTGAATTGAATTGAATAACCAAGAGGGAAAGAAACTGGATAAATGCCATCTGTTCTTGAATTTCCCCTCTGGGATCAATAAAGTATCTATCTATCATGATGGGGTGATATAGTTACGGCTAAGGGTTCCTGCTGCGGGGCCTCACCCTTCTCCGCCCTCCTGGGGTCGTTCATGGCCCGGTTTCACTTAATCCGGGGTAAGAATGACCCCAGGAGGGCGTAAAAAGGGCAAAATGAGAGCTGCATTAGATAGAAATGACCAGATGAGGGTGCCCCTTACACATTTCTCAACTCTCCACTGTATCCAAACAACATTTTGGACTTCAGTGCAGTTTTACAACATTTTCTAGTTGAAGCCAATGACGGTCACAGTTTCTGTCCAGTCTGATCTAACGTGGCCACAATGTGACCATCAGAAAAGAAAAAAAATCCACCAAGCTTTGGTTCATGTTTTTTTTTCTCATCTCTTTGCCCCTTAACCGCCTCTGTTGTGGATTTCTTCATCATTTTCAAGCACACTCCATCCAAACATTTTTCAGCTGAGAGCACAATCGACTGATTAGAGTAACTGTCAAGACGCTTGATTGGGAAGACCCCTTGGTCTGTTTTCTTCTCATGTCAGTGGTGGAAAACATAACCGGCCAACTTTTGAGCACTCTCCGGCGTGCCCAAAGTCGTGTCGCGGGTGTGCACGCCCCCCAGGAGGAGGCTCCCCGGTGGTAATTGCTCTCTCTGCCAGAGGCCGGCTGAAAGCAGCTGCATCGTCTATCCACTCAATTTACTCCTAATGCGTGTTACTGATTGAACCGGCAGCGATGGCAGGAAAAGTAACGAGGGCGGATAGAGTCACCTCCTCTGTCACTGCGCACATAACTTCCCCCCCCCCTCTTCCACCTCTCCCGGCTTCCTTCCTGTGTTTAGCGTCGCCCGTGTGAAGTCCCTCCAGCAGTTCATTAATGGGGAAGGTTAATGTCGGTGCACGCACCGCTCATAAAAGCAGCACGCTCTCCCTCTTCACCTTTCTCCTTCTCCTCTCGCCTCACAGTCAACCCCCCCCCATCTCCCCATAGTTATCACTCAATCAAGGATGCATGAGTGCTTGTAAAAAAACTCTGAAAGTGTACATTTCTATCCTTTTTTTACAGAACTTAAGTAAGAAATTGTCATCAGATGTGATGAAAAGACTGAATAAAAAGCAAAAACGTGGAGTCACAGCTGTGCTGATGCTGCAGAATGTTATATAATATAAAGGCAATACCAGAATTACCTGTGTCATATTGTGATTGTGTGCTTTGAGTGAAGGATGGAGGTTTTATGGATGGAGGTTAGATGGTCTTTTGGTATGGAAAATGTCAACTGCTAATTTTCTCAACAGTGATAAATGGTGACGGGCCGTTCTGTGTGGGTTGTGCAGCAAATGTTGTTTTTTTTCCGGGAAAAACACAGAGTGCTTGCTTTATAAATCCATTATGACTGCAGGCTCCCTGCTTTCGACAAAAGTGCCATTTCTTTTTTAAAGTTGTTTATGTATTTGCAAAGTGCACCTGGCAGAGAAATCTGCTGCCGATAAGGGAACGACCGCACAGAGCTTCTGAACTTCATTGGAAATAGATACATTGGTCAACTTGTTATTTAGTGGTTGATTTGGTCAGCAACAGGCTGCCACAGTGGCTGGTGCAATGCAAAGCAGTTTGGATGGAGGCGAAATGTTGTTTTAACACAAGATCATAACCCCCCAAAAAATCTATTTATCCTTCCAAACACTCATAACTCAACGTTCCTGTCACAGACAGCTTCGTGTGACTCAAACCCCCAAAGTCTTCTGTTTTTCTTCGCATAAATTCTTTAACGTTGCATTTTACAGTACAGATTATTTAAAAAGTACATATTTGTCTAAATGTCTTGTGAAAACGACTAATTACTGAAAACCATCTGCTGTCTTCACACTTCAAGTTGCATCGTGTCACTCTGAGGAGTCACTTCTAAAACAGTAAGGCCTCATTTAAAGCTGCCACATTTAGTACTGTACGGATATTCATCTTGATATGAGTCACTCACTGTAGGCAGACGGTGGCTTTTTAATGTGACGCCTTTTGGACTACTGGTGTAAAGTTCCTTATTCAGAAAAAGAAGAAGTCATCAAAGGGTCCAGTGTGGTGTCGGTCAACAAAACAGACAGAAAGTATCGAGAACACAAAAAAAAGGAACTAGAGACAGAGCTGGGATTGAGACATTTGAGGTTATTTCATAGGCAGTGATTCAAACTTCTGCTCCGTTTAATGAGCGAGGGTGAGCAAAGTCTCCCTCACAAAAAAGGCTCGTGAAATCGTGTCTTCAGAGAGCAAGAGGCCTATTTCCACTCAGCTATAATATCCCGCGTAATAAGCGGCTGCATAACATATTTGTTGCTGTGGAAACTTCGCCACGGCAGCGTGCCCCCCCCCCCCCCACCCCAGCTCGCGCATACTTGAACATGACCCTGAAGAGAGGTTCTTGATACAACTCATCACGATGCATAAGCAAGTAATCATTCTCCCGTTTGCCTCTGAAGCAGCAATTACGCCGGCCCTCATAACAGCTCGAGAGCGGGGGAAATTGGAATGGAGATGACATTTTAGCTCAAAAACGGCCATGCCTTTTGTGAATTGGTTTGTATTTGCTCCTCTTTGCGAGCAGGCGCCTCTATTTCTTTCTCCTTTTCGTGGAGCCTGTGTTGTGTTGAAGCCAGGCGGATTGTTTGGGGCTGTTGTGCTCATGCATTTGCAGACACAAAAGAGCGAACCGCTCCTGCGTCTCCACTTCGGGACAGCGTAGAACATTTTCTTTGCTGGTTTTGTTCTGTTACAGAAACAAAGGACCTGCTCCCCTTTTTTTCCCGAGGACACAACTTGTGTCCAACAGCTGGAGATGGGCCAGGGACTTTTCACTCTGGACTTTTCAACTTCCAACTTGCCAGCCTGCGTCTGGAAAAAGCCGGCCCCTCAAAGACTCTGCACACGAGCGGCAGTTGCCGTGGCAACAAATGACTCGAAGCGTATCAGTTGCCAACGCGGTGTCGAGAGCTGTCAGAGACAGATAAATAAATCAAGGCCGAGGAAGGAGGCTTTCATCCTCGCTTTTCAAAAACTCGGCGCCGAGCGGCGTCTCGGAAACTCCGAAATGAGTCAGTCATGAAAACAAACACGTCCATGAGCCAAGTGTGCACTCACTGATATGACAATTGATCGTTGTCATTGTCAAAATTACTATGTTTTACAGCTCTTGGCCTTCACAGCTGTAACCCCCCCCCCCTCTCTTATTTTCAGTTTGGTTGCAGAATAACAAGCAATCTGACAGACTGATCAATGAGTTTTTCTTTGCCCACAGCTCTGGTCGTCAACAGACATGAATTATTCCACACAATGAAATCAATTTGTCTGCCATATTTAGAAGCCGCTTCCGCAGAGAGCCCGGAAGAGCGGGAGATGGTGCGCGGGAATAAATAGCTGCTGAAAAAAACAGTGACTGGCGTATAAATATTTAAACAAGCAAAAGGGCAGATCAGTCTTTAGAATTAATTACCCAGCTCAGGGTAAATAGGAACATTAGGGCCCGCTTCATGAGCAAAGGCATCATGCTGGAGTCGATGCAGCGTTTCTGATTGGCTGCAAACACGACTCACCTTTTAAAGCGGAACGTGTTGACTGGGGCACTGTGGGAGTACATTTAGGGGAAATGTCACCTGAAGTAATATGAAAATGCAACTTGAAACTCTGAAAAAGGGGCATTTATGGCGACATCTCTGAGGCATGTCATATCATTAACTCTGACTGGTGTTTGTTGTTCAGAAATGACATTTTCTCACACAATGCGAGGAACTTATCCCCTTTAGATTTCTTTAATCACCACTTTTATCCAGACTGAAACATTTCTAAACGAAAGGGGATTTTTTTTGACAGCTATCCAAAACATTTTTCTATGATTCCCTGATTTAAAGTGAGTGAAACTGAAATTGTTACATCAGAGCTTTGACCTGGAAAAAGAAAAGAAAGAACAGAAGAAGAAGACAAAGATTTTAGTAAGTACTTAAAATACCCTAAAATGTTGATCTCATTCTTGGAGTGGTCCTAATGTGCCTCCAGCTCAATTTTTAGCCAATTATTTTAGTCTGCAATGCTATAGATCAGCCAGAACAATTTCAATACTGAGTTGTAACAGAGCTCATAGCGGAGTTTGACACATTTGTTCAATAAATCAATTCTATACTTGAGTCCTAAATTACATGGCTTGTTTGAGCTGTAATTGAAAGTCGCTCTGCCGTGTATGGAAATGCACCGACTGAACCCAAGGCGGAGCAGTTTTGGTCTCCCAGTGGAGTCTTAATCAATGTCCTGCATTGGAGTTCCTCCCAGGTCTCCAAGATGGTGGACAGCAGGGTTGTACCACTTTCAAAAATGAAAAGATGGCTGGGGGACACTGATTCTTACATCAAATATAAAAGAAAAAAAGAAAAGTCCGCCAAATCTTTCACACTATTGCATCTTCATCAAAGTGTAGAGAGGAAAGATGGAATATTTATCTTATTCATTCAGCCTTCAGTTGGCCATTTTCTATATGTGTGAACAGCAGCACAAGGTGAGGGCTCAAACAAAACACCAGAGCAAAGAACAGAGAGCAAGCAGGGGTTTTTGTATTACAAATTATATTATAAATATTATACAAAACCTTTTTTTAAAATAGATGTGTCCATATCTGTAAAGCCTACCTTTATCTCCTGTATGGAGGCTCTAATTGCTGTCTGCTCCATGTGAACAAATGTACAAGTGAGGTTGCTAACAATAGAAATTGACTCTAACCTGCTCATGAGACAAAACGACAGCTTTATTAAAAATACGTACTTATGCTTCTCTTTAACTATAGCAAATGCACTGGGAACGTACGAAGAACAATGAGCTAACAATAAAGAAAGCTTGAAAGGAAGGAAAATAATGAAGAAAACTCTCTTTAGACTCAGTAATCTCAAGTGGTAACTTGTCAGTGACTTTTGCCGTGCAGTTGCACGGTTTTATTGTGAATTAGAAGAAGACTAAGACTAAGATTAGTGAAGACTGAAGGATGACAGAGGTAAAGAGATCGTTCGTTAAAAAAAGAGGAATAAATGCCTGCTGCAAACACAACACAACTGCTGCAAAACTGATCATGCTGAGGCAAATTTCCAGCTCACATTTGCACCATTTGATGCTTTTTTAAATAAAAAAGTGCAGAGGTTGAGGTGGTGAAGCAAAGTGTGATGCTTTACACCTGGTGATGAGAGCGGATAAAAGAGCCCTCAACCTTGGGAGAAGCTAAAAAATATCATTTCAGGAAACGATGCATTTCGAGGACGGACAGATAAAAGGAGGTGGACACCATAACAAGGTAAGAACACATGGGCGGTACATGTGACACGCACTCACTGTGTTTATGTCTCAATCTACAGATCATGGAAGCAAAGGCACACACATCCCACGCATCACGCGTCCCCACTACACTCACACCTTCCACGCCTGCGCCCACGCAAATGCACATACTAGTTTGTACAGTTTTTGTTATCAAACCGCTCCCGCTCCCCACACACACACACACACACACACACACACACACACACACACAGTCGCTCACAGCTACCTACCTCATGCCCTTGAGGCTGGCATCACTCGTGCTTTTCTGAGCTGTTACAAAACACGAGGTCCCTCCGTCACCAAACATTACTCACCGCTCTGACACCGAAAAAAGCTGGCAGTTACATGTTTTGGAACACTTGCAAAGGGCATGCGTGACATTTCTGTAACGTGTGTGATGCGTAAGCCAAGAGGGAGAAACTGAGGACATGCGGAGCGATTTATTACTGGCAAACTATCAGGTAAAAACTCCCCACTGTGCATCCTTTGTGTCACCGGACAGCTAATGCATCACATGGAAAGACTTCCATGTGATTTCCTGTGATGTAAAAAGTTCCATAAGCTGATTTTTAGGTGTCCAGTCTCTGTTCAGCTGTCTTGTGGCTGACCTACTCTGAACCCGGTCACTTCCTCCAGCTCTTCAAGGGGGAATCTGAAGTTTTCCCAAGCCAAGAAATGTGGTCTCCCCAGAGGGTCCGGGGTCGGCCACAGGGCTCCTTCCCAGTATCCCGGTTTCCTGGTTTGATGTCAATACCACCCCAAAAGGCTTGTGTAGCTTCAGAGAAGTAGGAGCTCTTCGCTGAACCCCGCAGGATGACCAGGGTGAGCCCCACTGGCCTCAGGACTGGACTGCAAGGCCCTCTAAACATATGCACTTTGGGGATTTCTATTTCTTTGAGCTTTTGACCACAGCTACCGACCAAAGTGAGGTCTAGAGACAGACGCTGTGAGGCCTCTGAGCGATGTCGAGCAGGTTCAACAACAACAGCCCCACGAGAGGCCTTCAGGGACTCCTGAGGCTCGACTCATCTCGTCCTCTGCATCTGATGTGGAGAGAATATTCATAATGATGAGAAGATCTTATAGTAACAACCCAGAGTTTGATCAGCTCCATCCAAACTGTCTGTAAACGGCACAAACGATCCACCACAGCCCCATTACAGTGTTTTTCCAAATCTCTTTGAGGCAAACTTAAAGTAATTTGCCCGGTTTCACCAAGCTCCTCCCACAGAAGACAATGTCCTTACACAGCTTTCTAAACTGGACACCTTTTTTTGAGCACAATGTTTGTTCTGAAAGAACCAAAACATGCCATTTGGGCTTTCATTACTCTGGCCATTTCTCCCAAGATTTCTCTCCTCGCCCATATGAGTGCTAACATTTCTCAGGAGTGTGATGGAGCCCCAGGTGGTGCACTTTCCAGCCTGCACCAAGGAAACCCAGTCTCTGTGTTTGAGGGCACTACCGGTGGCTGTGAGTTAACCCCTGGAGTTCCAGCCCCTCCCTCGGAGGCGCCGGATCAGCTGCTAGGGCCCCACCGGGCCGCACACACGTAGATATCAGCACAGGAGAAAGTGTGTTGAGATGTCGACCCTGTGATGTGAGGATCGTACAGTATTCAGAATTTCAAACAGCTTTTCATATTCATGACCGACAGCGTTAATATTCAGAAAGATGAGGTCTGAGAGGCTGCTGGTTGTTTCCACTCACCCTAATTAAGAGGACAAAAGCCTCATTATGATCCCCGTGTGTGTATTTGTGTCAGGACTGGGCTGATTGAAATGAGCAAAAACAGGATGAGACGACGCTCATCACGACCTGTTTTTTTGTCTTTGTGCGTGAACGCCACCACGAGCACACACGACACAAACATGTTGACGAATCCTTTGTGGCTCTTCGGGTAGATGCTCTATTTTTCTCACTTAAGCGGAATTATTGTTTTCGGAATATCATGTTTTACTTTTTTTGTTTGTTGAAAGGCGGAACTCACAAAGATTCAAAGCTGAGAAAAACATCCATTTTCAGACAAAGACTTAATCTCTCTTGTTCTTTCTTCTGGGTGTACAGTGTGGGAGGAGGGGGAGGAAACTAAGCATTTCCCCAGTGAGAATGATGCACTTCAGTTTTGAGTAAGTGTGCGCTTTAACAGGAGGTTAGAGGGAAAAAAGCAAAGTTACAACATGGATAAAAACAGCTGAATGAAATAAGACGATAACAAATTAACATCAATGTCATGTTTGCATCCAGAAAAAAATACATTCAAGAACTAAATGAGGAGGCCTTTTATATTCACTTATGTTCAGCTGTTACAAAAACCTGTTTATGTGCTTCTGCTTTGGAAAAGCTCTGAGATCCTTTTCTTTCCGGCCATGTAAATTCAGAGTTTTGAGAGATTATTGATCGGACGACTGTTTATCCAACAAAAGCAAGATGACAAAACTGCAAATGAAATATGGCCACACTCCCAAAATAAAGTGGCCAAACTTTATTGTATGATTGTTAAACAGAATAATGGGTCAAATAGAGGATCTGAAAATGTCCACTTCTTTGAAAATATTCTGTACTGTAAACTGTGCGAAGTGGACATTTTGGTTGAAATTGTCAACCTCCATTCATGTCAAATAATGAACAATCAATGCCCCTAAAAAAAGGAAGTGACTCATGCTGAGCAGAACTGAGTGTGTTTCGGTTTGAAAATACAGCACACCAACACGAAGGTCGCTGTCATCAAAACCGGAACGAGGGAAATAATTGCCCATTTCTGTAATGACTCCTTGTCCTAACCCAAGGCATTTTGTAGAAAAACAAAAACACACTCATGTTCAGCATTCGTGGGTCATGTAGGCAAATCAAAGTAGCTTAAAATACTCAATTAGGACATATTGGTGATGGAAAACTTTCCCTTTTTTCCTCTGGATTAAAAAGGTTTAAGCGTGTTTTAAAATGCATTTGTGAACAGTCCTATGAATATTGAATGTTGAGGGTATTATCAATATGTATGCCTTTCCTCAGATCATTTCAATGTTCCCATGTGCTGCAGACCACCAGTTACGTTTGAACAAGCAAAAGAAATCAAATAAACCAGATTCTTCTTTCACAAGATTCATTAAAAATGTTAAACTGGGATCATTTCATGCTCCAGGCAACATGAAATCACGCCGTTCAGAGCGGTGCTGTTGTCGTGTTAGCAGCTACAGCCCGGAGAGCATTTTGCAGGCTGACTAACAGAAGGTGCCAGCAGAGCTCAATATGCCATTTTTCTCTTGTTTGGCTACTTGCAGCGTGGTGCTCATGTCAACCCCCCCCCCC